>JAMXBD010001037.1:0-514292 GCA_024138025.1 Combretum micranthum
TTCCCTTTGCTTTATAGACCTGAAATGCGATATTAACTTGATCAAGTATCAATTCCTTATAATTTCTATAAAATTTATAACAAGTTTATCAAGTTTTATCCAATATAAATTGAGTAAATTATATCTCAACAAAGACTTATGGATGAGTTTTGAATGGTAGGGCAAGAATTGCACTTTGAATGGAGTAATGGAGGAACTTAAGGTTGTCTCTGGGCACACATTAAATACCTTACTAGAAACATCTTCTTCCACTACAGAAGTACAATGTTGGGTAATTACAAGCATTGATACTGATGAAAGTAGAACAGCTAATACATACCCCCTCTGATTATTGATCTCTTGGAAGAATTTTATGATTTATTTAAGGAACCTAGTGGGCCACCACTTGACAGGTCATGCAATCACAGGATCCACTTGACTGAGATACTGCACCAATCAACTTGAGGCCATACAGGTACTCGATGATACAGAAGACGGTCCTTGAAAACATGGTCAAAGAGTTGTTGTTTAGTGGGATGATAAGACCAAGTCATAGTCCATTTGCTTCACCTGTGGTTTTAGCAAAGAAGAAGGATAATTCTTGGCGGATGTGTGTGGACTACAGAGAGCTTAACAAGCACACAGTGAAGGATAGATTTCCTATTCCCATAATTGAAGATCTCTTCTATGAACTTTATGGAGCTAAGTACTTTAGTAAGTTGGATTTAAGATCAGGCTACCATAAGGTCTTGATGAATCCTAAAGATATCTACAAAACAGCTTTTCGCACTCACAGCGGGCATTACGAATTCTTTGTTATGCCATTTGGCTTAACAAATGCTCCATCTACTTTTCAAGGGTTAATGAATGACATCTTCAGACCCTATTTGTGGAAGTTCGTTTTGGTGTTTTTTGATGATATACTAGTTTATAGTGCTACTATTGAGGAGCACGAAAAACATTTGAGGGTGGTTCTCAGTATTTTGAGGAGAGAACAATTGTTCTTAAAGAGAAGTAAATGTACATTCTGTGTTCAACAAGTGGATTATTTGGGACACATCATAACTAAAAAAGGGGTAGCCACTGATCCAAAGAAAATTGAAGTTGTAGAACAGTGGCCAATTCCAAAGACCTTGAAGCAACTACATGGTTTTTTAGGGTTGGCAGGGTATTATAGGCAATTTATCCAAGGATTTGGAGTAATCGCTCGACCTTTGACTCAGTTATTCAAGAAAGACCAGTTCAAGTGGGGAATAGAGGCGCAAGAGTCATTTGATCAATTAAAAAAAGCATCGGTGCATTCACCAGTATTGAATCTACCTAATTATTCTAAAGTATTTGTTATAGAAACAAACACATGTGGAGACGGTATTTGTACTGTACTAATGCAAGACAGACATCCTATTGCTTACATTAGAAAGACATTGGCTCCAAAACATAAAGGAATGTCTGTATATGAGAAGGAGTTGTTAGCTTTGGTATACGCTATTGAAAAATGGCATCACTATCTAGTTGGGAGACACTTTATAATCAAAACTGATCATCAAAGTCTCAAGTATCTACTTGAGCAGCGCTTAGTTACCCCAGGCCAGCAAAAGTGGCTAACCAAGTTACTTGGACTCGACTATGAGATTGAGTTTAAGAGTAGCAACACCAACATAGCAGCTGATTCACTCTCTAGGTGAAGTACTAACTGTTTGAATCAATTGCAAGTACAATTTACCATTCCAGAAATTTTGGAAGAAATCAAGTCTAGCTGGTTCCTTGATGGAGGATATTCTTCCATTATCCAAAGACTACAGAAGGAAGAACTAGTGGGACACTTCACTTTGGAGCATGGAATACTAAGGAGAAGAGGAAGAATTATAGTTGGGCCTTCCCTTACCCTTCGAGAAAAGCTATTGAAGTTGTACCATGGAGGGGCTTTAGGTGGTCATTCCGGAGCATAAGCTACCTATCAAAGGCTCTCTATGGTTTTCTATTGGCCTAAACACGAAAGAGCAGTAAGGGAGTTTGTTCAAAGTTGCGAAGTGTGTCAACATTTTAAGTTGAAAAATGTGGCTACCCCTGGCCTCTTATCACCACTAAGTATTCCTCAGGAGTGTTGGCAAAGTGTTAGTATGGATTTCATCGAGGGTCTCCTTAAATCAAATGGGAAAGATGTCATATTAGTAGTAATTGATCGCCTCAGCAAATATGGGCATTTCATTGCTCTATCCCATCCCTACAGTGCAATCACAGTAGCTCAGTTTATCTTGATAATGTGTACAAGTTACATGGTATGCTTGAAACCATCATCTGTGATCGTGATCCTATTTTTACAAGTTTATTTTGGAAGGAATTCTTTAAGTTGCAAGCTGTGGAGTTCAATATGTCTACTGCATACCATCCTCCAAACGATGGTCAAATAGAGGTTGTTAACAAGTGTGTAGAGACTTATTTGAGATGTGTATCTGTGAGAAACCTAAGTGTTGGAACCAATTCCTTCCTTTAACTGGTGGTGGTACAATATGAACTTTCATTCAAGTACCAAAACCACTCCATTTGAAGCTTTGTATGGCTATCCACCCCCCTTGCATGTACCCTATGTCCCAGGAGATTCTAGAAATGCTTGTGTGGATTCTATGTTGACTAATAGCAAAGATCGACTTAAACTTCTTAAGTTTCACTTAAGACGAGCTCAATAGCGTATGAAACAGGTGGAAGACTCGAAGAGGATAGACCGGGTGTTTAAAATTGGTGAGTACTATTCAAGATCCAACCCTATAAGCAACACTCATTAAAAAACTCTAGGGTACACAAATTACTCCCTAAATACTATGGTCCTTACAAGGTAATTGACAAAATTGGTTCAGTGGCTTACTATCTCAACCTTCCTCTAGACGCCGCAATCCACCCCACCTTTCACGTCTCACAACTCAAGAAATACCATGGATTCAGATCTGACAGTTCCCCAACATTACCTACAAACATACAAGAAATAGAGAAGTTAGTTTTGAAATCTATCCTAGCAAGAAAGATGGTCAAACAAGGAAATCATGCTGAGACTATGGTACTTATATCATGGTATGGTCAGAAATCGGAGGAGGCCACATGGGAGTTCTTCGATGAGTTGAAGTTGCGATACCCTAACCACCCCTTGTGGTCTTGAAGTAGAGGGGAATGCAGAAGGGATGCATGGCATGGTGGGTAGTGAGGTAGGAGAAAAAAATGTTGAAATGGAAAGGAAGACATGGAGGAAAAGGGAAAAGAAACTAGGGTTCGTAAGGAGGAGAAGGAAGAAGAAACTAAGTTCATAAGGTGAAGTGAAGTGAGTCAGAAGTGAAGTGGAGTCAGAGGCAAAGTAACGTGGTCTAAAGAATTATGTCAGATAAAAAAAATAATAAATAAATGTTGATTCAAATATGAGGCTGAGCTTTGAAGTCATGGGCCATAGGCCTATCCGGAAGTGGACCTGTACTTGGATAAGCTCAATATTCTATGGGCTAATGCTATTTCCATTCTGCTATTCGTAAACTAGTAAAATATTAATAAAAATTCTAATATGATTAGCAGCCACATGGAGTAATCATTATGATTTGCTGTGGGTATAATTTGTTACGATTACAAATCATTGTGTAATCTGTCATGATTACAAAGTAGAATATTAATATAGGTAAATTGTAATACAAAACCATCAGAAAAAAATATATTACAAGAAGTTTACTCTCAAGTTCGTATTCGAATTTTCCACGCTGCATTCTGCTTGGATTATTTCTGTTGTTTACTTTGTCTGAGTGAGTTCGATTTGAATTATTCTAGCTCATTTGTTCCATCTTTTCTAGCTTCGGTATTACATTGAGCCCCACTGGAGCTAAAATCAGTACGTAACAATTCTCCTTCCTCGTCATTTTTCCTCACATAAACATAATAACCAAATAAACTCCAGTTAGGAAATATTCACTAAATACTATACAAATACTATTAATAGGCAGATCCAAGCAGAAGATACAAATTTCATTTTAGATCTTAAAGAAAGACATGCAAGTGCTTATTGATCGAAAATCCTAACTCATTTTCTTGCAGAACATAAGATAGATAAAGAAAGAGTAAGGAAGCATACCTTCAGATGTCTTGGAGGCAATTAATTGACTATTGTTATGTGGTAGAAATATTTTTGTTTACTTCTGTTATTGGCATTTAATATGGGCTTGGGCTTATTTACAATTGAATTTGGACTGTATAAAAGACTTGGACTCTAATAATTGTTTGTTTTGCAAATTATTGTGATAATTGATTTTGAGTGTATGAGTTGTGCAAGTGCTATAAGTAAATTGTTGTGTTCTTTGTGGTTATATAATTGTTGTACCTTCGCAAGAGGTACAACTATTAGCTTATATGAGTGCATCATGGTACTATTTCATATGGTGTAATTCTAAAAGAATTGTGTATTTTCCCTATTGTAGGGTTGTTTTTTATTACCCTATAGCAATTGTGTGGTTACCAGAGGTTTTTGGTTGTTTTTAAGGTATTTGTCATAATAATAGTAGAGATGGTAATGTTTTTGTCGTAAATTGTAGGCACAAAAATGTTATCGTTATATTTTTATTAGGGATCTCCTAGGCTTGGTCCAATGGATCTTTTGGTGCCATAGGTAGAATAAGCCTGCAAAAAATAGTAAATATGAGTTAAGAGGCATCTGGACTACCTTTCGCACAAGTAATTTAACACTTAAGTTGGTAGAGGAATCAAGAGATGGTATGAGAAATTGGAGTTGTCTCAATTACTTATATTGAGGATTTTTTTCGATGCAAGTAGTGGTTGTTACATAATGGAATTAATTGATCTCTAAGTGGAGGATGAGAAGTCCCTTATCTTGTGTAGTGTGAGGGTATATCTAAAAAGAGGTGAGCAAAAATGTAGAAGGATACATCATTTTATCTTTGTGATTGTTTTGTGGTCTACACATGGTGTGGGTGAGAGAATTGCGAAGGATAACCTTTTTGCATGGTGCCACTTATCATGATGGTTTATTTTGTTTTCTACTGATAGGGTTTTGATTTACTAAGGTTTGGAGGCTTGATTGAGAGTACCTAGCAGAAATAATATATAATAAAGGATATATAGAAGAATATCAAGTAAAATTCTTGAATCAAAAATAAGAAAATCCATACTAAGAGAAAATAATGCCTGCTTTATATTACTATTAATAAAGCCCAAGCATTGATATTAACATAATTGTTTTCCCATTTATGCTAGACTATAATTTCTTTTTCTGTCTTTTTGATGTGTTTGGTTCATTGAACGACAATGTATTGTAGAAATCATTTTCACTATATTATGGTAGATTTTATCGATGTATTTTATAATCCACTTTCATCAGTTAGTGCACATCCATCTGTCTTCCAATCATGAGTTATATTTATGCCAAAACATTCACTAACTTGTAAGCTTTATGCAGCTATATATTTTTTCACTTGTTTTAAGTTTCAGTTAAGCTAAGAAAATTATATGAGCATTCTTGCAGGATAAACTCACTCTTGGTCAAGAAAGAATAATTGCTTAATATCGTAATTATAATATCAAAAGAAACAAATTTTTTTGTTTTATCAAACCAGATTAATTAACTAAGATAAGATAAGAGTTAATTAAAACAAACAAATGCAGCGCAATAAACTAATTAAAACTGATTAATTAATAAGCAGAGATAAGGAAGCATAGAGAAAGAGAAAGAGAAAGAGAAAGGAAGCAACACAAGGATTTAATGTGGAGTTCGGCTCACTGCCTACTCTCTACGGTGCAAATGCCTCAAAGAGGACTTTTACCACTATATTGATTATTCTAAAATCAATACACCTCTTAGACGAGGAATTACAATAATGCCTATCACAATAGGACTTTTACAATTACCTTTCACAAAGAACTTCCACTTGATAAATCAAGTGTTGTACTGGTAACACACGACCAGATTTCAAATACCTCCCACTGAGGACTTCCTGCCTAATCGCAATTAGGATAATGCTGGTAACTCTAGACCAGACTTCAAATGCCTCCCACTGAGGACTTCTCTTTGCCTTTAACGAATGACTTCTCTTTACCTCTACGAGGACTTCACTTTGCCTCCACTGAGGACTTTTCTCAATGCCTCCCACTGAGGACTTTCAACTTTGCCTCTACGAGGACTTCTTTTACAAATGCCTCATTTGAGGACTTTTTACAAACAGCTTCTATATGAGCAGATTTATAAATTAAAAAGCTCTTAAGAAAATATATAAATTTCCTTTACAAAGAAATGCTCCTACTTGAGCAGATTTACAACAGAAAATACTTTGGGAATTTTACAAATTCCTTTTACAAATTGAGCTCCTTAAAAGAGTAAAAATCAACTTTTGTAAATTTTAAACGGTGCTAAAAAAACTCTCGTTTAGAGTGTATTAGTAAATTTCGAAACAGAGCACTAATTGTTCTCTTAAAAAAAATTCAAATTAACGAGAACGAGAACAAAAACACAAGTAAAAAAAAAAATTACATAACGTTGTTTTCATTTTTACTGTATGTTAAAAAATTCTAAGATTTCTTCCTTTTTCAAAGAGAAGAAGAAAATTCTATTTATAGCTCTTGATAAAAATTTGCCCATTATCAAAAAGTTTCTGACAACCTATACTATATTTAATGAAGTTAACGTTTTAAAAACGTATAAAATTCAAAAGTAAAGAAAGAACATTAAATGTGTCTGACACATACATTAAATGCATTCCAACAGCTCTTTTCTTTCCAAAGTCGAGGGCAAACTTTCTGAAGTCGAGGCCTAAGCTTCAGCCCTTGACTTTATAAATTTTTCCCAAGGCCAAATTTATGAAGTCGAGGGCGAATTTATGAAGTCGAGGTCTAAGGTCGAGGCCTAAACTTTAGCCCTTGACTTTATAAATTTTGCTCAAGGGCAAACTTTCTAAAGTCGATAGCAAATTTATGAAATCGATGTCTGAGGTCGAGGCCTAAACTTTAGCCCTTGACTTTATAAATTTTGCTCAAAACTCCAGCCCTTGACTTTAGGATTTTGCCCAAAACCCCAGCCCTTGACTTTACAATTTTGCCCAAAACCCCAGACCTTAACTTCATGATTTTGCCCAAAACTCCAGCCCTTGGCTTCACGATTTTTCCCAAAACTTCAGCTCTTGATTTCACGATTTTACCCAAAACTTCAGCCCTTGATTTTACCGTTTTGCCTAAAACTCAGTCTTTTGTCTTTATCTGATGAATAGTGCCTCCACCTTTCTTTTACTGGGCTCAATAGTTTTGTCTTGACTTTTCTTCAACTTTTTGTTCTGTTAAAAACTTAAACAACAGCAGAAGTTTGTAAACATATATATAATATTCTAAGTATTTAAAGAATTAAGGATATTTAAATAATTAATTGTGTAATAATTATTCTCATCAAAATCATTTGTAAACATAAAGTTCAACAATCTCCCCCTTTTTTATGAGAATAAATATACACAATCAATTCTAGAATAATTCTTAATTATGCAAATACTTCTCCCCCTTTCTCATCAAAAAGAAAAAATATAAAGAAAAGAAAAACACAGACTTTGTTAAAAAAAAATATTAACAAAATCAATTTTCTCCCCCTATCAAAAGCTCTTTTCCGAAAAAAATTTCTCCCCTTTTTAAAACAAACTTTGCTTCTTTTTTCTTATGAAAAACCAAGACAGAGAAAATGAAATTTTCTTTAAAAAAGTTGTCCCCCCTGGTTCAAACAACCTTTGTTTTATTTAATTATTTTTTTAAAGAAAAATTAAAACAAAGCATAGAAGAATATAAATAAATTCTTAACAATAGAAAATTATAGAAGACAAACATTGGCATACAAGCACAAGAACAAGCACAAACACAAACACAAATATGCATGTAAGTGCAAACTCAAGTCTAAAGTCTGTACTATTTATCAGCTAAGAGACTTAAGATCACATTTTCAAGGAAGTTCCTAGTCCAAAAAATATTTTAGCACTCATCAACATTTAACATGCCAAATTCTCCTCTTAAAGTACAAAATTGTTATTCACTCAAGGGTTTAGTAAAAATATCTGCAAGCTGATGGTTTGTATCAACAAATTCCGAGCAAATGTCCTTGTTTGGAACATGATCATGAATGAAATGATGTCTAATCTCAATATGCTTGGTTCTTGAGTGTTGAATGGGATTTTTAGTCAAATTTATAGCACTTGTATTATCACATCGAATTGGTACACTTTCAAGTTTTAAACCAAAGTTTAATAAAGTTTGTTTCATCCATAAAATTTGTGCATAACAACTGCCAGCAGCTATATATTCAGCTTCAGTAGTTGATAATGCAATAGAATTTTGCTTCTTTGAGTGCTAAGATATTAAAGAATTACCAGGAAAATGGCATATGCCACTTGTGCTTTTCCGATCTACTTTGCTACCAACAAAGTCAGCATCAGAGTACCCAACAAGTTCAAAAGAAGTATGTTTGGATACCACAAGTCAATTTAAATAGTGCCTACAAGGTACTTGAAGATACGTTTGACTGCACCTAAGTGAGATTCTTTTGGGCAAGATTGAAATCGTGCACATACACATATAGAAAACATAATATCAGGTTTAAAAGCTGTTACATATAACAAACTACCTATCATGCATCTATACATCTTTTCACAAACATTTTTACCTTTTTCATCTTTGTCTAGTTTTACACTAGTGCTCATAGGTGTAGATTTAGACTTACAACTATCCATTTTAAACCTTTTTAACAAATCTTTAGTGTATTTAGATTGATTAATAAATGTTCTAGATTTTTATTGCTTAATTTGTAGTCCAAGAAAATAAGTGAGTTCTCCCATAATACTCATTTCAAATTCTTTTTGCATTGACTCAACAAAAACTTTTATAAGTGAAGAATTAGTAGCACTAAACACAATGTCATCTACATAAATATGTACGATTAATGTATCAGAATTGTGATTTTTGATAAAAAGAGTTGTATCAATTTTTCCTCTTTAAAATCCATTCTTTATCAAAAAACTACTACGTCTTTCATACCAAGCTCTAGGAGCTTGCTTGAGACCATAAAGAGCTTTGTTCAATTTAAAAATATGATTAAAAAATTCAATATTTTCAAAACCCGGTAGTTGCTCGACATAGACCTCTTATTTTATGAAACCATTTAGAAAAGCACTTTTGATATCCATTTGATAAAGGATAAAATCTTTGTGAGCAGCATATGTCAAAAGCATTCTTATAGATTCTACTCTTGCAACCGGGGCAAAAGTCTCATCAAAATCTATCCCCTCTTCTTGTGTATAGCCTGTAGCAACTAACCTAGCATTATTCTTAGTTACTATTTCAGATTCATCCATTTTATTTCTAAAAAGCCATTTTGTTCCTGTGACAGTTTTATTTTCAGGCCTTGCAACAAGATTCTAAACCTTACTTCTAGTGAATTGGTTTAGTTCTTCTTGCATGGCTTGAATCCAAAACTCATCTTCTAAAGTTTCTTCCAAGATTTTAGGTTCATGTTTTGATATAAAAACTAGATTGGTTGTGTTCCTAAGGGATGATCTAGTTTGTACCTTATTTGAAGTTTCACCAATTATTAAGTCTTTTGGATGTGAACTAGCATATTTTCATTCCCTAGGTAGATTACTAACATACTCATGCATATCATCAACAGTAGCAGATTTTTCAATAGCAAAAACAATACCAGAATTTTCAACATCAGAACACGAAAGATTATTTATTCTATCACAAACATCATCAACATCATTATTAACATTCATAGGAGTCAAACAATAATAAAAAACAACATATATAGATTCTTCTACAACAGAAGTTCTTTTATTATATACCCTATATGTTTTACTAGATGAAGAATATCCTAGAAAGATTCCTATATCAGATTTAGCATCAAATTTTCCTAGATATTCTTTTCCATTTATTAAGATATAACACTTTGTACCAAAGGGATGAAAATAAGAAATGTTTGGTCTTTTTCCTTTCTATATCTCATAGGGTTTTCTTTATGAATGGTCTAATAAAAATTCTATTTGAAATATAGCAAGCGGTATTGACAGCTTCAGCCCAAAAATATTTTGGCAAATTATTTTCACACAACATGGTTCTAGCCATTTCTATTAAAGTTCTATTCTTTCTTTCAGCCACACCATTCTGTTGTGGGGTTCTAGGTGCTGAAAAAGTGTATTCAATACCATATTTTTCACAAAAATTATTCATTTCAAGATTTTCAAACTCTTCCCCATGATCACTTCTTATTAAAGCTATATTAAGACCTTTTCATTTTGGACTTTCTTGCAAAATCTAAAAAAGACATCATTGGTTTTGTCTTTAGAGGCAAGAAAGAAAGTCCATGAAAATCTAGAAAAGTCATCAACAATAACCAAAGTATATCTTTTTCCTCTTAAACTCAAAGTTTGAGTAGGAAAAAAATATCCATATGTAACAGTTGCAATGGCTTAGAAGTGGAAACTGCATCCTTAGCCTTAAAAGAAGTCTTACTTTACTTTCCTTGTTGACATGCTTGACAAATCTTGTCATTTTGAAAATTTAAACTTGGTAAACCTTTGATAAGATTTTTCTTTGCAAGTTTGGAAATTAATTTCATGTTAGCATGTCCCAATTTTCTATGCCATAACCAACAATTGTCATTTTGAGAATATAGACATATTTGACTTGATGATTTAAAATCATCTAAATTAATTTTGTAAATATTTTTATGTCTATATCTTTCAAAGCATACTTGGTTATTATCAATTCTTTCTATAGTACATCTTTTGGTATAAAATGTTACTTTAAAACCATATCACAAAGTTGACTTATACTAAGCAAATCATGTTTTAGATTCTCTACCAACAATACATCATTAATAACAAGATCTTTATTAAGGATAATGCTACCTTTACCCAAAAAAATCGATTTTCTATCATCACCAAAGGTAACACTCCCTTGATCCATCAAGTCCAGCTTTGAAAATTTGGAAGCAACTCCGGTCATGTGCCTAGAGCATCCGCTGTCCAGTACCATTTGTTGCTGCCACTTGAGGATCCCTGCAAAGCAAGTTATTATTTCTTTGGTACCCATTTTTGTTTGGGTTTTCTTGGGTTAGAAACAGATAAAACTTCTTTCTTAGCCACCCAAACATACTTCCTTTTATGACCCGAGAGCAAAGCCTTCCTTATTGCACACTTGTGTGCAATATGTCCAGACTTGTCACAATAATTACAAGTGCCATAAGTGGCTTTTACAAATCTAGTCTTATGAGACTTATAATTCTTGTGCTTATCATAGTTAATTTCATTTTTGTTATGATCAGTTTACCAAGAAGAGTATTTAAATTTTTCTCTCGTTATATGAATTTAGCTATGACAGCTTTCGAATCATCTAAGCTAGATTTTAGATTTATATTTTCTGTTCTTAGCTCATCTAGCTCTTTCAGAAGTTCATTGTTATTGATGTTGTTACTAGTAGATGCAAGTTTATTATCATCTTTTATAGTTTTCATTTCTAAATATAAAAGATCATTTTCAATTTTTAATTTATCATTCTATTTAACCAGAATTTAATTTTCTGTTTTTAGTTTCTTATTTTGATTTGTAATTTTATTAATTTTCAGATTCATGCTACTAATATTTTCATGCAAGCTGTCTCTTTCAGAACCTAGAGTTGTTATTATTTCATCTTTTTCTTCATTTTCAGTTTTAAGCTCATTAATTTCATATTGAAACTCTTCTAATCTAACTAAAGCATTTTGCATCAGATTTTTAAGTTGTTTATTATCTTCTTCAAAATTTTTAAGCTTTTTATAAAATTTTTTATACATGTCAAGCAATTCATCATTAGAGCAAGAAGATGAAGGATTATGTAAGCCCCGAAAATTTCAATAAATAATTTCAAGATGAACTTCGAAAATAAACCCTAAAAATCACTCCAAATTAAAACCGAATTTCAACTAGTCCAAAAACACGAGCGAATCAGAAATTTCCAAACTTGAGAAAATAAGAATCTTAAAAATAAAATAAGAACTCAACATACTTCAATTCCAAAACCATTACGTACGACAAACCTATACGTAACCCCGACTTATAAAAATGGGTAATATAAAGCCCAAAAACAAATTATTAAAAAGTAAATAACGATTACTTTCGAAAATAAACCAATTCAAGAATTCCGAAAATTAAAGATATTAAATACTTACAAAAATAAAATTTAAAATAAATTTCTCAAATTAAATATGTTGTATAAACATAAATATCAGTTTCCAAATTGGCAAAGGTCTAAACCGGAAAATCACCCGAAACCCTAATCGGAATGCAATAGCCTAAGTCCGGCAACTAGTGCCCCTAACCCTAGAGGCCGAGGCGTAGCTAAATATGTAGAATAGCTCATAGTAATATGAGTTTGTTTAAAAATATCAGATTGGTAAATTTTTGACCTATTTCGAACCCGTTCGGATACAGACTTCGAAAAGCGTGTCCGGGCTCGAGATATCAAAAATATACCAATAGTACCGTTAGACTCGTAATTTCATAAGATTTCTAAATATATCAGTTATATAATTTTTCGGGTTATAAAAGTTACAGTTATAACCTTTTTATCGTATTTCCATTATTACCGGTAATTGATTAGTCTTTTGCACTATTCATTTTTATTTCATTACAAAATTTTATTATTCTTATAAAGCCTTATATTTTTAGATAAATATTTTATATATTATAGAAAATTTTGTTTTTCTAAAATTTAGTTAGTTCGGGCTTTTACGGGATCAGATTCTGTTTAAGACCCGTACTAAAAATAAAATAAATTAATTTAATAATTGAAAAATATTTTAAAAATATTTTTATTCATAAAATATTTTTTAGAATTTTTCGGGTTATAAAAATATTATTTATAGCCCATATTCGCGTATTTTGATCGTACCGGTAACATATTTGTTAAAATACTAAAATAATTCAAATAATTATTTAATTTTATTATGAAAAATCTGCTACAATTATTTGGAATAATTTTCTAATTTTATTTTATTTTTTTATTTTATTAAAGTACTTTACAACCCATACTTCAAGTACACCTTACACATCACTTCTTTTCACTTCAATCTTTTACACATATTATCACTTCATGGCAGATTTTTCTTCTTGGCTGCCATTGTCCTTTATTTACTCCATTTTGACTAAATTAATTATTTCACTCCTTCTTAAGAAAGTTACATACATTTATTCACAATTTAATTTTAAGTCAAATTCAACAAAATCTCTCTCTCTCTCTCATCACGTGCAGCAGCTCCTCTTGGCTGCCTTGTTTTATTTTTTTTCTCTTATTATTACATTAAAACACTCATTTCTCTCTCCTTCATTTACTCACTTTTCCTCTTTCATTCTTAGCTTTTCTCTCTCTTTTTCCTCTCTTTTCTCTTCATTTTGTTCTTGTTTCTCAAAACAAAGCTGCCCCCATTCCATTCTTGGCTTCCACACTTCATTTTTAAAGATTTCTAAGCAAATCTTCATCCAAAGCTCCATAGGTGATATAGGTAAAGTGTAATGAAGGTTTCATGCATCAAATGAACTTCCATAAGCTTAAAAGCTTAGGATGATGATGCCAAAAATGAAATCTTTCTCTTCTCCACTTTTATTATCTTGTATTATAATTATTTTCTTGTTTAAAGTTATATATTTTGTAGATCTAACTTTTTTGCTTTGATTTTTGTTTATGCCATAGATCTTGTTATTTAAGTTGTTATTTTTATTCCTTATGATTTATGCATAGATCCATCATCACATGTGATTCATGCATGTAAAACTAGTTTAGAAAACTAGATCTAAAGTTTTGAGTTCATAGATGCATTAGATCTTTGTTTATGTTCATGAACAACTTGCTATAGCTTGATGATGGTAGGAAAGTTGTAGGAAACCAAGATCTATTTTATTTTCAACAAAAATCAATTTTGAAAATTCGGATGAAAATGGAACCATATTTAGAAAAGTGGTTTTTCAACTTCAAAATGTATATTTTTCATTTAAAATGAAGGGCTTAGGGTATAGATACCATAAATGAAAGATTTTGATAAGTGAAGTTTAGATCCATGATGTTTATAGCTTATTACCATGCATTTGTTTTATGTTTATGTTCATATTAAGTATAGATCTTAGTTATGAACTCAAACAAAATTGTGAAATTCGTATTTTGGCAAGACCCATATTTAAAAACTACTTTTCAAGTGTCAAAATGTAATTTTTACATAAGAAAATGAAGGCTTAATATATATATAGCATCAAGACTTCATTTTATATGGTTCAAAGATGATTTTCAAAGATTAATTTTCAAAACAAAGTTCTATTCTCGGATTTTGGCCAAGGCCTAGTGCAAAAACATGTTTTCCAACTCAAAAATAAAGTTTTTATTCAAGAAATGAAGGGCTCTTAAGATATGATATGTAAGGAATGGATTTTCATAAGTTTAGATAGGTTTTATCAAAAGATATGTCCAAAAATGAATTTTGTAAATTCGGATCCCAACCAAGACCAATTTTTAAAACCCATTTATCAACATCAAAACTCATGTTTTATGTGAAAAATGAAGTATATAGGTAATAGGTATCATTAAGTAGTGATTTTTATAAGTTGAAATGAGTTTTGATGAGATTAATGTATAAAACAAGAAATAGAATCAAGATGAGAAAATTTTGAGTTAGTAACCAATTTGTGAAATTCGTAATTTTGAGTGAAGGCCATAAGAACACCTATTATCCAAGTTCAAAATGAAAGTTTTATGTATTAAATGAAGTCCTTAAGTAATAGGTATCATAAGGTCTTAAATTTTAATGCATTAAACAAGTTTTCCCCAAATGAATCATTCAAAAAGTGGATTTTCTAAAATTCGGATTTTTGAGTAAATCATATTGGAAAACATATTTACAAAGTGTAAAATGGGAATTTTTATGTAGAAATGAAGGTCATAAGTAGTATATATAATGAAGACTCAATTTTGACAAAAAATAATTATATTTTCTTAAGTAACAAATCCAAAACAAATGGAAATGATAAAAGTTAGAAAACTAGATTTTTCATAAGTAAGTTGTCATTATGGTCTTGCAAAATAAAAAGTTATAAAATTTCCTTTTAGTAAAATCATCAAGATCATGCATGCAATAGGCTCATCTCATGTCATTCATGTTAGGAAATCACTCATATTGCATGTATAGTTAAGTTATATAGTAGGAACATTTCAAAATTTACAAAACTATTTTTCGGAAATTGAAATTGTTGCTGACCTAATCTGATCCGAACTTTTCGAAGCTTCAAAGTTTTCAAAACTTGAAAATAATATTAGAATTAGATAGATCTTTCGAAGTAGATAGAAATCGATATATAATTTGCGAGATTCCGAGTTAAAATGACCAAGTTATGGCCGTTTTAAGTTGGAATTCCCGCTTAGGACGAGAATTACGAATTTGATAGTTCGTATGAAATTGTTTGGATTAGTTTGAGTTGAAATACTTATTAAAGTATTTCTTCCTTTTTAGGAGATCCCGAAATCGACGATTCCCTACCACCGGATTACTATTACTAGAAGACCGGTGATCCAATGGCCGAGTGAGTTTTCTCCTTGTTTTGTTACCTTGATTGTGATTGTAGTTAGTTGCATTAGAATTATAGGAACAAGATAAAAATCGATATGAATGGGGATGGGATATATGATGAGACTGTGATGAATGTATGCCAAAGAATACTAAAGCATATCGAAACCACGATTTGATTGGATAACTGCACCGTTCATATTATTTCTGTTATATGTATGATATTGGTTGGTCACTCTAAAGAATGTATAAATATTTTTGACCTAAGCAAAAATTAAATTGGTCATGCATCGCATTGGACATATTGCATTTGGTAGCATGCTACTCCTACGCAGGTCGATCGGTATGGTCCGTGTGACTCGTTTGGATAACGAACCCGGTGCCAGAGCTCATTCAGGGGTACTAAGGCGCATGTGGATGCATTCTTGGATGAGCCTAGCCGAGTCGAGTGCTAAGAGCCGAGGGCTTGGGGACTAGATGCGGTCGTGTAGACTCAATACCATTCCTAACCCAAGATACGGAGGGCGTAAATCCGTTCTGTGTGTGGGTTCCGGATACCCACGCATAATTGCTTGCTCACGTGTTTGTTCATGCATAGCATATGATTGACTAATACTTGTTTGTTATGGTACGGAATTAAGGGAATTCTCACTAAGCTAGTGTAGCTTATACCCCAATAGTTGTTTAAATGAACAGGTTATCTCAAGAATGCAAGTGGGGACCGAATTGGTTGGAGCCGGGAATGACTTTGGGATTTCGGCAAGAATACGAATGTTTGAAGTTATCTGCTAGTTTTATGATTTGTCTTGTAATAGTTTATGTAGGGAAGTCTGTGGATGAATGTAATTGGAGTTGAATGATTTGTATTTTGAAGTGTAGTGATTTGTATCTGAAGTATAGTAAATTTGTATTTCCTTTACATTGTTACTCAAGCTATATCAACGTAAAATGTATTACTCCGATGAGTCTCCTCCATGTGTTAGACGCCTTGTACATAGTATGGAAGCCTTCGCGTGACTGAGGTGGTCATTCTTAGGCTTTAATATTGTGTACGGCGGACTGCCACGTTTAGGGTACCCTTCGGGGCGTGACAGATTATTTACCTCATCATGGATCGTCATGAAGCATAACTCTTCTTCATCAGAATCTGATGACTCTTCATCACTCCAAGTAGCAATAAGTGCTTCCCTCTTGCATCTTTTTTGTGCTTTCTTGAGGAGAGGACAGTTTGGTTAGATGCGTCCTAGTTTCTGGCACTAATAGCACACAACATCCTTCCTTTCCTTTCTAAACTTTGAGGAGCTGCCAGCTTTAATAAATTTGTTGAAATTCTTTGCAAACAACACAACATCCTCGTTTATCTCCTCCTTATCAAAATCATCATCGGTTACCTTCAGAGCAATAGCCTTCTTTTGGGATTCCTCACTTTGATTCTTGATGAGCTCATGAGTCTTAAGTGCACCAAGAAGCTCTTCTTTTGTCAGTGTGCTAAGATCCCTGGCTTCCTCTATTGCTATCCGTTTTGCTTCCCATTCCCTTGGCAATGATTTGAGCAATTTTGAATTTATTTCAATATTAGCAAAGCTCTTGCCCAAAACACTCAAAGGATTAATGATATTAATGAATCTATCATTCACTTGATCAATTGTTTCACCAGGCAGCATCTTAAAACTTTCAAATTGACCAACCAACAAGCTTATTTTAGTGTCTTTGATCCTTGAAGTTCCTTCATAAGTTACTTCAAGTTCATCCCAAATTTCTTTAGCAGATTTACAAGTATAAACTCTATTGAAATCACTTTCATTCAATCCACAATGAAGAATATTCATGGCAGCTTCATTATAATCCAGTTTTTTCCAATCATCTTCTGAATATTGATCTTCATTTTTATTTTCAATTGTAAAAGGTCCTTTTTCAACTACTCTCCATATTAATCTATGTTAAGCTTTCAAAAATATATTCATTCTACTACACTTCCAATAAGGGTAATTACCCGCACTGAGAAGCGGTGGCCTATTTATAGCCTGACCCTCCAAGAATCCTAGGGTATTAGAAGCCATGATCTTTTCTCTTTTGTGTTTAAGCAATCAATCACAAGAGACCAGGTTCTGATACCAATTGTGAGAAATAATACACAAAGAATACTTAAGAGGGGGGAAAATTAAGTATTACAAATTTTTCTATTTTATCAAACTAGATTAATTAACTAAGATAAGATAAGAGTTAATTAAAACAAACAAATGCAGCGCAATAAATTAATTAAAACTGATAAATAAATAAGCAGAGATAAGAAAGCACAGAGAAAGAGAAAGAGAAGCAACACAAGGATTTAACGTGGAGTTCGGCTCACTACCTACTCTCTACGGTGCAAATGCCTTAAAGAGGACTTTTACCACTATATTGATTATTCTAAAATCATACACCTCTTAGACGAGGAATTACAATAATACTTATCATAATAGGACTTTTACAATTGCCTTTCACAAAGAACTTCCACTTGATAAATCAAGTGTTGTACTGATAACTCACGACCAGACTTCAAATATCTCTCACTGAGGACTTCCTGCCTAATCGCAATTAGGACGATGCTGGTAACTCCAGACCAGACTTCAAATGCCTCCCACTGAGGACATCTCTTTGCCTTCAATGAATGACTTCTCTTTGGCTCTACGAGGACTTCTTTTACAAATGCCTCATTTGAGGACTTTTTACAAACAGCTCCTATATGAGCAGATTTACAAATTGAAAAGCTCTTAAGGAAATATATAAATTTCCTTTACAAAGAAATGCTCTTACTTGAGTAGATTTACAACAGAAAATACTTTGGGAATTTTACAAATTCCTTTTACAAACTGAGCTCCTTAAAAGAACAAATATCAACTTTTGTAAATCTAAACAGTGCTAAAAAACTCTCGTTTAGAGTGTATTAGCAAATTTTGAAACAGAGCACTAATTGTTCTCTTAAAAAATTTTTCAAATTAACGAGAACGAGAACAAAAATACAAGTAAAAAAAATTACATAACGTTGTTTTCGTTTTTACTGTACGTTCAAAAATTCTAAGATTTCCTCCTTTTTCAAAGAGAGGAGGAAAATTCTATTTATAACTCTTGATAAAAATTCGCCCGTTATCAAAAAGTTTCTGACAACCCATACCTGTGTTTAATGAACTTAACATTTTAAAAACATGTAAAATTTAAAAGCAAGAAAGAACATTAAATGTATCTGACACATACATTAAATGCATTCCAACAGCTCTTTTCTTTCTAAAGTCGAGGGCATACTTTCTGAAGTCGAGGCCTAAGTTTCAGCCCTTGACTTTATAAATTTTCCCTAAGGCCAAATTTATGAAGTCGAAGTCTGAGGTCAAGGCCTAAACTTCAGCCCTTGACTTTATAAATTATGCCTAAGGGAAAACTTTCTAAAGTAGAAGGCTGAAGTCGATGAGGTCTGAGGTCGATGCCTAAACTTCAACCCTTGACTTTATAAATTTTGCCTAAGACTTCAGCCCTTAACTTTACGATTTTGCCCAAAACTCCAACTCTTGACTTCATGATTTTGCCCAAAACTCCAGCCCTTGGCTTCATGATTTTGCCAAAAACTCCAGCCCTTGGCTTCATGATTTTGCCCAAAACTTTAGCCCTTAATTTTACCGTTTTGCCCAAAACTCAGTCTTTTGTCTTTATCTAATGAATAATGCCTCCACCTTTCTTTTATTGGGCTCAATAGCTTTGTCTTGACTTTTTTTCAACTTTTTGTTCTGTTAAAAACTTAAACAACAGCAGAACAAATACAAAGCATTTATATATATATATAAATATTTTAAGCATTTAAACAATTAAGGATATTTAAATAATTAATTGTGTAATAATTATTCTCATCAAAATCATTTGTGAACATAAAGTTCAATACATATATTCATAAGTAAGATGTATTATATTATAATATTTACACAATCAACCGAGAAAAAAAAAAGGAAATAGACTAAAGAAAACTAATGTAAATTCGAATATAGATAGCTACAATTCTTTTTTTTCTCATTTTTTTCTTAATTTTTTCTTCCTAGTTGATAGCCCATTTAGCCTTTAGTGCCAGGTTAATTTAACATGGGTGCATCTATTTTTTGTGTTAGTTAATGAATTGTGATAATTTTTTTTTTCATACCCCACCTGACTTGGTGAGTAAGCAAGCTAACATCATAACCATCTATGACCTAGTTAGACACCGGGTCCGACTTGCTAGTGTCAAGTCAGGCAGATCACAGGTACGGCCTAACTTAAGCCGAGGTATAGCCCCATTCTATTTTATATTTTATCATACTTCTTTAGAGGCCTTTGTACAGAAATACACCAATTTTTTTTAAAAATAATTATAGAAATACGGTACAAAAAAATCCAAATATAATACCTGTGCCTTTGATCAAACTTTTTTTTTTATTTAATCAAGAGGGCATGTGGCATGCACCTTCCTTACACGCGCACACACACACACATATAAAAAATTTTCAGTTGAAATCACTCATTTCATTCACACTTCAAAATAAACACACATTTCTCTCATATAGTGCTCCATTGGCATGACATATCCGATCCATTCACTTCCCTGCTTTGGATCTTTGATTGTGAAAGTAAACATCTATTTTTCTTATTTTACTTCACATTTGTTTCAGTTTGGTCAAAACTATACTTAAAACCCTAGTTTTCTCCATTCAACTAAATTAGTCAAATTTTATGACTTTTATTGGTAGTCTCCCATATTAATGTGTTAGATAGTACTAATTGTAGTAGTGTACTTAGATGCATGTGAAGATTTGATGGTTGAATTAGTAACTTGGTTCATGCATATCAAGTGTGCAATAAAATGTCAAGTAGAAAGGGATGGAAATTGTGTAAAGGTACAATAATGGGTAGGAAAAACTAAGAAGCACTAAAAAAGTTTAAGAAAAAACAAAAATAGTGTACCGCATGAAATCTTCATTTTTTAATTCTTATCGTTATGTAATAGCAAGTGTTGATTCCTTAGGTTTGCAATGATGGATTTTGTTTGCTTTATGGTGTATGCCCATGGAAACATTGTGACTGGTTCGCATGGCCAGGGTATGATAGGCCTCCATTAAGGAAAGTTTGGATGAGGATAAATGTTGGTTTTGAAGAGTTTGTTAGCAAGACATGTGCAAGTGTTGGCATGAATTCAAGTACTACAGGCATTTAAATAATACACAGACACCCTTACTATGTGCCAAGTGGACCTGCTTACGTATCTGTACCAATCATCGATTATGAGATTACGGAGGATCTATTGGCACAAGCAAAGGAGTTAGGTCGTAGCTTGATATAAGAGTTTTTTGTGCAAATATCTAGCTAATCAAGTGCACCACATGTGAATCTGTCCTCACAGACTGGCTTAGATTCGCAAGGGCACCCATCAACCAATGCATGATTCAAGGTTGATGTAAGCATCCAAGCTCATGAGGATCCACCTATTGGGCATGTTTACTTGGCTCATCGAAGTTCAAGTGCATATACGCGCCCACCAATGTCCTACCTGCAAATGCCAGTTAAGGAATACCTACCAATACCAGTGAATGAGTTATTGATAGAGCTGAAAATAGAATATAAGAAGAGGTCATGCATGTACTCAACCCTAGATTTGCTGATAAAAACTAGGTTGATACCTACTATGTTGATCAGGATGGGGATCCCACTGAACATGAGTAGAGTGACGGTAAGGATGACGATGTGGTTGCAGAGGGTGGTCAATCAATCGAAAATACCTCCACTAGATTACCACCAGAATCTCGAATGGTTGCAGCAAGGGATGAAATTCCATATTTCAATGTCGTTGCTGATCGTGAATACATTACTTTCAATGAAAATCTCAAAATCATGTGCAGTAACATTTAAAGGAGTGATGATTTGGAGAAAGGGATGATGTTTAGTACAAAGGCCGACCTAATTCACCATGTGAAATTTTTTCATGTTAAAAACCATTACAATTTCCAAGTGCATGAATCAGCTAGGAACCTATGATGGGCATATTGCATTAAGCGAGAAGATGGTCATCCATAGAGGCTTCATGCTTATATGAAAAGGCTAGAAGGTCTATTTTTTATCACTATGTTGGAAGGGTCTCATTCATGTGTTAATGCCATGGTCAATCAAGTCCACTTATAGATAGATTTAAATGTTCTAGCAAGGGATTTTCTAAACTTTGTGAAGAATGATCGAGATGTACAGACTAAGTTATTAAAGTCTTATGCGAAGACGATGTTTAGGTATAAAGTATCACGTAGAAGAGTATAGGAGGATAAGCAAAAGGCGATTGCACAAGTTTATGGTGATAGGGAGAAGTCATACAACTATCTTCCAAAATTATTTACTGCAATCAAAGCAGCAAATCCAGGAACTCCAGTTGAGTGGATTAGATGAGATCATTTATACTAGTAGAGTCAATCCTTAAATGGGTTTTCTAGACATTAGGTCCACATGTGGAAGCCTTCAAGCATTGTAAGCCAACTGTATGTGTGGATGGGAAATTTCTTTATGGAAAATACAAAGGTATTTTACTCATAGCTTATGGCATTAATGGAGCAAACATAATCGTCTCGCCAGGATTTTGCTTAACATGGATAGAAAGAATCAAAGGAAGCTTGGAGCTAGTTTTTAAGAAAATTAAAGCATTGTGTAATGTAGACGCGGTCTATGCGTCTACATTCATCATGTAACAAGTAATTTCAATAAGATATACAAGAATCATTGAATGAGGAATATAGTTGATAGGCACAATCGATCATCATTTTAATTGACAAATTGGGTCTATTTTATAATATATTGATGGGATTCTTAACAGATAAGGTACTTAATTGGTATATATATATATTTCAGGTCAATTTTGAACACAATTGTAATATAAGGAAGGAATGTGTGGAGAATCCAATCAAAATTCAAGCAAAGCAGCAAGGAGCACAAAAGGAGTCTAGATGTACGGCCGTACAACTATCAAAATGAGGAAAATACAAGGCAGTGGCTGGTACGGGGTCTTGTACGCCCGTTACACTAAGTGATTTTGAAGCAAAATGAAGGGGATTCAACTTGTACGCCCGTACATGAAGTGATGAGGAAGGGAATTGAAGGAGATTTACTTGCATGCCCGTACACGCTTGAAGAATGATTCCAGTATTTAGCACTCCCTTTGTACGCCCGTACAAGATGCAAATTTGCAAAGAAAATGGGCATTGTACGGTCGTGACTTTTAGAAATGGGTCATTATCTTCTTACGTGTTCTTGAAATAGTATGACTGTTTAATACATCGTTTGTTTTAGTAAAAGGTTATGTTTTTAGACACCACACCCATAGAATATAAAGTGGGAGATTCATTCTGAAGAGGACATCATATCATATACATCAGAAATATTTTAGGAGTTAGTCGAAGTATAGTGGGGATTCCAACAAGAACTCGAGAGAGAGATATTGGATCCAAGTGCCCGTGTGTATACAAACATCTTCATTATTAATTCAAAGGGGTTTTTCATTTCTTTTCTGATATTATTCTTATTGTATGTGCATTCCATTATCGTATGTTTGTTCCAATTTGGTGTTCGTATCCCAGCATGCATGAATAGTGATTAGGGTGTACGAAGTCATATTAACATGAATTGTATATGTAATTGTTATTAATCTTTTTAATTACGAATTTCTAGTGATGGGTCTTCAATAAAGTTAGGAAATTGTAGTGCACGACATGATCCTACATCAGATCTCGATGGAAAATGTTGAGAAACAATTCCATCGAGTAGATCTAAATCACTAGAACAAATTACTCCTGGTAATAGAGATATTATTAGGAAATTTGCTGTATGTTTAAGGAGATTTTAGGATAATTAGAATAATCTAAATGCAATTCTGCTTTGTCCATCTATTTAAGAGAGATTTTAATAGACGCAAATGGAATTAGAATTGGTTTATTATGAGAATAAGAATCATGAATTGAGAATCTCTGCAGATAAGTACTTAAAAGATGATTTGTATTGAAGTTCATGTTGATATGATGGAGTAACCCTGCCTTATTGTGAATTAAATTATATTAAAGTTGTGTTTTGCATAGTAATTTAGTAAACCGTGTAATTAATATCGTTTAGTTGTTAATCATAGATTAAATTTAGATAATCCAATCATACTCGATTACTAGATAATAATAAGAGGGCGAGTAATAGTACTTGTCAGGGCCCCGAGGAATACGACCCTATAAGCCATTCCTATACTACAGTTGATAGGTGCACTTGCCTATTGTTGATCTGATATTAGGAAGGGATTATTGGATATTAATTGTTAAACTCAGATTGGATCACACCAAGTTTTTGGTGCCATTGCCGGGGATCGATTGACAATATTAGGAAAACCCAATTGTTGTTAATCTAGTTTCTTTTAATTCTACTATAATATTATTCATCTCAACTTTGACTGATCTTTTGATTACAGGTGTATGACTTGCAGCAGAAAAATCAAGCTTTTTGATTTTGATCCAGAACCAGAGCGAACATTTCGTCAAGGATTAAGAAGAGCCAGAGAGATTATCCAAAACTCTCCTACTGTAGTGCAAAGAGCAAGACCAATATCATTAAGTATGAATATAGATAATGAGAATTTAAACCCACGAGGGGTTGGTGAAGTTGAGAATCCTGGGGTTAATGTAAATCAAGCCAGTGGAAATATAAATGATCCAATTAGAGATGTTGGAAATGAAGTTCATAGACCAATGTGGGATATGTTTATGCCCACAATCGATGGAGTTGCTCCATCCATTCAGTATCCTCCAATTCATGCAAATAATTTTGAGTTGAAGCCTGCTTTGATTCAGATGGTACAAGTTAATCAATTTGGGGGAGGAGCTTCAGAACACCCACATGCTCATTTGAAGAATTTCTTGCAAATATGTGATGCTATAAAGGCCAATGGAACACCAAACGAATCAATACGACTTTTATTGTTCCCTTTCTCAATTAGGGACAAGGCGCGAAGTTGGTTGGAGTCATTGCCTCCTCATTCATTAACAAGTTGGAATCAAGTGGCCCAGAGGTTTTTAGAGAAATTTTTCCCACCTAATAAGATGATTCAATTAAGAAATGAGATATTTTCCTTCCGTCAGTATGAAGGAGAATCACTTTATGAGTCGTGGGAAAGGTTTAAAGAACTTCTTCGTCGGTGTCCTCACCATGGGATTTCATTGCATGACTTACTCAGGATATTTTATACATCCCTTGGAGACCAAAAGAAAACGATGATCAATTCCGTAGCTGGTGGGAGTTTGATGAAGAAAAGTGCTCCTGAAGCTTATGACTTGATTGAAGAATTGGCTAGAAATACATTTAGTTGGCATAGTGAAAGGAACAATCTTCGACCTGTCGCTGCAATGTATGAGTCCGAGTCAATTTCTCAACTTAAGGCACAAGTAGCATCACTTACAGCCCAGATGAGTAAAATGAAAGCAAGTATGGAAGCTTTACCTCAAAGTGATTCTTTTGTGAGTTCAATGGAAGATTTTCATGCTTCTGAAGAAGGTTCAAG
This sequence comes from Combretum micranthum, assembly GCA_024138025.1. Classification (NCBI taxonomy): domain Eukaryota; kingdom Viridiplantae; phylum Streptophyta; class Magnoliopsida; order Myrtales; family Combretaceae; genus Combretum; species Combretum micranthum. Next base: position 25,128 of record JAMXBD010001037.1, read on the forward strand.
TATTGAAGATCTGAATTTTATTAATAGAACAAATAGAGAAGCCGGGAATTATAATCCTTATAGTAATACTTACAATCCCGGTTGGAGGAATCATCCTAACTTCTCTTAGAGAGATCCAAGTTCACAAAGATCAAATATTCCACCGGGATTTCAGAAGCCACAGCCTCAACAATTACAAGCACCGCAGCAACGCCTCGCTTTACCACCACCTGAGAAGAAATCTAATCTTGAAGATGCTTTGACACAGTTTATTCAAAGTTCTGATGCACGTCATCGGAATCAAAAAGCATCTATTCATAATTTAGAACAACAATTTGGCCAATTGGCTAAAATGTCGTCTGAAAGGGCTCCGGGATCATTACCGGGTAACACAGAAACTAATCCTAAGGAGCAAGTTAAGGCAGTGACTTTGAGGAGTGGAAAAGAATTACAAGCTCCATCAAAAGCTCAAGAGATTGAGATGGAAGTTGGGTTGGAAAGTGAAGATCAGATGGAGAAAGTTGGAAAATCAATGGAAGAATGTTTACCTGCTACAAAACCAAAAGAATATCAGCCATCATTGCCTTACCCCTCTAGGTTGAAGAAGGAGAAGAATGAGGAACATTACAAGAAGTTCTTGGAACTTTTTAAACAGCTGCATATCAACCTTCCGCTAGTTGAAGCCTTAAGCCAAATGCCTAAATATGCTAAGTTCCTCAAGGAACTCTTGTCAAACAAAAGGAAATTGGAAGAACTTTCCACTGTTACTCTTGGTGGAGAATGTTCTGCGGTCATCTTGAACAAGATGCCTAGGAAACTTAAGGATCCTGGTAGCTTTACTATTCCATGTTTGATAGGAGATTTATCGGTTGAAAGGGCATTGGCAGATCTTGGTGCCAGCATCAACCTCATGCCATATAGCTTGTTTAAAAAGCTGAACTTGGGGGAACCAAAGAGCACCAAAATGAGTCTCCAGCTTGCTGATAGATCCATGAGATTTCCAAGGGGAGTAGTGGAGGATGTTTTGGTAAAGGTTAATGATTTTATTTTTCCTGCAGATTTTGTAGTACTAGACATGGATGAAGACATTGAAGTTCCACTCATATTGGGGAGGCCATTCTTGGCAACAGCTGGTGCCGTTATCGACGTCAAAGATGGAAAATTAGTTCTTCGGGTTGGAAGTGAAGAGATGGTCATCCGAATGCCAGATGTTTTCAGGAAGCCAATGAGCGGTGATGATACTTGTTTTGCTATTGATTCTTTAGATCTAACTGTTTCTGATTGTTTGCAGGATACCTTGAGTAAAGATTCTTTGGAGTTGTGTTTAGCAAAAGGAAGTGAAGCAAATGGTATTGAGGAAGTAAGGGAAATTAGTGCTCAGTTAGAAGTCCGGGCTGAACTAAAGAAGGATTTTGGGGTTGAGGAGTTCAACCGAAGCAACATTGCTAGGTTGAAACCTTCAGTTGAGGAACCCCTCGAATTAGAGTTGAAGCAATTGCCTTCTTATTTAGAATATGCATTTTTGGCTGAAAACTCCAAGCTTCCAGTGATCATATCATCGAAGCTTGACCCAAGCCAAAAAGAGCGACTCCTATCTGTGCTCAAGGAACACAAGAGGGCAATAGCATGGAAGATATCGGATATTAAGGGAATTAGTCCGTCCTTTTGCACCCATAAGATTCTAATGGAAGATGAATATAAGACGGTTGTGCAGCCACAAAGGAGACTAAACCCTAACATGAAAGAAGTAGTCAAGAAGGAGGTAGTGAAGTTGTTGGACGCAGGACTTATTTACCCAATTTCTGATAGCTCATGGGTAAGTCCGGTTCAAGTGGTCCCAAAGAAGGGAGGCATGACAGTTGTACCTAATGATAGCAATGAAATGATCCCAATGCGCACTGTAACAGGCTGGAGGGTATGCATTGATTATCGAAGGCTTAATGACGCTACAAGGAAGGACCACTTCCCATTACCTTTCATTGACCAAATGTTGGAGCGATTAGCTGGTCATGAATTCTATTGTTTCTTGGATGGAATGTCCGGATATTTCCAGATCCCTATAGCACCGGAAGATCAAGAAAAGACTACCTTCACTTGCCCCTACGGTACTTTTGCATACCGTAGAATGCCATTTGGGTTATGCAATGCACCAGCAACTTTCAAAGGTGTATGCTAGCTATATTTGGGGATCTAGTGGAGGATGTAATGGAGGTGTTTATGGATGACTTCTCGGTATTTGGAAATTCGTTTGAGAAGTGTTTGTTAAATCTGAAAAAGGTCTTAGTTAGATGTGAGGACACAAACCTGGTATTAAATTGGGAAAAGTGCCATTTTATGGTACAACAAGGCATAGTATTAGGTCATCAGGTATCAAAGAAGGGGATAGAAGTGGATGTGGCAAAGGTAGAAGTGATTTCTAAGTTGCCACCACCGACATCTGTCAAGGCAATAAGAAGCTTCCTTGGGCATGCAGGTTTCTATCGAAGATTCATTAAGGATTTTTCAAAAATCGCAAGGCCTTTGACTAAACTGTTAGAGAAGGATGCTACATTCCATTTTGATGAGCAGTGTTTAGAAGCTTTTAATTTCTTGAAAGAGAAGTTGACATGTGCTCCTATAATGGTAGCTCCAGATTGGAACTTGCCATTTGAGTTAATGTGTGATGCAAGTGACTCCGCTATAGGGCTGTGTTAGGACAGAGAAAGGAGAAGCATTTCCAACCAATTACTATGCAAGCAAACCCTTACATCCACACAAGAAAATTATACCACAACAGAAAAAGAATTGCTTGCTATAGTATTTGCCTTTGATAAATTTAGATCATATCTCATTTATCAAAAGTGGTAGTATATACTGACCACTCAGCTTTGAAGTACCTTCTCTCCAAATCTGATGCTAAACCAAGATTGATTAGATGGGTGTTATTGCTCCAAGAATTTGACTTGGAAATAAGAGATAAAAAAGGAGCCGAAAATTTAGCAGCAGACCATCTATCTAGGTTAGATAACTCACATATGGGAGAGTTGAAAGAGGATGAGATCAATGACAAATTTCCAGAGGAAAGTTTATTTGCCATACAAGTAATGGAAGATCAAGGAGTACCATGGTTTGCTGATATAGCGAACTATTTGGTTGGGAAAGTTCTTCCCCAAGACTTAGATTCTTATCAGTAGAAAAAGTTCTTTGCGGAGCTAAAACACTATTTTTGGGAAGATCCATACCTTTATAGGATTTGTGCGGATCAGATTATAAGGCGATGTGTCTCACATGAAGAAGGACAGCAAATTTTGTTCCATTGCCATAGTGGTCCTACCGGAGGCCATTATAGTGCTAATAGAACAGCACAAAAAGTTTTAGAATCAGGTTTTTATTGGCCAAGTATTTTTAAGGATTCTAATTCATTCATTTTAACTTGTGACAGGTGCCAAAGGACGGGAACATATCAAAGCGGATGAAATGGTCCAAAAGTACATATTGGAGTGCGAAGTATTTGACGTCTGGGGGATTGATTTCATGGGACCATTTCCTAACTCCTATGGAAACAGGTATGTACTAGTGGCGGTAGATTATGTTTCTAAGTGGGTTGAAGCCCAAGCTTTGCCTACTAATAATGCCCGGGTAGTGCTCAAGTTTTTAAAAAAATTATTTTCACGGTTTGGAGCACCCAAGGCTTTAATTAGTGACAGGGGAACCCACTTTTGTAATAGTCAAATTGAGAAGGTGTTGAAAAGATATGGTGTTCACCATAGGCTAGCCACTCCGTATCACCCCCAAACTAGTGGCCAAGTAGAAGTCTCAAATAGGGAACTGAAAAGAATATTAGAGAAAACAGTGGCTCATAATCGCAAGGATTGGGCTGAGAAGTTGGATGATGCTTTGTGGGCATACTGGACAGCCTATAAAACACCCTTAGGCACCACACCTTATAGGTTAGTGTATGGTAAAGCATGCCACTTACCTGTAGAAATTGAACATAAGGCTTACTGGGCGATTAAGGCTGCAAATTTGGATTTAGAGGTTTGGTAGGAATAGGAAATTGCAAATCAATGAATTGGATGAGTGGAGATCTATAGCCTATGAGAACAATAGAATCTACAGAGAAAGGATAAAGAAATTGCATGATTCTCGTTTAATGTGTCCTAAACAGTTTAGAGAGGGAGACTTAGTTTTGTTATATAATTCGAGATTAAGGTTGTTCCCAAGCAAACTTAGATCTAGGTGGTCTTGACCATTTATTGTAAAAAGAATTTTTCCATATGGAACAGTAGAAGTTATACACCCGGAGAAAGGAACTTTTAAGGTCAATGGTCAGAGATTAAAAATTTATCATGAAAAAGTTGAAATGGATGAAGGCAGGGAGGAGTTAAGGCTTCTCCAAGTAGAAAATTGTTTGTGAAAGTATTGACAATTGTCAAGCTAGAGACAATAAACTAGCATGTATTGTTATTGTTATATAGATGTTACACTAAATTCTATATTATCTCTTTATATGTGTGTTTAATAAATTTTCTATGTATTTATCTGTGTATGACTATATATATATATATATATATATGTATGTTTATGAGTATATAAGTATGCATGTGGAAAATATATATATATATATATATATAAAAGAAAAAAGGAGAAATCACGCTGCTATGTACGGGCGTACATTAATAGTCAGGGAAGGGTCAAGAGCAACAGAAGCCAGTACGCCCCTATGTACGGGCGCGATTTTATACAGACTTGTTCTAAAAATGGAACCCGAGATCAGCACGCCCCTATGTACGGGCGTACATCATACAACATGAAGAATGAGCCATTCCAGAGTCTACCACGGGGTTCTGTACGGGCGTACATCATGAAATGTGATGAACTTGTTTTTATTTCCAAGCCACTACGGCCATGTGTACGGGGGTACACAAGCAAGCAAGGGACGCTTAACTAGACCAGAATCCAGCACGCCCTCTTGTACGGCCGTGCAACACTTCAGTAAGCTAAGTTATTCAATTTGTACGGCCGTACTTCCAGGTTAGTATCTACTTATATATATATGTCCCCTGTTTAACTTCATTTTAAAACCCATTGTCTTTACATATCATTCCTTCGTCTCCCCCACTCTCTCAATACAACTCGGATACTAAGGGATATAATTTTTTTATCCAAATCTTTACTTTAGCACCACTACAATTCGATCCAAAGACAGGTATGAATCCTTCCTTCACTGAGTCTTTTGTCTTGTATTTACCTGTCAATATTATAAAATTAGGGTTAAGTCATTTTGTACATACTCATTGTTAGGATTATAACTTTCTTTTGGAACCATTATATGTTAATTCAATAGAGTTGTACATTGCTTTTGGTATATTGAAATCTATTAACCCTAATTTCAACGACATGTTCATGTAAACCCTAACATTGTAACATTCCTATATAGTAGTATTGATTCGAAATTTGAAATTCCTAACCCATGAATTAGGTGTTTTGATTAGAATGACTCCTATTGTGATTGGATTGTATTAGGGAGTGATTACAATGTTAGTTCATCATAAAAAATATAAGAATGAAACATGCTCATAAAGTGTTTGTTGAAATGCCAATACTTAGAACAAGCCCAATTTTTCTCAATCGAGTCACATATTTCTACATTATGCTTGACTCATCTTATTAATTTGATTTTCTCAATAAGACTTCATTGTTTCATGGATTGTTCATATCTAAATGTATTTCGTAAACAATGATATATGATGGATGGAATGTTTGTTAGATATTTAGATAAAATATCCTTCACAAATGCTACCTTTAAACTAATATGTAATATCTATGTACTAAGATAAGTTTATGTGAGGATAACTACTCCAATGGTAATATGAATTACATAGTGGTGCATATTAAGTAATATCTTAGTTTTAGTATCTAGAGTTGTTGTAGTATAAAAAGTTGTTTAAGGGGTTATTAGGATAATTCTGAAATGAACATATTGATGAATTTAAATCTATTTCTTTACAGATATGGCTCCCAAGAAAAGTAATCCTAGACCGTCACAAAAGACCACTCAACAACCCAAGCGGCCCCGAATGAAATATGCAAAGAATGCCAGCTCCTCTAGCACTTCTGTTCCAGTTCCTCCAGGATTAAAAGTTGAACACCAATCGGCTTATCAACAATTTCATCAGAAAAAGGTGATCAAGCCCAATGGGATTTTAGATTGGGATGTATTGAAGGAATATGGATTGGTGCCGGCAATGAGACGATTGCTACAAGATCCCGCTTGGTTGAGGCTTTTTAGCCTTCAAGAAACGGCTTACAAGGTTACGACCTTAGCTTTCCTTGCATCCTATTCTATAGAGAAGCAATATAGGTAGAATGTTGAAATTTAAGGTGAACTTTTATGCATTTGGAGCATATCATTCAATTTCAATGAGGAAGTTCATAAAAGCTATGGGTCTATATACGAAGGAAGAGATGAATGACCCGGAGTTTAATTCGTTGCCTATATTGATGCCTTCGGGAGTTACAATCGAAGAAGTTTGGCGGTCAATTTCTAGAGAAAAAGTTTTCAGACCAAGCCGAACCAAGGCATCCACTATGCTTTGGACAAGTCACCGAGTGTTCCATTACATTTTGGCCAAGACACTAAACTCTAAGATGGACACTGCGGGTACGGTTACAAAGGAAGATATCTTGCCTTTGACGAGTGCTATTCGGTCTTACAAGGTCAATGTTGGAGTGTTAGTAGCCTATGCAATCAACGCCAAGCTGGGTCGAAGATGAATGGAATATATGTGGGTCAAATGATCACCCGTGTTTTGAAGAATTTGAAGCTTTGGCCTAAAAGTTCTTCTCAAAAACCAAGAGACGGAGTGGCACAATCCAAGGGGATCACACATGCTCCATTTCAGCAATGGGGAACTGCTAAGGTTGATCATCTTATTTTGATGCTGAGGCACCTGGAGCTAGCCACAGTTAGCATCCCACTCGAGTTTCTCAGTTGGGAATTTAGCACATTTGGAAGCGGATGTGGCAGTTATCAAGGCCGATGTAGCGGAAATTAAAAAGAACCAAAATATTATCATAAATTTGCTAACAAAATTGGCCGAACATGCAGGATTAGCGATCTCCTCTTGTTTTAACGGGGCCTCCAGACCTAAGCAACCGAGTGAGGACCTCCCAAGCTCCAGTGCACCGCCGGTATCCCAAGAAGATATTCCTCCTGTGACTGAGCAAGTGGATCCACTAGCAGATTTGGATTTAGAGGTCCTGAAAGTAGGGGAGACCTATGAAAGTTCTGAGGCAGAATCGTCTGGTGATGAAGAGATGGAGGAAGAAGGTGAAACTGAAGGAAGTGATTCGTCGGATGATGAAGAGGAAGAGGATGTCCAAATACATTTCTGATTTTTATTTCATTTTCCAGGACTTAATGACTCATGTTGTTTTAGTTTTTTTTATAATCCTGTGCATTCAACTGTGTTTAATGCTTTTGTTTGTTTTTACTTAATGCTGTATTAATGGCACAGTCTTTCATTTTGATCATGGTTTTGGATGATGTACATGCTGGAATTCCATGAATGTAAAGACAGTTTTGGAAACAAATCGGCCTACAAAACTCAGGGGAGTTCACTTCTCATTGTTACTTTGTTTTTCTTTCCTTTTATCGTAGTTGAGACATTAGGGACAACGTCTCTAATAAGTGTGGGGAAGGGAGCATGCAAGCATGCTAAATGAAGTGTTTGTCTTAAATGATGATAATGAATGCTTGTTAAGACTTATCTCTACACTTAAGTAATGAAAGTTGTTTTGTTGTGGTGTTGATGATTTCAAAAGTGCTGGAATAATGAAGATCTTAGAAGCTAAAGATGCAATTGTTTCTAAGGTTATAGTAGCAATGTGAAATCATAATGGGGCAGTCTTACTCATGCTTTAATTTAGAATTTTACATCTAAATAACATATGACTACAAGTATTATCAATAATTATTACTGCCATTAAGTAGCATGTAGAGAATAATGAAATAAATTACCATTAGTGTACAGTTCAAATGATACTTCTCACTTGATGATTTCTCCAATTTTATTAATTTCTCTTTCCTTTAAAAAAAAAAAAAAAGAATGAAAGAAAGATTGAAGTGATTGAGGTTCGATGGGGTCCCTTTAAAACCTAGTCACCTAAGGTCGTCCGGCCTGGATTGATTGACCAAGGATGTCACTTCAACGCTCAATAAATCTTATAACTCGGATAAGTAAGTCCGAGGGATGCCCTTTTTAAGGGAATAACATCTGTTAACCTGAGTGACGAGCTCGGGATTATCGACTGAAAGTCTGCTACATGGGTTATAGGATATATAAATATATTATATAAAATATATATATATATATATATATAATTCATAAATTAAAGGAGAGAAAAATATATATAAAGGAGAGAAATTCAGGGGATTGGTTGATGTCTATGCTGTCACTAAGGGATTAAACTCAATGATTGGTGGTAGTATCTACTTTGAAAACTAATGATATAATAGATGAAATATTGAATTTTACTTGTGTCATGTGTCTATTTTTATGTTAAAAATCTAACTTAAATAATGAGAGTAAAGATTGACATTATGATTAACTTTGAAACTCTAGCCTAAGGAATAAAGTACTTAAGAATAGATAGAATGAAATCCTTTAATCCCAGCATTGGAATAGTAACACCATGAGTATTATATGTTTTTCAATTATTTTATCAGCTTCTTGCTTGAGGACAAGCAAGGCTTAAGTGTGGGGATATTTGATAGGAACAATTGATCATCATTTTAATTGACAAATTGGGTCTATTTTATAATATATTGATGGGATTCTTAACAGATAAGGTACTTAATTGGTATATATATATATATATATATTTCAGGTCAATTTTGAACACAATTGTAATATAAGGAAGGAATATGTGGAGAATCCAATCAAAATTCAAGCAAAGCAGCAAGGAGCACAAAAGGAGTCTAGATGTACGGCCGTACAACTATCAAAATGAAGAAAATACAAGGCAGTGGCTGGTACGGGGTCTTGTACGCCCGTACACTAAGTGATTTTGAAGCAAAATAAAGGGGATTCAACTTGTACGCCCGTACATGAAGTGATGAGGAAGGGAATTGAAGGAGATTTATGCTTGCACGCCCGTACACGCTTGAAGAATGATTCCAGTATTTAGCACTCCCTTTTGTACGCCCGTACAAGATGCAAATTTGCAAAGAAAATGGGCATTGTATGGTCGTGACTTTTAGAAATGGGTCATTATCTTCTTACGTGTTCTTGAAACAGTATGACTGTTTAATACATCGTTTGTTTTAGTAAAAGGTCGTGTTTTTAGACACCACACCCATAGAATATAAAGTAGGGGATTCATTCTGAAGAGGACATCATATCGTATACATCAGAAATAATTTTAGGAGTTAGTCAAAGTATAGTGGGGATTCCAACAAGAACTCGAGAGAGAGATATTGGATCCAAGTGTCCGTGTGTATACAAACATCTTCATTATTATAATTCAAAGGGGTTTTTCATTTCTTTTCTGATATTATTTTTATTGTATGTGCATTCCATTATCGTTATGTTTGTTCCAATTTGGTGTTCGTATCCCAGCATGCATGAATAGTGATTAGGGTGTTACGAAGTCATATTAACATGAATTGTATATGTAATTGTTATTAATCTTTTTAATTACGAATTTCTAGTGATGGGTCTTCAATAAAGTTAGGAAATTGTAGTGCACGACATGATCCTACATCAGATCTCGATGGAAAATGTTGAGAAACAATTCCATCGAGTAGATCTAAATCACTAGAACAAATTACTCCTGGTAATAGAGATATTATTAGGAAATTTGCTGTATGTTTAAGGAGATTTTAGGATAATTAGAATAATCTAAATGCAATTCTGCTTTGTCCATCTATTTAAGAGAGATTTTAATAGACGCAAACGGAATTAGAATTGGTTTATTATGAGAATAAGAACCATGAATTGAGAATCTCTGCAAATAAGTACTTAAAAGATGATTTGTATTGAAGTTCATGTTGATATGATGGAGTAACCCTGCCTTATTGTGAATTAAATTATATTAAAGTTGTGTTTTGCATAGTAATTTAGTAAACCGTGTAATTAATATCGTTTAGTTGTTAATCATAGATTAAATTTAGATAATCCAATCATACTCGATTACTAGATAATAATAAGAGGGCAAGTAATAGTACTTGTTAGGGTCCCGAGGAATACGACCCTATAAGCCATTCCTATACTACAGTTGATAGGTGCACTTGCCTATTGTTGATCTGATATTAGGAAGGGATTATTGGATATTAATTGTTAAACTCAGATCGGATCACACCAAGTTTTGCAAATTAAGTACCTTATCTGTTAAGAATCCCATCAATATATTATAAAATAGACCCAATTTGTCAATTAAAATGATGATCAATTGTGCCTATCAATAGTGACTTATGTCACATTCCAGGCTAAGCTTCGGAAATTTGAGAATTTCATGCAACTATTAATAAACATAAATGAAGGGGCGGTTGAGCGGTTTGACTGGATAGAATAGGATAGCTCTTTGTGTTTGGAAAAAGAGCAATGGACATTCGCATATGATGGTTTCTATTGCTGAAGCCTACAATTTTATACTAGTTGGTGCTAGGGGTTTACCAGTAGCTGCACTTGTTAAAAAAAATTTCTACAATTGTGTTATGAATTGGGAGAGTAGGCATGCTGGGGCCATGGCGAGTATTGAAAAGAAAGAAATATTCACTATAAATGCAATGAATATGCTAAACAAATGGAGCGGTAAAGCTAGTAGGCATCAAGTGACAAACATCCATTGCAATAGAAGGCTCTATGAAATTTACATTGGAAGCCAACGTGTCACTTATGGTCTAAACGGAGGTGGACGAACTCAAAAAGTTGACATTGTTGATCATGTATGTAACTGCAACAAATGGCAAATATATCGGATTCATTGCTAACATGCTTTAGATACAAGTGCTTATGTTAGGATGGACGGTAACTCATTTGTTGGGCATTGGTATAGATGGTCCAATCAATTGCTTTTTTATATTGCCCATTTCATTCTGCTTAGTGATGAACTTGGTTGGCCTACTCCTACCAGCTTCCCAATTTTAGTACTTGATCGAAATGTGGCACGTGGAAAGGGTAAGCCAAGGAGAAAGCAATACAAAATAGAAATGGATCTTCATGGTCGATCTGATAGGCTCAATTGCGATGTACGTAAGGAAGAGGGTTGTAATCATAGGGCATGCCCAAGTAAAAATATACAGACCTAGGTATTTATAACTACAAAATATATTAGAAAAATAATCTTATAGTGTTAACAACATGTTTGTTGTTATCATTGTGATAATTTATGTTATTACCGACATAATTTACTCTCATTATGCAGAGTAGATGGATCTTGGACCATTAGATGATTCTATACTATCACAGCATGACACCCATCGATCAAAGGACATTTGGATTGCATGGGTACATGCCGACTCTCACATCTTGTTTATAATTTCCAAGGGACAATGATTAATTCTCTACCTTTCTAACTTTTACAGGATGGAGGAGATTGGAGTGTATGCCACCAAGCGATGATTACGTGGTGTCGTGAGTTACAGCTATGTTGTAATGATGGAGAAAATTAGGTAGATCCACACATGATTCCATATCCATATCTGTAGATGGCAAGTTTCTATGCAGTCAGCTAGCTACCATATATTAAGCTTGACTAGCATCTCATCACCGCATTCATTGGACAATGGAGGCCTGAGACTTATAATTGCCACATGCCCTCTAGAAAGGTCACTATCACCTTCTAGGATGTGGAGGTACAGCTTGGACTACCAATTAATGGGCGACCTATCATGGGTAGCACGAACCTTACTTGGACCAATTTGTATTTAAAATTACTTAAGATGGCTCCAAGGTAGGAGGCCGCATTAATATGAATTAGCTATCTAACAATTTCTATGAGCTGCCCATTAATGTAGATGAGGTAACCATCATGCGATACACTCGAGCATACATATTGTTGATGAGAGGGGGGTTCCTCTTTTCTAAACAAGTTTATGAATCTAGTCCTCATGATGTTCCTCCCATTGTTGGCAAATTTATGCACTACCGATGAGTATAGCTGAGGGTTTAGTATTTAGCCTGGATTACAAGCAATTTTGTCATGCCTCTAGAAACGGGGCCAAAGAGATTGGTGGTTTAGTTATACTTCTTCAAATCTGGGCTTAAGACAAATGCCCACACATTGCACCACTTCCTAGGTTTGGGACTATGTGCTTACGAGTCTTCCCTTAGCAATTAGATGGAGACTTCATCGCGACACTACATGACATCCCACACATGTCGTGTTAGCCTATCATGATGCAATTGACAAGCAGGCAATCAAATGTGAGTACAATTGTTCTAGTTCATTTATTGTATCAACTTATGGCAATTTACATGAATTTGACATGATAGCTCTCTTTTCGACAGATGCAAGACTTCGAGAAGACAACTTTGGCTGGTAGAGCATCTCACATGATTCGCATTGCTCAAAGAGCCATTCGATATTAAGACCAGCATGGATCGCGAAGGTTTTTTGCCCACGTTCAGTGTGGCCATGCTACTAGGGATGATGATAAAGAAGATAATAGTGATGAAGCTGAGCGTGCATCACTTCATATAGCAGAATGGGAGTAGGAAGTTAATTGACACTATGCACGATGACCTCAAAGACTCCATCGTGGTCAACATTCCACCTCTTTAATTCCTTAAGAGGTAATACCTTCACCGTCAGTGTACTCAGATACACCTACACATACCATATAGCCCTATGTCATGAGTTATGCTAATGGATTCTTCCAAGGCATGGATTAAAACCATCTTATAGTATATTTCCTTCCAGCAGTAGCTATCCAGGTGACATTGTTAGTAGCTCAGGGGCTACACATAGTCCCTATTACACATCGGACCCTGGGTATGATATTTCTAATCCAGACACCCCCAGCGTCACATAGAGAGCTACAACATGAGGAACATGAAGTAGATATGTGTGCAAGGGTGACTAAGCTAACTCAGGTTCATTGGAGATATCACACAACTCGGTAACCCTACGTGACTTCATGCATTCACCTGAAAATGGAAAACAAGTTGGTAAGGAAGAACAAAAAGCACGTGAAGAGCAACCAAGGTGGAAGTCTTCAATCTTAGCATGCTTTAGTCAAGTAATTTTCAAGAGAAGCGATAAGAAGATGAGAGAATAGATTGTATTGATTGTAACTGTTTCAGGTGATGGTGTTATGTTTGTTGAAACATTTTCAAAACTATTATTTAATTTTATTTTTTTTTTTTTGGGGGTGGGGGGGGCAACGGAGGGAAGGTTGGGGGTGGCACTAACTGTTGTTTCACTAAGTAACCATTGTATAGGGTGGAAATTTGTTAGTAGAATGATGTTTTTGCTTGATACAAGAATGCTGCTTTATTATAGAATGTGAGAGTTATAACAAATTTACATATTATTATGTATTTAAGGAACTTATTAATTGTTGCATAAATTATAGGTATGGTTTACAAGAAGGGCGCACGTGGCATGCACACACTTTTTATAAAATGAAAAGAGCGCGGATGCCACATGTGCTCTCTTCACAAAACAAAAGGACACATGTAGCGCCTACACCCTCTTCATTTTGTAAAGAGAGCATGTGCCACATATCCTCTTAATTAAATAAAACAAAAATAGTTTGATAAAAAACGCTGGAGGTGGTATATTATTTTTTACCGTATTTTCATAATTATTTTCAAAATCTTACATAAGGACCCTTCTCCAACACAGTAACTCGGTTTTATTAAGGTTGACGCATATTTCAATTATAATTATTTTAATAAAGGGTATCAATTTTGCAATTCATTGGTTTTAGCTTTCTCTTTATAGTATTCGATTTCTTCAGATTATTAATCCAATTTTCTGAGAGAACTTTAATATAGTAATTATAATATAATTTTAAGAAAAAAAAATTCATACGAACTACAGAAACTAAGAAATGGAATCCCCTAAAATGCACGGACCCTCAAGCTAGCAGTACAGTAGAAGGAAGATGAGACGGCTCCATGTATGTTTTCAGAACTTGTTATGATTTTATTTGACCAACCCATGTCCTAATCCGAAACCAAAACAAACAATCAAAACTTAAATTGCTAAAAAGTGAAAAGGGAAAAACCGAAAACCAAAGACAGCAAAATCTTATAATAAAAACCTCTTCCGGTATCATAAAGCCTCTGAATCTGAAATGAAAAAAAAAAAAAAGATGTGCTAGCATACGAGACCAGGTGTTTCGATTCGATACCATATCCATATGGATAGATTAACAATAATATTTTGATACTATGAAAATAGAAAAAAAAGGAAAGAATGACTAAATCAATTTTACATATCACATCACATCTAAATATTACCTACACCTATACACCATTAATTAATCGAAGCAAGCAACATCGAAACCTTGCTCCTCAGAAATGAACTCCGACCCAAAACCCAAAAGTGGTCTTATTTTCGATCGGATCTTTACATTCGTTTCGTACCAAGAAGTTTGCAGGCTGTTGTTCGATACTGTAGCATAAACTAATACCACGTTGACAAGAAATTAGGTCATAACTTCAACAACACAACTACCAAATCTTCTCTAATGCCCTCTGGCAATGTCCCTTGAACAGACACCTTTCTTCACAACATACAAAAGCTTACATTAAAAAAAATAATAATAAAATAAAATTTTTAAAAAGAAGGGGGTGGGGAAAGAAAGACCTACAATAAAGGAAAACAGGAAGGTGAAAACTATCTCATCAGGGAAAATTTTTTTGAGCACAAAGGAAGATTATTGACAGGATCTAGCAAAACAAAGAATGCTATTATGTGCACTAGCATAGAAGAATATACAGAACACCGGCAGTCTTCTCTCTGTTTGATTCTCTGTAAAAATCTCGATCAATCAACTCCATGGTGGTGATGATGGTCTATAGACAAAGTCTTGTGAAGAACCTGCGCCATAATTTAAATCAAGGTTGTGGAGCTGTTCCATTAACTGAGAACGCCGCTCCTTGAAGAAGTCAAGACGAGTTGTTAGTTCCACCAAAGCAGAAGATGCAGCTGATGGATGTCTTGAATATTCAATACCCTGTTATTACAACAAAGATGTTTCATAGGAATTGCAGGAATCAATACAGACTTTGCAAACAACATACAAACCAAGCAAACTTAATATAAATCAAAATTCAAAAAGAAAGAAAGTTGCGAAGTCCATTTCTGTCTGAACAAAAAGAAGATATCAGTAATTCTAACACGTCAATTACCTCAACTACCCTTGAAGTAGAGGGCACAGATCCAGAGTCAACAGCTGCATAATCATCTACGGAAGCACTAGTAGATGCCTCAGTGCTTTTTGAATCACTAAGAGGTGTGGAGTCCATAAATTGCTTCCCTGGAGTCAACCTACTACTGCTACCACTTGCCAATAATTGCCCTTTAACATTCCGCCAGTCTCCCAGCAAACTCTCCTATCATGTAGCCAGTGATTTTTTAGAAACTAATTTTAGCAGGAAAAAGAAAATGTATATCGATAACTGTTGCAACGGTTGGAGGAAAAAGAACAAGAGAAGAAAAAAGAGATGGAGTCTTTGGATAGAGTTCTCATCATAGCTCAGAATTATGTAAGTTCATACAAGTAACTGAACTTTATCACAGAAACAAAAGAATAGGATCATCTGGAAAAATTTGCTCCATATTTTTGGTGTAGAAAAGATCTCTGGAAATGGATCATGACATCATTCAAGAACTTTTTCTTGAGGTCCCTTATTGATCAACCGATGACTAGCAAATGGATATAATGCTGGATAGTAATATGATTAACTATTGGGTTGATCAGAAACATAAGCATATAATGACGAGAGTAAATAAATTCACACACACCTCACTTCTGTGTCTTCTTTCGTGATTATAGAAAGCAAGAGTAGAATCAAAATCCTGCTGAAGAAATCTCCTGCAATGTAAAATTATTTCTTCAATAAAAAGTGCCATCCTTAAAAAATAAATGATAAAATAATTAACAGATTGACACAACCCAACTTGCTTCTCTTTCTTAGTAGAGAATATACATGAAGCTAAAAGCACGAAAAGAGGACAGAGACATGCTAATGCAAGGTCTAAGCTTAGGGCTCAAGATTTTCTAGTGACAAGGTGAATGATAACTAAACCAAAGAAATAGTGGGAGTACTCGATAAATGGCTTGCATTCAAACTCCAACCCCATTAATTAATTTATTTTGGATTATGCCACAGTGCAAGCTTCGAAATAGCCAGGCAATATTCCCACAAATAGATCACTTAAAAGTCAAATGAATACAACTGAGAAACTCTAATAATTGTAATGGAGATGATACAATCAACAAAATATTGATAGGAGTGCATTCAAATGGCCAATAAGACTCCATTCTATACTCTCAAAAGCTATTGTCGCATATAAGACTGGCCTTCATGCACATGAAAGTAAGAACATCATATAGACTCACTGTTGAGGATTATGATTTTGCCCTTGATAGTCAGAGAGTGATCCATAGTGATGCTGGCGCTGCTGATTAAGCTGATGGTGGAGTTCAGCAACTTTCTGCTTCAACCTAGCTACATCTGCTTCAGCAAGAGCAATCTCCTCAAGCTCCGCTCTCGTCTTTCACATCGATAAAAGGAGCAAGTTGCACATAAGCACGCGTATATATATGATGGTTGAGAAAAGAAGAATATCACACATAACTCCATACCTTAGAATCCATACCACGAGAACTGGAGAACTGTCCTGATGACATGCTCAAGCCAGCTTCCAGTGCAGCCCTAAGATCTCTTTCTGCTTGCAGCTGCTCCTGCAATCTTGCAACCTGCACAAAAACTCACATAAGCAATAACAATCTGACACAGCTTCTGTCATATAAGGAAACCACATGATTCCCCAGGAAAAATTTGTAAACCATAACCACCATTTAGCTGTTGACAATTGTAGAAGACTTGAAGAAGGAGAGATCCAAAAGAAGGGTTTGTCTTAGACTTAAATTCAAGATTAGCAGTACACATCGGGGCTATAACCATTATCATATGGACAGCATGATCATAGTAAGTATTAATTGGATCGATCAAGCTTAAAAATCGTTATCTGGAGATTAATTTTGATGGTCAGAGATGGCCATCAATTGGGCCAGCTACCTCCAGGTTGGTTTCAAAGAGGCCTTCTCTGCATGATTTGAACCAAAGACTATGCATATGATCATTAGAGTACATAGGCCTTATCCACTAGCTCAAACCCTTGAGGTTCACAATCAAATTATTGCATCTAAATTAAATAAAAAAATCTGGACTTTTGGGAAAGGTAAATATGGCCAAGGTGGAAATTTAACTTGAACATAATGCTTACTTATCTAGGTAAAACACAGAATGATGATAGATTTGGAAAGTGCATCAGCAATGTCCAGGAGTGAACTAAAGACACTTAAAGGGAAGAAAGATGTCCTAGATGTCAATGACCAAATACAGAGAGGAATTATAAGAGGGAAAAACTTGGCACTATCAGTTTCCAGAAAGAAAGATTCCAGCAAAGGAAGCATGTTAGAGCTACTCCATAGCAAGAAAAATTACATCTTGTTCAAGAGCCAAACGTCTCTCATGCAAAGCTTGTTTTCTCCTCTCCAAGCTAGCCTGTAATATTGCATTTCCTCTAGCCTGATAAAAAGACCAAAGTATTTTAGCAAGTGACCAAATTTAACTATCCACCTCAACATTCTCTGGAAATGAGACTACCTCCTTGGCAATTCTTTGTTGCAGGTCATTTTTTGTAATCTCCAGCCTCTGGATAGCAAGCCTGGCAGCAGGTACAGACATGATCCACAATAAGATCATTGAGGTGCTTGTATAAAGGTAATACATTAAAGACACTGAACCGAAAATATCTTACTCTTCTTCTCCAGAAGAATCCACTGACTCCATTGAAGGTGTCTTCTTTGTCTGCACAAAAAATTGGCATACGTTATTGTTTTTTATTTAAAAAAAAAAGATCTACATTATGACACACACATGCACGCATGCATATGCATACACATGGAGAGGGAAAAACAGAGAGGTTCCATTCCTTGAAGATAACTCTTTCTATCTTGGTGTAGGATAAGGAGCCTTATGTTTTCACACAAGTAGAAAATAATAAACAAAAACAATCAAAAGGCATCCATCAAAAATGCTTTTTACAGTTGAGAGAAGAGGAGTCAAAAGTCAGAAAATAAAGATGTACATAAAAAGTACTTCTATCAGACTAAAATCAATTTTCCTTTACTATCCAGCATAGAAGATAAAACTTAGACTTGCAGACAATACCCAGAACTTACAGTGTTTCTTCCCCAAAATGTTGACCGTTTGGTGCTAAGGTTGGAACCTGAACTTTTACCAGTGGGTCTTCCATTGCCTCCATCAAGTCCAGACACAGGAAGAGTATGCCCAGGCCTGACCGAAGATAATATCTCCCCCACTGATTGGCACTGTTCACCAGCAAGTGATGATTCGACCTCATTTGCTACACCATCACTTTGCTTTAGCTGTTGACCCTGCTGTTCAATTAATTGGATACCAGAATCTTTATGTGGTGGATGACCATTATGCGAGTTCAGGTTCCAAACAGAATTACGATTATCCTTAGGGGATGCAGAATCTGAGTCATCACTGCCAAATGCCTACATAGACAGAAAATATTGAGCTTAGCCAACAATTCACATCACAAGATTGCTCAATTGCATTTTTTCATTGTTTGTACACAAGTATTTATCCATATAAAGAGATTCATGAAAACATATTAAAAAAGGGCATTAAATTGTTGAACTTCGGGTGGATCAAAAGTCTACTCATCTGAAAAGGCTAACTTGTAAAGACAGGTAAAGGTAATATTTTCTATCTATAGTTCACCTAAATGTGGGCTAGATAATTGACTAAGGCGCATTACTGTAAACTTAAAAAAAAAAAAAAAGAAAAGAAAAAATCAGTAGGCCATCTTAAACTAACTAAATAGGGAATCAATGACTGAGTATTTGAAATAAAGTAAAGTTTTCATGGAATGAAAACCGTCTTGTAGATACAACATATATGTATATATATGTATAGTCCACCATATAAATTGCTCAATTTGATATTGTTATTTCATGGAATGAAACTGAATGTACAATTGATGCAATCTCAATGATACTACATCAGCCATCACACATTACAAGACATGCCATTTTAAAACCAAGTAAAGTGTAAACCACAGGTATCATGAGCTATAAGCATGCAGACCTTATATAGATCACCCCCATTGCGATCACTATTTTCACTTAGCTTTCCACTTGGCAAGCATTCTGGATCACCATCCGTTTCTTGGTCAACTTCATTTTCCTGATCATGGTAGCCAGTGTCTTTTGCATCCAAATCATCATCTTCAGATGAATTTTCACTTCCACTATTTTCAATTCTAGAATCCGCCGATAGTGAACATCTATGTAAGTTTTCATCCTGAAATAACAATATCAAATTGACCACATGCATCATATGCAAACTAAGAAAAAGCAGAGAGAAACAAACAAAAAACCCGTATCCTCATGTCCTAATGCATATAGCAAGGTGATAAACAACAGAAAATATAGTCAGGATAAAATGTTAAGGAGGTTTCCCTATGGTAATACTAATTACCACACTCTCTCTTCACATAAATCACTTTTGTAGGGACTTGTCTTCATACGTTTTAAAGCCATTGACTTAGTCATGCTGACAAAACACAAACTCTGCTGATTGTGAGGTAAAAGAAAACCATAAAAATTTGCTCAATTACCAGAGCTAGGTGACCATACAAAATTTGATGCTTCACATCTATCCTTTACACATAGAATAGTTCAATCAAAAGTAAATCAATCTCTGGCACATCACTTATGCCAAGGTTCAAAATGGACCACGAACAGTTTTGACCACAAGAACAGTTTTGACTCTAACTTTGTAAGTGATTCTAACAATTCACTTTTCTTACTATCTCATAAAAATGACATTTTGTCTAATGAATTCTTTTGCTTACACCATCCAAATAAGTCACTTGTTGGCTGCTTGGTCTATCAAGAGTTTTCAAAGTATATTTCCATAGAAAATATATAAAAAATGTGCTTCCAGCGTTTTGCATATGACTTTCCACAAAAATAAAAAATTAAGAAATCAGCAGGCATACATATTGTCTCCAAAAAACCTTCAAGCCTATTATAAGCATGCAAATATGTGTAAGAGCCCAAATAAAGATCATCTTACATCAAAAATATTCTCATACTCCTCCAGAAGCATTGTCACTATGGCTTGAGCACTATTAGCAGCATTAGCAGCAGCAAGAAGCTGAGCAGAGCCATCACCAGCCATATCAAAGTCATCATCTAACTCACACTCGCCAGCTAATAAAGGACGTAAAAGCAAGGGTGCCATGCAGGCAGCAACAGCAGATGGAGTCATCCGGTTCTCATGAGCATTAGAGGCAATGATATGCATCATTTTCAAAAGTCTGCACATTAAGGACAAAGATTCTCAATCAGAAAAGCTCCATTTAAACACCCAGGACAACAGATTTCAAAGAACAACAGAAAAAGGGGCAGTGCATAAGGCTGCGATTTTGTAGGGTCAAAACTAGAGAGGTCTGCAACTTTTTTGTGCTAAATAGGCCTGCACAATTTCACTTAGTTTTTTGCAAAGAGGCTGTGGTTTGACTTGAACCAGTGATTTTGCCAAATTAAAGAAATCTGATTCTTGCACAAAGGGAAAACCCTCTCAAACACAAAAATGTCACCATAATTATATGTCTGCTGTAAACAAATTTTACAACTGTCTAAGAAGCAGAACAAGGGAAGTTCTCGATAGCTCAGTCTTCAGGCCATAAATAACTATGTAGCCCTACCCTGCATGCAACTTTGAGCAAATAAAGATAGAGACCAAAATAAAATCTTCTAGATTTTAGTAGTTTCCAGGTTAACCACATAAAATTGAAAGGACACCATTCACTGATTTTGAAAAGAGCACACATATGCTTAAACAACAAACAACCACACCCCCCACCCAACCCACCCCAAACCCCCTCTCTTCCTCCAGCAGAGCACGTATTTACAGAAAGTAACAGATACAAATGCATGCATACGGTACCTCTGCAACAGACGCCGATTTGGTTCAGGAAATGTCTCCTGTATTGCAGACCGCATTGCATGTATACGAGCTTCCTTAGGATCAATTTCTTTAAAAAAAAAAAAAGGTAATAAATACAATCAACATATGAAGCATATTAACACAGAACATAAAAGATATCAGGGAAAGAATATCCACCAACAGAAAAGATCTCAGAATGAGAAAAGCAAAGGATATGCCCTCTTAATTTCCATGATTTTAAGCACAAATATTGACCTTTTCTAATTTATTTACTGGCCAATTGTCACTCTGCATGACATCTAATAAAATTCCATATATCACCTTTTTAAGTGAAAAAGAACAGACTGGTATCAGAGACAAACACATAAATATGACATTCACAGATTTGATTCTTGGAAACTACACAAATTATCCCACTTCTAGGAAGAACTCAATAAAGGATATTACAAATACAACAAACTATCATTCCACAACCAGGACTGGACACCCCATGGTATGCATGTTAAAGCTAATTAAACAAAAGAAAATGGGAATCTTGACATACTATAAGCGTCCAATAATGCAATGCAGCACGATGCTGGCACTGGAGATGAAGGCAGCTCACGAAGAACATGCTGCAAATGAATAGCTTTGGTTGAGCATTGAAAAACTAACCTGTATAATACAGAAACGAACAAAATTCAATTACAATGCCTAGAAGAAAAAATACTACCTTCACACAGTCACCAATTACATGCGCATCCTCATCAGGTCCAAACTCAGTCTTCCCTGCATATAGTAAAAGAGAGATAAGGCATGAGAAAACTAAACTTTATATGTATGAATAAGTAAGAAAGTCTACACTGATCCAGAAAGGTATCTTCAGACAAATTTGTCCTTTTCAATTGAACGCGACAATATGATTACCATGTTCATATTCTTGAACCCTGCGATCTACCTCCTCAACGTCTGCAGCTTGTCGCAAAATACCCTCTGCTTTGGTTCCTATTTGAGAAATTAAAATAGAAACAAAGGTGGATATCACATCTTCAGAATAATTCCATGTGCATCATAACTCCTTCCATGTACATTCAATCTCCATTTTTTAGTTTCCCCATATGAATCTTAAGAGCATACTTCATGTTTGTTATGACAAAACAAAAGCAAACTATACCACCATATATAGACTAACTACCTTTTCAAATGGGACATCTATTTATAACAGGTTAGATCGAGCTGAGTTGCACATTGTTGAGATCAAGCTTGACTGAGATTTAAGCTCAATTACATTTCTCACCAAATTTAAGTAAAGCTCTAAGTTTCAAATGCTCACCAAATTTCTCAAGGAATCGAAGAGCTTTCTCAAGGAAGGATGGGCCCCCATCTATGTCCTCCAGAGCAAGTAGAATTGGCCTTCCAACCACCAGCGATTTTACTGGACGCTTTGCCCGCCCTACAATGTAAATTTCTTTAACTTCTTTATGGCTGAAAAAATTAATATGAGCTGAAAAAATAGGTAATACAATGAGAGGACACACATTGCTGAAAAGAACCCTCAATTGAGTCACTTCTGTCATTTTGGAAAATCCCATTGTGTCCCATGACGAGGGCAGCACTTGGTGCTTGTGCAAGGGCATGTTCAAGGGCTGTTTTCCATGCATACAAATCCTCCAATGTCTCAGCCTTGGGTATCAAAAAGCAAGGAAAAAAATAGAATTATCCCAAGATCAATGCCTCTTCCAGAATAACTAGAAAATACAGAAGACATTGAGTAAAAACCTTGAGAGTAAATGCTCGGCCATCACGCCCATCAGGAAACAAAACAGTCAACAATTTTTTATCTTCTCTTACTACGACACTGAAACGTGGTTATGCTCAACAAGTTAGCCAGAAAAGAAGTCATGGGAAGCCCCAAATAAGAGTTAGGAAAGAAAAGAAAAAGCTACCTCCCAGAATTGTTTAGATCAATGCCACCCAATGTTAAATTAACCTCTCCACCTTTTTGTGGAAGTGCACTCTGCAGAAGCTCAAAGTGATATAAGCATCAGCATAGCCTCAAATTCATTTAAGAGGAGCACTTTACTGTAACAAGTATGACAGGATACCAAGCTACTGAGAGAATAAATTAAACCAAAATGCCTGACAAGGAAATGTAACAAAAATGTCCCTATTGCATAATCACAACATAGATATAAATATAAACTTTTATTTTGGTGTGAAATAATTTTTCCCCCTTTGAAAACAAAAGAGTGCATCAAGATCAAGTAATAGAGAAGTTTATTCCCATTAATCCTTACTAAGGAAAAAGAGCCCCTCAAGGCACTCAAAATCAGTTAATGGATAAAGAAAATAATTTCAGAAATTACAACCAAAACAGTTTACTATTTTATTTGATTTCATGTGATTAAATAATTACAAAAAAAAAAAAAAAAAAACCTGTAATATTGAACTTTTATATTAAATGGTTAGGCCAACTTTAACGCCAGGACTCAAAATCAGCTAATGGATAAAGATGATAATTTCAGAAATTACAACTAAAACAGTTTACTATTTTGTTTGACTTCATGTTGTTTAAGGAAAAAAAGAAAACTGTTAAGATTGAACTTTCATATTAAATGGTTATGCCAACTTTAACACCAGGTGCTTAGTGCACCTTTTCCTTGTCGAAGAACCCAAGCGGGGGTTCTTGAACATTAAAGCCCGCTCCTTAAAAAAGTTGGGGTGCTCTGACAAGGAACCCATAAACACATTCACCCCTTTTAATGTTTGTTTGTGTAAAATTGTTATTATATGGGTCCCTTAAATAATATAATTAAATATTAAAAATTACTTTTTGAAATCCTTAGAATAAAGCTGAAAGTTTTTTAAAGTTGAAAGTTTTTTAAGATGTTAATGTGGCATCCAAGAACTGATCCTTAGGATTAAAGATAGTCTTATAGAACTAAATTCCACATAGTAATGGCAGGAGATCAAGACTTCAAATTATTGCACCTTCATTTCATCTTATTTAAATAAGCCATCCATTCATTAGTCTTCAAACAAAGCCCTAACCTATAAATAAAGGGAACACCATATCCACAACTTTAACTTTTTATCAATTGATTGTAAAACTAAATTTGGTTGTTCTATCCCCGAATTAGTAGCAAAACGACTAACTACTTTACCATAGCCTAAGACATAACATTACAAACTCTCGAAACTACACTGATAGGATTCATAGGGTGACTTCTCATTCATTTATCGCTATGTTCCTTCCATATATAATAGATGGAGGTAGAAAAAGGCGAGCTTTCAAGAGAGATTATCAATAGAAGTCAAAGCAGTTGAGAGGAAGTTGACTACATCTATCAACTCTCGATATTGTTGATGAAAACCATACTTCTTCACTCCCCTTCAAACTTCATTAGCATAGGGATATCTCCAAAAAAAAAAAGTTCATGGGGCTCAAATTCTATAAGGAAAAGACAGTTGTTTGTGGGAATCGCAACCCATTTTAGATATTTATCAATCGCCGTTAACTTCTCTTGAATGGCGAAGAGCTAAGTAAAAGCATAGAATATGTTTCTTAGACCAAACACACTAAGTTAAAGGAACATGTGCATTCAAATGTCCCAAACTTCCATATGCAAGTCTTTTAGGGCCTAAATTTTATAAGCAAGTTTAATAGAGGAGTTTTGAGTAGGCTTAGGTTTCCATATTAGGAGGTTTATAAAAGGTGGACGAGAGGCTTTGACTTTTTTCCCATAAAATTTTCAGAGGCCGATCCCAATCACCAAGACCTAAAATGAGGCAAAAGTGCTAGGCGCGCATTCAAAGGAATATGCATTTTGAATCTCATTTGGATAAAATTTCTCCATTAAGGACTCAAAAAATGCCAATTACCAAACCATAGCAAGAAGAAGTTCCCATTTCCTATTTTCCAAGCAAACCACAAATTTAGCTTAAGACCAAAAATTTTGTGTCATGCTTAAGAAAAAGAAAGCTTTGACAATATAAAAGCTCTTGCCCTTCCACAAAGTAGAATGAACCCACTTAGTTTATGAATTGTCACGAAAAGGATTGCAAAGCCTCTAAGCATGCTTCATGTGCGTCACCTCATTCCAAGTAAGTGGATCAATGATACCTAAACCTCCTTGTTTTAGGGGTTTACATACTTTGTATTAAGCAACCTTTGCTTATATACCTTTCCACCTTACCATTCCAAAGGAAATGATTCAAAGGACAAGATTTCCTTCAAAACGCTACATTAAGAACATAAGCAACTAACCACAACACTTGAAGTGAAAAGCCTACCAATTGTAAAAGTTGAATCCAATGTGTGTAGAGAGGGACTTGCTTGTTCAATGCTTCAACATGGAGCAGTTCACTCTACCAGTTCTTTCCACTCTACCACAAAAGCTTAGAGGAAACTAAATAATATTCTCTGAACAACCGCTTCATCATCCCGACAAGTTGCATAAGGGTTCAAATGTTTGAATTCCTAATATTCAAGAAATTTAACTTTTGCATCATGTACATGCTATTGGATATTTGAATAAAATTTGCAATTTAACTTTCTAAGCTCTTTCTTCTGCAGCTTGAGCTTAGATACCACTTAAAGCATTGGAGTCCTCACAGTGTTCCGATTCTACGGTTCTTGCATATTAGAAAAGAAATCTGAATGATTAACCCAACAGAAAAGAAAAAAAGAAGAAGAAGAAGTCTTGCAAGAAGCCTCCTCAAGGATTAAATGAATAATCAGCAATCAATGTCCGCACAGACTCACTACTTGCATTTTCGAAGCACGACACTTATGAAGCCATATTAGATTCACCATTGCCCTATCAAAGTGCCTCAATATCGAGTTAGATGGACAGCTATTTGTCCAGGGAAAATTGATGCCATACAAGCAAATATCCTTTTTCTCTACTTCAAAACAAAACTCATCAAAACCATCCATGCCTCTAGAGGGAGTGATATTTCCCCCAGCCTTATAATCAAGGCTTTAACATTAATTAAAATACCCCAAAATTTATCTAAGGTTAAGAAATGGAAATTTTAAGCCTCAAGAGATCACTACATAGAGTTTTTCTATTTGCCTTAATCATTCGCCCCATAAATGAAAGATGACAAGCAAGAGAAATCTTTCCCCACTAAATTACAAAAACAATTAATCACTTGGCTCTAAGATACTACAATATCAACACGTCACACTAGCGGATTCCAACCACAATAATGAGCTTCTAACCACCACTATGGCAGAATTCAACTCCAGAAAATACACAGATATTTTTTATACTCCTCACAAAGACTCCTCATCTCATCCCCTTTTAGTAAGTCTTTAAGAATCAAATATTCTAAGATGCAATCAGAATATGCACATCACTTCAATGAGAAAAACCACTCTAGCAACTCAAAAGGATAGAATTTGAGAACCCTTCATCCATACTCTTTTGTTTTTTCTCGCGAGCCCTTTTTTCCCTGGATTTCTTATTCTTGTCACCAAAGCTCCCTAAATTTCCTGGACATTGAAGCTACAGCTAATCTAGAGTTATGGGAAGCTTGGTCAACATCCTCCACAGAATGCAAAGTTGTTTGCTGCCCCTCATGGAAGAACCAGAAGGCGGCTTAGAAAAATATTCACCATCCCCATAGCATGATCTATCACCCATAATACCCATTTCTTCAAAAGATTCTTGGGAAATAGCCTCCTCCACAGGAAAATCTAAAAGTCATGCTTCTCTACAGGACGGAAAAACCAAGCCTGAGCTATTGGATTCACTACATACTACCTCAGCAGAAGCTTTGCCTTTGCCTAGTGTAATCAGAGCATGGAAACCAAGCGGCTTCTCCTCCACATCTTTAATAAGTACCTTTGAAAGGATGTATAGAATCTTCTCCATGAAATAAAACCTTGAGTGGAAAATTTAGCATTTAGCAATTACATTTGGATCCAACACCACAAGAGATACTATCCATCACCATTTGCTTGAGGCATTTTGAATCATCATGACCAAAAACATGACAACTGGAACATCTCAAAGGGAGCATATGATATGATGATACCCTATACCCACTCCATAAGCCAAACCATCTGCCCATTCCATGCCAAACTCACTCTGGAATTCTCCATCAGCATCCACTTCCACCAGTAGGGAACATGTGTACTAATGGCTGTAACAATGTCCACCTAAAAGCAATCTTCTAAGAGCACTAACCACATATCCCACTCCTTCATTATATAAAAACTCCATTGGAACTTCCCAAAGCATAAACCCAAATTAGCATTCTCCTAGGGTGTACCCAATATAAAGCCATGACGATTCTACATCTTTCCAATTCCAACAACCAATTCATAAAGAACCCTAGCTACCTAAGAGCTTTAAGAAGTGTCCTAATCTGCAAATGTAAATAAGTAACCACATGATTAGTGAGCACTTTAGGAAGTCCATCATTTCCCCATACTAATTTAGCGATGTGCTAGACCACCAGGAAAGCCAGGCTCTTCCCTAGAAAATACCCAACGAGAAATGCACTCTCCAACTTTAGGAACATAGGAAGCTTTACCTAAACCCTTCCATCAACTTAGGTAGAGGAGTAATAGTTTAAAGCAACATTAACCTTAGGAATAGAAGACAAAAGCTTGTTTGATGATTTTGGTCCAAAAACCACCTCAGGAAAGGAGAAAGGAGGTTTTGCACGACCTAGGAAGAAGAAACCACTTTTACAATTACAGCAACATGGCTTCCAGTCTCCTCAACAACTTTTATCATGATGCCTCAAAGAAAGGGTCATGATTTTTACTTGGAGGAAGAGACATAATCTGGTGTATTTTCACAGCTTTGGACCGCCAAATTAAAATGGGAAACATTTTCTCAGCTCATTGGGCCAAAAGTCTACATCTTAAAAGGTAAACAAACCACAAGAACCAACAAGAAATAAAGAAAAGAGACACAGAAAAAAGGAAAGAAAAGATGGGTTGGAAAAGATCAAAAGAAAACAGAAGAGAAAGGGAGCTGAAGGGTTTTTCTCTAGAGAATAAAGAAAAGAAGGTTAGAATCAGTTTGGGTAAGAAGAATAAGGTTGGGCAAGAAGAATAAGGTTCGGTTATAGATGAGAAGAATAGAAGTGTTTAGGGTTAATGTGTTTAGGGTTGAAGAAATGATGGTAAGAAGGTGAAGAGTCAAGTTAGGAAAATCTAGAGAGAAGGCAGAGGATTCTCTCCCTCTAGCTATTTAAGAACTTCTGTTTTGGTTTACTTTGACAACATCCTTGTATATAGCGAGTATTGAAGTTTGCATTTGATTTAAGCATGTTCGTGGATTTATTCAGCCAGCTGAAAGAATTGTCCATTTGATAGGGATGGCAGAGCATCTTGGGCATCTCACTCTGTTCAGTGGGGTTGAGAAGGATTTAGAAAAACTTAAGGTTCTTGAATAGCCAATAGATCACTACTAAAGGAGTTGGGATTTTTGGTATTGCCTTAGCTAACAGGAAATTCATCCAAAATCATGGCAAGTTGATTGAACAACTCACTACTCTCTTTATGGATGGGTTCAAACAGGGAGAAAAGGCAGATTTTGGCCTTAATCAATTGAAGCATGCCTTTTCAACTTCCCCTATGTTAGCTATGCCCAATTTTGAAAAGTTTGTAATTGAGTATATGACGCTTTGAGTAGGAGAATTGAGGCAATACAAATGCAAATTGCTCATCCTTTGGCATATCACAATAAAGCTTTTCCAATAGAATGGCTTCTGGGCCAAAAAAAAAAAGGAATGTTGGCAAAACCAACAAACAAGAAAGAATTGATGGTGCCAATCTTATCCATCCAAAAATGGCAATCCCATCTTTTAGAAGACAATTTGTTGCAAAGATGGGTAAAAAATTATAAAGAACTTGTTACAACAAGCACAAATATAGCCAGCCAAGAAAATTGGCTAGCCAAGTGCTTAATTATAATTTTCCTACCAGCTCACTTTGCTGAATAGAAGATATTATAATATAAGAGCTATTATTGAGAAATGAAATAAAACTATAATTGGATTATCATTTGTTGATTTTTTATTTTTATAATTGTATTTTGGGACAAAAATTAATTCCAACATTGAATTGTTACTTATATGCTTAAGTGACAAATAACTATTCAGTGTTTTTCATTATAGTGATTCATTATGAAATTCCTATTACAAGTGTAAAATGCAACTATGCCATAATAACTCTCCGTGAAGAGTAAAGTTGTAATTGAATTGATATTACATCAAAGTAAACAGGTTGCTATAGTCAACTACAAATCTAGATTTAGAAGAAAGCAGCTGGAGCTCCATCAAGAAAATTAGAAGATATGGACTAATTGTAGGATACCTAATATGGTTGAATTGGAAGGAGATACAAAATGAAGTATCTGGGGATTATGTTTGCAATTCAGTTTTCAACCGATCTATACTGAAATTTTAGCTGCTTTTATCTTTATTTTTTTTATTTTTTTCTTCTTAACTAACTCATGTTTAAGTGATATTTAAGAGCTTTTTAAGAGAATCCTACAATCTTTAACTTTGGTCAACTTAAGAGAGAACCTACACATCTTCTTAGTACTCTAAAATTCTAACGTTTTGAAATCAAGATTCTGCTTGCATTTGCCATTACACTACACAATACAAAATAGTACAAGATGATGGTATCCCCCCCACATTAACTGCATCCTATTTTCTCACTTACGCAACCCACTAGCTGTACATAACCAATCACATTGTTAAGAAAAATACTATAAAATAATTTTTTTTGGTTAAATTACTATAAAATAATTGCATGCATAACTGACTCAACATTCAAGAAGACAACCAAACACACAACACTTCACACAAACACAATTGCTGCTGCTCACCAAACAACACACACACACACACACACACACACAACCACTACCCCACCAGCAGCTCCACAGACCACAATTAAATGCTGGTAACATAAATCAGTTGGTATTTCCCTTGGGTGGATCCTGAAGCATAGCACATTAAACTTCTTAAATTTTTCCCTGAAGACGATTCAAACTTTCAAGGGAATAGCACTTAGATCCTCTTGTCCACCTAAGGAGAGTATTTATTGGGAGATAAAAAGGGAAGTAAAGAGTTGAGGGACTAAGCAGCAAATCATAGTCAAGTCAGGGTGCGATTGCAAATGTTAGTTCACTCAGGAAATGGATTTAAGTGTTGGCTGTTTTGGAAGGAGTTCCAGCTAAGCATCACCTGTATGTCATGCTTGACCTATAAATAATATAAATAGTATCTAGGAGGGGGAGGAGAGAGGGTTAGTTAGGCATTTCTTGACTTGTACATGGACTATTAAAGAGCAATCTTGCTTTGGAAGGGTAATCATCCACATTTAGACCATCCCTTTGTCAGTTATTCAGATCTACTCCACATTCTCTATCCATACCTACAAAAGAAAAAGCACACATCCCATTTCAACTGTTTGCCAATAGTCATTCTTGTCCATTTGTCAGTACTTTCTGACAAACTAGAAAAGCTTAAAAAACTTTGATAGCTTAACTAATGGTCTGGATCAGTTTTACATCCCCTGAAAATTTTCATGACCAGCATATAAAAATCTACTATATAATAATAGGTGCAATGATATTAACCAAAGTTTCTTTTCAGTCTAATGCCATTAAAATCTCGTCAAAACAGTCTTCCATTTATGTCATTCCCTCAGTAAACAAGTAGTTCAACTTTCAAGGCGGCTTTAATCATTTCACAGTAAATTTTCAACAGCCTTCAACAACACCATTTTATGGAAAACACTTTCTACAAGTTCTCTTCAAAATGAATATACCAGCATCAACATGATTATACACATCACAGAGAACAAGCTTTGCAATCTGTAAAGATCACAGGAAAGAAAGCCAGATTTGGGCTTTCACAGTCTTGCCAAGCATCTAGGACCCCTCTTGGTAAGCAATTCAGAACATTATATCATGTACCAATTCTTTAGACCCCATGACAAACAAGCAGGCAAAACAAGTGAGCATGATCTTGCAATTTAAATCAAGGTTAATACAACTCAATAAAGAATTTGAACATGGAATTTTAAAATTTATATCAAAAAAACACGAACGACTTTCAAGACCATGAGTGAAGAAAAAGAAAGAATGAAACTCCGATAAAAGAGCACCGAAATACTAACAGGATCGTTCTTAAAGAAAACCAATGACGTGCGGGTAAGGATAAACCAACGCTTCTTCCATGATGTCCACCCTATACCTGCAATTGTTAAATTCTACATCATTAGGATGAGCATCTGAAGAATAACCTTCAACAGAATTACTCTTTCCAGAAATTAGCAACTGAGAAAATGTCTGAGAACAAGTCCATGCAGATAGAAGGGCATGCTTGTTGAAGACTCTTGACAAAACAAAAATGCTTGCTATCTGCTGGGGGAAAAAATTTACTCGAGGAAGAAAAGCAAAGTTGCGAGCACAAATGCAGAACTTCTCTTTGTGTATATTCATAAGTGTGTTATATAAATATTGGGTATAGAGTGTGCCCCCTTTCAAAATCAAGTGCATTACAATAGTGCGACCAAAATTAACAGTAAGAGGGAGAGGGAATGAACAAACCCAACTTTCATCATCTGCTGATAATTAAAGATTCTATGTCTATTATTCTGTTTTAAATTTTAAAAATCCACGTCAAATATAAATTGGAAAAATAGAAAAGGCCACAGAAAACAGAGAAATCACCCTCAATTGAAAAATTTCAGGATTAAATACATGGTAAACCTTACACGACCAAATAGTTTCTAATGGTATTAGGTCCATGAAGCTTATGGAATAGATTGGTAACGGCTTGTTTCCATCAAAATTGGTGCTTTTGAAAGTGGATTTTCCATAAGATATACATAAATATCATTTTGCAATAATTATGCTAATCTAGTCATCATTTCCTCCCTTGGGATATATAAATTTTTTATTTAACCAAAAAAAAAATTTAATGAGTAATTTTTTACTCCAACAAAGAGAGAGGATCAGAAGTAAAGTGCTTAACAGGAAAGGATTTACCCACATTAAAAGCTGATAATCATTTACAAATGTGAATTGACAAGATAATGAATTAGTTAGAAGAAATACACAGCCAAAGAGCAACTCAAATACAAAGATGAAGGTGAAAGACCAAAATTTGCACTGTAAAATTACAATTCCCCACTAATTACAAGCACCAAAGTACAGATGATGCATTAGAAAAAGGAATCAAGGAACCACACTAAGAAGCATGATAATTACATGTAGAATATGTGTTGATATTGAAATAATAAAACAGAATTAATAATCTCTTTTAATAGCTAGAATAAAGAATAATCATCACCAACCTTTTGATGATATGAAAAGGGGGCCACTCTTGAAGACCTGTTAAAGAGTTCATGTATTAGGATCAACCATTCATATTTAAGTTGCAATGCAATCAAGTTGGAGTTACATGGTTATCAAAAATAAAAACATACATTATGAAAATCTGTAAGCAAATATATGAAGGCAGATATACTGTCCATATTTCCATTACTTCAATTATTGTAATGTTTCAAACCATAAGAAGTGCATGTATGGAAAATAGGGATCACGTAACGTTATATGCCAAGAGTCCCATTTCCTGTTTTAGACCTATTTTTAACAAATGAAACCGTTCTACCTACAAGTAGCTCTGTTTAGAGAAATGTTCCCCTAATATAAGACACCATATGTATGCAATACATATATATATGAGACAAGAATGGAAGAGAACCTATAATCTAAGAATCAGATGAGGGTTACTATACTACCTTTTCAATAGAGAATGTATAAAATGGCTCAGGGTTACATCCTTTGTTTTGATGAGAGGAAACAGAAAGACAGGTCCAGATTGAACACATCCACCATACACAAAAATGTAAGTGCCACAATAGAAGGAAAGACATGAAATAGCTTAAAGCAATAAGATGCAAAGTTATCAATATTTTTATTGTAGACATGCTGATGTGATTTGGTTAGAAGCTACATTAATCTTAAAAGAGGGATGGACTGACTTAACAGGACCAAATTGGAAACTTCAAGATAGCAAAATCTCCAACATCCATATATGAAGCTTATTGAAGACCAAATATCAATTCAAACAGGATGCTGTGTGGGTATTCAGGCAGCCCTTCTAAAAGATAAAGCAAAGTTGTTATTATTGTTATTGGGTGCACTTTTCTTTAAACAATGTCAAGTCCGTGAAAGGATTTCTGCATAATTTTGCAATTGGGGAAACATCTGTTGTCATTAATGCTGCAATAACTATTAAAGTTTCCAGCCATTCTTTGTGAGCTGGCAGTATAATGTAGAACAATCTCACTATCATTTAGGTCTCAAAAAAGAGACTAAGGTTAGATCTGGATCTACTAAAATGAGCAGAGAAATAACATGCTCAAACCCATAAAGAAGGGGTTTATCGATCTTTATGAGCTTGAAATATAAGCAGAGAAGTCAAAATCCAAGTAGGTTTTTAAGCACTAACACACAATAGCAACCAAAGCACGGGAAATACATTAAACACTAACATCAGTTGCCTGATTTGTAGGCTGCAATACTAATATATATAGTTATTTAAGATTCCCAATGCAGTTTTATCTACGTATAGTTGCTCACAAAATGGGCATGCTTTTTATCAACCAGCCTCGACTAACCACTACATCTACCCTCATTCCCGAATTCAGCAAGATGCTCCGATGCATCCCAACAAGTAAAAAGCAGATAAATTAGACATTACCAGATTACCAAAATATTCGGTCTTTTCCCCTGAATCTCCAAAATCCACACTAGAAAATAAAATCCGCAACTTTCACATTCACTCTAAATCCTCATTCATTGATACCATTAATCCAAATGCAGCATTGACTAGAATCCCAAATGTTTCCTCGATTAATCACCAAGTAAACAGCAAAACGCGCACACGGACACAAACAAAAGACATACATACAAAAATACAAACGCACCGTATTCGAAACTCCACCAGGTCTGGGACGATCAAAAGCAGCTAAAGAAGCCGACATTTCGGTATCAACAACAACTCACTCAAACACCGGCATTGAAACCCCAAAAACTCCATACATTTCAAATCAACACTTGTCCCGGAACTTCCATGACCTAATTAAAAATCTCTACTTTACAGTCCGACTTCAACATCAAATATCCACATTAGGGCTTTTCTCAGTTCCTGATTTGACACTTAAAGAACAATCAAGTAATCACCAACCCAAACACAGCTCTCTCTCTCTCTCCTCTCTCTCTACTGTCTTTACTTACATTACACCCAAATTTTAACAATTCTTGGAATTTTGCTGAATGTCCTCTTCAAAAGAGTCAAAAAAGATATAATAATAAAAGAACCGATTTCAGTTTTTAAATTGAGAAAAAAATTAAAAAGATAACGTTTAGTAGTAGTGAGGTACTTTTATTATATTGGCGCGTGGGTGTGTAGAAGCGAAATGTGTAGTGATGGGTAAGCCTTGGAGTTAAATTTTAATATTTTCAGAGGAAGTGTTGGACAGAGAGAGAGAGAGAAGGAGGGGAGGAGGAGGGATTAGGTAGAGAGTAAATAGTGGTTGTGGTGTTGCAATTATAGAAGAGGCAGTGTTTGTATATTAGTGACTGTATGTATATATATTTTTTAAGTATGTTCTATATATATATTTTTTTAAGTATGTTCTGTGAAGGGAAGTTTAGAATTATTTTTCACTTTGTTTTACCTACTTTTGGTGAGAGAGAGAGAGAGAGAGAGAGAAAGTGTGTCTTCGCATGGAGTGTGTTGGAGAAGGAAGGGGGAGTCATGTGGAGTCTGGCTTTAGTCTATGGATGATCGTTGTCCAATTGTGAATTGACGCGTGGGCATACATTGTGTGGTAATTTTTTAGAATTGGAAAGAGACTCCATAGGGGATTCATACAATATTGCCCAATATTTTCTTTTTTAGAATGTTTGGGTTACCAAGTTTTTATACATATTGTATTTGTATTTATAACTTATCTATATCGTATTTCTATTATGGGTCTGTTTGTTTTGGCTTTTTTCTGACAGATACAGATACTTTTTCAAACTTTTTGCTAATAAATTATTTATCAAGAAATAGATATAGATAAAAAAAATTGACAGTTCTCATCAAAAGATCAAATAAAACAAATATAGATAAAATTTAGATGCAAATCGGATATATTTACACATATCATTTTAAAAAAGATACAGATACAGATACAGATACAAATTAAAAATAGACAATCCAAACAGACCCATATCTAAATCATGTCTATTTTGTCAGTTTATAAGTAAAGCTATTTGGTTTTTATTTGTATTTGTTTATTAACAAATATCTATCTAAAAATAACAAAAATATAAATCAAAATTACTAGAATAAAATGAAACAAATAGACCTAGATGAAATGCATTGCAATCGATCTTTAAAAAAAATTACTTAAATACAAGTAAGATAAAATTAATTACAAGTTTACCAACACTAAATGGCATGTCCTATATGCAATTTAAGAATTAACATAATAACTGCATCATCAAGATGTGATTTGGCGAAAACTTCTTCCATGCTAAATCGCATATTAATGAAGTGATTCAGTGTAATCATTAATGAATTATATGTTTAATAAGCAATTCACCCTAAATCACTTGTTAAACATGTCATTCATGTGTAACATGAATCACATTTCAGATGTGCAATTCATATATAAGCATGTTGAAGACATAATTCTACGTCGGTGTTTGTATAATTAATTTTATTTAAATTATATTTGTGTAATTTTTATTTGATAGGTCAGTAATCATATAATTTCCTCCATTTTAAAAAGCGAATCTTCTAATTATCGACTTAAAAAAAGTTGTGCAAGTACAAATTAAGCTCAAATAATTATCAAAATACCTATATAAAAATTATATTTTTATAGATATGATTTTATATTTTTATATCTAAATCTTATATGAAGCATGTGACTCTTATACGCTTGCATAAATCACATGTCATATATGGGATTTATGTACTTATAAAGTTGAAAATGAGTCGAGCTACTCAAGCTAGACTTATTTTAGGCCCGGCTCAGGATCGTTTAATAAAAATTCAAGCTCAAACTTAAAATGCAACTCATTTAGTTAAGAGAGTCAAGTCTGAACTTTTCATCAAGTCCACAAGTCCAAATCGAGAGCAAGCTCATTAAGAGCGTTAAGAGCTCAAGAAGTGGCTCATAAAATAACTGTATTATATATGATTATTTATAATAATATAATATAACAAATAAAATATATATATAATTATTTATATAAACAAGCCTAAGCTTGTTAAGCTAAACGAGCCTAAAAAATGAAGCTCAAGCTTGTTAATCCTCAA
Source organism: Combretum micranthum (assembly GCA_024138025.1). NCBI lineage: Eukaryota > Viridiplantae > Streptophyta > Magnoliopsida > Myrtales > Combretaceae > Combretum > Combretum micranthum. The sequence continues at coordinate 61,673 of JAMXBD010001037.1, forward strand.
TGAGCTTGAGCTCAAGCTTATACTTTCAAGCTCAACTCAGCTCGAATATTGCCCAATCATCTTAATGAGGAAATTATCTAATTATCAACTTAAAAAAAAGTTCATAAATACAAATAATGCTAAAATAATTATCAAATTATTAATGCAAAATTGTATCTTCTAGATGAAATTTTATAGATATATATAATATATATATATATCCCATATGAAGCATGTGACTCCTATACACATGCATAAACTCGCATGTCATATAAAGTTATAATTGAGCTGAGCTACTTGAGCTAGATTCATTTTATGTTCGTCTCGACTCAAGCTTGTTTAAAAAACGAGTCAAGCTCATACTTAAAATGAAACTCGCTTAGTTAAGCAAGTCAAGTATGAACTTTCCTCAAGCCCACAAGTCAAATTTGAGAGTAGGCTCACAAACAAGCTTATTAAGAGCTCACGAACAGGCTCATGGAGCAATTATTAATTAATTCCGTGAATTGGAACCTCTTTCCACAAATTTAGAAACTCAAAAACGTCAATGGGAAAATCTCTTTGTTTGTGGAATTCTAAAGAATTTGAATGATCAATATAATACTCTCAAAAGTCAATTGCTAAGAGATAATACCATGCCCACACTTCAATCAGCTTTTTCTCGCTTGTAATTTGCCTCTCCAACCCTACCATCTCCACCTATTAATCTTGAAAATTCTTCCATTGCTGCATAAGGTTATATTAAAAAGGGCAAAGGCCGTGATAGGCTATGTGATTTTTGTGGTAAAAAAAATCACACTAAGGATACATATTGGGACAAACATGGTAAACTGGAGTGGGCTACCAAACGTACTATACGGTTTAATAATCCTATGGCAACAACTGCTACATTGACTTCTGATGGGTTTACTTCTTCAAATGGACCAGAGGATGTTGCCTGAATTTCTAAAGTAGAATATGAGCAATTGATCCATTCTCAATCAGATTATGTTACCTCTCATACCATCCAAACAACAACTATTGCACTTGATGCCTCTTTTTCCAGTAATTCTTGGTTAATAGATTCGGGTGCATCCAATCATATGACCGATGACTAGTGCCAATTCCATAATTTTAGCCCTTATCGACAAAATCCTCTATTAGCATTACTAATGGTTTTGTTTCCACTATGTCTAGTTTTGGTATTGTTCATACCCCTTATCTTACTCTTAACTAAGTCTTACATGTTTCCAAATTAACATTTAATCTCCTTTTCGTTAATCAAATTACGAAAGCTTTGAATTGTTTTATGATTTTTCCCTACTCATTGTGTTTTTCAAGATCTCTAGACAAAAAAATTAATTGGATAAGGCTTTGAGTCAAAGGAGTTTACTATCTCAACACTTTTTATTGTCACTATTGTAGGGGATGTGTCTCATTATGAATGGCATTGTCATTTGGGTCATCCTACTATTTATAAGTTTAAAAAAATGGTATCTTTTAGTGAATCTATTTCTTCAATAAATTGTGATGCATGCCAGTTAGGGAAACATCATAGAGCATCTTTTTGTTCTAGAGAAAGTCGAAGTTCGAGTCCTTTTAATCTTGTTCACTCCGATGTATGGAGTCAGTGCCATTATCCTACTATGTCTAGTCATAAGTATTTTATTACTTTTGTAGATATTATTCCCAAATGACATGGGTTTATTTGTTAAAAGATTTATCGTCTATACGAGATGTATTTCAAACTTTTCATAATGAAATAAAGACTCGATTTTCTTCTAATATTCTTGTATTACGATTTAACAATGCTCTAGAATATACGAAGTCTAATTTTCTATTTTTGTTCTTCTAATGGGATCATACACCAAACATCGTGTGCTCATACTCCACAATAGAATGATGTGGCAGAGCGTAAAAATAGACATCTCCTTGAAATTCCCACACTCTTATGATTCAAATGAATGTGCCTAAATATATCTAAAGTAATGTTGTCCTTGCTATGGGATTTCTCATTAACTAGATGCCATCTTCTACACTTGGAGATAACATTCCTTTTAAATGTCTTTTCCCTTATTCAAATTTGTTCCCTCTTACTCTACATATTTTTTTATGTGTGTGTTTTATTCATCTATTCGAAACTGGGATGGATAAGCTTTCTCTCAAAGCTATTCGTTGTGTTTTCTTAGGGTATTTTCGAACTTAAAAGGGATATAAGTGTTATGATCCTATGTCTAAAAATGTTTTGTTTCTGCAAATGTTACCTTTTTTTAACATGAACCTTTCTTTCCAGCTTCTGATGCCAAACAATCTGTTCCCTTTCATACCCTTATAACTCCATCTCCTAGACCCATTCTTCCACCTTCAAACCTTTGCAAGTTTACACTTAAAGAAATACTACACAATTATCACCTACGTCGTAACCATGCCCTCTGGTGTATTTTGCTAATGATCCCAATGATTTGCCAATTGCTCTTTGAAAAGGTAAACGTTCTTATACACGAGATTTTATTGCTAATGTTGCTTCCTTTAATCATCTTGGCTCTGTATTCTATCGTTTTGCTTTGTCTTTGTCATTTGTATCTATTCCTAGGAATTACTAAGAGGCAGCTAAGATCCTAATTGGAAACAAGCCATTGATGAGGAAATGTCAACTCTTCTCAGTAGATGCACATAAAATTTAGTACCTTTACCTAAGGGGGTTTCTCTCGTTGCTTGCCAATGGGTCTTTATTACAAAATACAATCCCAATGGTTCTATTTATCGATAGGAAGCATGACTAGTTGCCAAAGGATACACGCGAACACAAGGTGTTGATTACTTTGAAATTTTCTCTCCCATTGCTTAACTACGCTCTATTCACGTGCTTATATCTATGGAAGTCAACTAAGGTTGGCTGATGTATCAATTAGATATAAAGAATTCATTTCTTTACAAAGACTTCAATGAAGAATTTTATATAGAGCAACCACCTGGATATATTACTTAGGGGGAGACTCACTTGGTCTGTAAACTTAAAAAGGTTACTTATGATTTAAAGCAGAATCCTAGAGCATGGTTTGATAAGTTTAATTAAGTAGTTGTTGGGTTATGGATCCAACCCATATGGTTCTATAACCAAGGAAATTCTAAGTATATATATATATTTAGAAAAAGACTATGAAAATAAAGAGATTTTTGCAAACAAAGAAATTGAAACATGTACACCGCCAGCCTTGAATGATACACAATTGGCCATGATTTGAGAAATTATTTTCAAAAGCATGGATCAGGTAAGGCCAACGGATTTGGAGATACGCCGCTAGCGTTCATCCAACAGCATTTCAACGCCGACCTTTATTTTTAATGAACCAGCCTATGTAGTTTGCGACTATCACACCCTAAAAAGGGGCATAGAAAGATTGACATATAATTATCATATCAAGTATGCATCCAAGATATGATAACAGTTTTGCAAGTTAGAGTTTTGCAAAACTCTACTTAATATTTGCCATATACCACTAAACGGTAAAATAGAATATATCATATACATTTTTCAAAATCTCGAACTATTACACAAAGCTCTAATTCATCTTCTAAGCCTATATCATATATTACACCATTCAACTTAAACACTAATATATAAATTACATTCTAAGCTAATCATCATGTCTTCAAGGATTTCATACTTCATTAGCCTATTCCCGACCTGAGTTATACCTGCATAAAAACTATGGAGGCGTGAGCTTCTCTATAGCTCAGTGAATAACATAACCAAATCAATCATCAAACAAAAGTTAAAACCAATTTAATTGACAAACATGTGCAATACAACATTCAAACATATGACATGTACAGTTTAGATGATCGGAATCCAAACCAATTGAGATTTATGCCCTCTCTTAGGGGTTGAAGAACTAACTCAAGTCATTCACGCCGGTAGAACTGTGAACTATGGAAGGGGGTGTCTTCTCAATTTAGAGCCTTCAACTCACAACTTTCTCAGCACAAAACCATTTCATATAACAAACGTAACCTCTAACTTCACCTTGGATATAACTAAGGAGGGAGGATTTCAATTTAAAATACATTTTATTGAAAAATAACCTCTAACTTCTCATCAAACATAACATAAGGAGGGAGGATTTTCTTTTAAACTCGTTTTATCAAACATAGCCTCTACTTCTCCTTAGAAAAACTAAGGAGTGAGGATTTCACTTCGAACTCATTTTGTGCATGGATCAAAATGTTTTTACCACCAATATACCCTCCACTTCTCTTAGAACCATAGAACTGCCTTAAGCATTAATCCTTAAAGCTAACTCCAACACAGGCGACATCCTTAGGTGCCTACTTAGTTCCTATGGAGCCAACAACCTTATAGTAGCCCTAATCAGATTCACTAAACTCTCAAAGGTGCTACTACATAATCAAAATATTAATACGTGACGTGAACACCATGCTAATGCAAGTATGATATCATGCAATGCATGTTCATTTAATTAAATAGCCAAATAATATTAGGTCCTTTTATTAGGGCGACCAATCAATTTACAAACACTCCCTCACAATAATTACTCAATCATTACAAACAATGGGTGACTACTTTTATATTAGTAATTTATCAATCAAACAAACACCAGACAACAATCGAATGCCCAATCCCCACGCACATTCAATCATATTTATCTTAGCTTTAGACGCAACTACATTACAAGTACAAACAATGCGATAGGGTCAATGTTACCCACCCGACATCCCAGCTAGGTCTTAACAAGCTTCTAGGAAAACCAAAACATCATCCCCTCCCACATCAAATCATCAATATCATCATCATTGGCATCAAATCATCAACATCCTTTATATAAGAAAACTAAATTGAAATGGAACATTGGCTAAGGTTATAACAGAGATTATTCCCAAAAGCAAACACTTATCCAAAAGTTTTTAAACTTATTTTAAAGCCCTAATTTGACAAGATACTAAGTAGGAACCCCGCCATAGCTACGAAGATTGCCCTGCCAAGATACAAACAGTTCTCCCTTGTTTGCCAAAATATTTCTTTCCTCTTTGATTATAGTCATTTATTATAAGAAGGTCATTGAAACATACATATACCACAAATACTCATATCCAAAGCAATCAAACATTTAAAACAATATGCTTTTTTTATCAAATTAAGCTCGACATACTACAATTATCTCTAGGCCATTTATTCCTTAAGTCTATATTGATTTAACTTAATCATTTAATCCAATTATTAAGTTGTATTCATTAATCTCTCTGATTCATTCTCATGTATCTATTAAGACCTTAATCAACTTAAATCTCTTATTTTAAACTAATTTCATTCTAGCTTTTTCTAGTCCTTTAAGTTAACTTAGCCTTAAATCCTTTAATTAATTTACTTTATATCTAAATTCCACCTTAAGCCTAGTTTAGTTACTAAGTTGCAATCATTCATTCCATTAAGACAAAACTAACGTATTTTACAAGATTTTAACTTAAGCTGGTTCATTTCAACTAATCATGATTTATTAAACTAAAAAGAACCAAGGTTTATAAACTAAGTTTGTTTTATGCACATTAAGCCTAAGTTTATCTTCTTTCGTGATTTTCATCTTCTATTTCTCCTTCAATCTCCTTGAATTTAAGATTTTGTAGTTGAGATTTGAGAGAAAGAAGAAAAATGAAAAGGAGAAAAGGAAGAGGAAGATGGAATCGGAAAAGGAAGAGGAAAGACATGAAAACTCAGCTAAATGCAAAAAGCAAAAAGGGAATAAAAGGATAATATTTAAGGGCATTTGTTAGATAAAGATTATAGCTTAAATCTTTCAGATCATTATCTTAAGCTTCGAAAATAATTGAAAGATAATTTCAGAATGTATAACATATAGATTAATAGTTTGAATTGAAAATCCAATTTAGAAATTTAATGTTGTAAAATCTTGATATTTAGTTTGAGTTCGGATTTAAAACTGATAATTTTAAACTAGCAAATGAACTCAAAATTTATGGGAGTTGCAGAAATAGAGTTTGGGTTATAAAAGGCTAATTTAAGACACTTTATGAGTTTAGATAAATGACTTTGGAAATTTTTTGTCATTTACAATAGAATCAAAAAGGGTTCAAGTTAATAATTGAAAAGAATTAGATAATTTAATATGTAAAATAGACTAAAGTTTAAAGTTTACAAAATCATTTAACATTGAAATTGAATTTTTCTAAGGGTTTAAAGATTTAAAAAAATAAAAATAAAAGAAAAGAATTCCAATTTGAAATTTATAAAGATAAAAGAGTTTGATTTGTTGAAAAATGTAGTTAAAACAAATTGGCTACATGAAGGGAATGTTTGAAATCTCAAATCCTAGTTAATTTACTTATTAATTGGTTATATCAATTTATTTAATTTTATCTTATTAATCATTCTACTTGGCTTAATTTGATTATTCAAATTCAATTTCTAAATTAATTTTTAATTTCAAGTTTTGCTATTATTTTACATTTCTTAAAGAAATTTTGATTCATTTGATAAATATTCATATCTATTAAGTTTATATGTTACAAGTGGTATGATTACGTTGTTTTAGTCTTTTATTACATTTATTTGAATTTCTGATATTTTCATTTTCAAGAAATTTATTAAGATTTACTATTATATATGTTTAATCCATTCTTTCATAAACATCTATTATTCATCCTTTATTTATTGATTTAATAGTTTGAAACTTTTTAATATTTCATTAACTCCATATGATTGGTATTCTATGCAATATAACATATATAAAATAATAAGAATTAGTTTAGCAGATCCAACCTTCATTACTCGATTTTTAAAAAAGACCCAAACTCAATAAAGACGAAAGACGATGCACAACAGACAACTCAACTGGACTTGACTCGACTTGTTTCTAGGCCTAAGACAATGCAGAAGGACACCACACGACTCACACAGCACAACAAGCTCAACAAATGAAGGTTGTATAATTGCTTTTCCATTCTTATCTAAATATATATAGCAATGTGCATACAAAACATATAGTGCTCATGTTCTTTTTAATCATGAGGGATATTATGCTTCATAATTTTTCCTTAACATAAACATCTTGAAAAATTCGAAATCAAGATGTCGTCTTTTAGCTCTTTGCATATTTGTCCAAATTATCATTACCTTATTAGAGTTCAATTAGGTTATCTCATTATGTTTATGGAATTATTATCAATTATTGATTACATAAAACTATGGAAAATTGTATCTTAAAATTTATTGTTATTCATTCAAATTCTTAATAAAAAATTAGATTGTTTGTATTTTAATATTATTTTTTTAACTTGAAAAATTAGAAGTGATTTATGTCGTTTCTTTTAAAACATTTCTAAAAACTTCACATTATTTATTTAATGATTTTATATTCGAGTTGTAAAATTTATGCTATTACAATGACTCCATATAAATGCTCCTTATTTGTCTTTAGAGTATCACTTCGCTATCCAAGAAAACCTAGATAGAGACTCTAGAGAGAGAGAGAGAGTGAGTGGCTTGTTGCTGCTATTGTTGTTGAAATCTACTGATGTGGTGAAGATTGTGATCCATTAGTGTTATCTAGTAAAGAAAAACTATATATCCCATTATTGTTGATAGTTGAAGAATTTTTTGTGCGGCAGTTACGTGGTTTTTCCCCAATTGGGATTTTGTCACGCCCCGAAGGGTACCCTAAACGTGGTAGTCCGCCGCATATAACATTAAAGCTAATGAATGACAAACCGTAGTCATGCAGGAGCTTCGATATCATATGCAAAGCGTGCTTCCAAGATAGTAGGAGACTCACAGGGGTATTATGTTTAAATAGATAGCAAAAGCAAGCATAAACATAAATATATAAACATAAGTTCTTCATTCCATAATAAGTTCGTACATCATCTTAGGGGCATTCCCTCGCCTTAAAGTCTTTAATTAACTATACTAATAACAAAATAAACATAACTATCACATACGTCTACTACAGAGATTTTTCCTAGAAGTCTATGTTCAAAACTAAAAATACATAAACTTCCTCCAAAAACTCCTAGTAGTGTAAGCTCATACCTGGCACACTAGGCTCCTCGGGGCTAACCATAGATAATCATACTGTAAGAGAAAACTATAAGGGTATAAGCAAATCTAGCTTAGTGAGATAATTCCTAACTATATAACATTTCCATATGACAGCCAAGTTTATTTAATTCAAGCATATGTAATGCAACAATCACATGATCAACCAATACACAAGATTAACCGGAAATCCAGTGTAGCATGGATTTAACGCCCTCCATGACAAGGGTTGGGTGGTTACAGGCCCGTACGACCATCACTATTTGCAGATTTACCGGCTCCTGCTTGCCCTGTAGACTTCTCGGCTCCTACTGGCCCTCGTAGACTTACCGGCTCCTACTAGCCACCACTACCACTTCCTCGTTTCCCCACACGAAGAATAGTAATGAAATAAATGCGACTTACAAGCATGATATGCATGAATGAATTTCAATTTAACAATTAACCGTATAAGTTGGATTCATGTTAAAGGTGATCAACCATAATTTCATCAAATCAATACAAAAGTCACACTTTTATTTAACATGTCGTTTTTCGATATACTTAATTTTCTTTCAACAATTATTTCATAACATTTGTTCATTTACCTTTTCTAAATTTCTAGTTCCACTAATTACAAGCACAAACAAGGAAATGTACTTAGGAAAAAAATTAACTCACTCCATAACTCGGAAGGTCTAATCGAAATAGTCCTTCGGGTAGACAATCTCGGGTCCCTCGTCACCTAAACAAAATGAAATACCCAAAATGAGTCTTTCATAAAACTTATATTCTTGAAGATTCTAAAGTTCTCTTAAAATCGCGGTAAAAATTGTATAGAAGGAAATTCCAACTTAAAATGGCCATAACTTGCTCATTTTAACTTGGAATTTCGCGTATAATATACCGTTTTCTACCTACTCAAAAAGATCTACGCATTTCTAAGTTTATTTTCATAAAACTAGGTCGTTCGGGTTCCAAACAGGTAGCGATCAGATTTGCCACGAATTTATAAAAACTTGTTTTCCTTCTTGTAAACAAGGCTCATTTGAAAAGATAAATATTTCGAGTATTTTGTAAACTTTTTGAAAGGTATATACATATATGTAATGACTCATAACCAATGTATGAAGTAAATGAAGTTGTCTCAACTTATGGAAAGTAAGGTTCAAAAGACTTTGAACTTGAGATCTTGTTGGAATATTTATTTTACTTTTAAAGACCTTAAGTTATTTGTGATAAATATTCTTTTTCTAAATTTAGTTTCTTTAAATCCCTAAGGAGTGGTTTTGTTTTCTAAACTTAGATTTCAACAGTTTGTAAAAGTTATAACAATTTTCCCACAAGAATATTTTAGTTCCTTAGTTTCTTGGGATTATTTTATTTTAATGAAAAGAGGTTCTACCTTAGAAAAAGATGAAGTTATTGTAAAACTCTTATTTACTTCATAAGTCTTTTGTATGTTTGCAAAATCTCTTATAAGTTCCATTAACCCCATATTTTTATTTCTAGAGAAAAACATTTCATCTTAAGAAAACATTTCCTTCATTTATTTTGTTGAGACAAAACCATTATGTCATGCATAATATGAATCATAAGCTATGAAAAATATGTAAAGAACATAATAATTTAAAAGAATAGGCATATAAAGAAATAAATCAAGTATTGGGACCTTAGCTTCATCAAGGTACCAGAACTAAGAAAAGACTATCCCGAAAAAGGAAAAAGAAAAAGAATTGTTTTGACTTGGTGAGGACAAGTCTAGACTAATGACTAATCTTAAATCAACTTGAAATTAAATAAATTGCATTGAAGTAAATAAATTGCATGAAAGGTAAATAAATTGCAAGACTATGAGCTTATATGCTCTAAATAGTATATATAGCTATATAGATATATTAGATAGTTTATGAACATAAAAGAACATATGAACAATAAAAGGAATATGATTAGAACAAAAACAAAGTATGAACCTATTGTTACTTTCTTAACCTTCATGGTTTTAGAAAACACACACTAAGCTCATACTAAGTAGATGAACATGAAGAAATCTTGAAGGAACTCTTACCTAAAAGAAGCTAAACTAAGAAGAACTTCTTGAAAGAACTCTTGAGAGATTTTGAGAGAAATTTTGGTATAATAACTTTAGACAAGAAGTGGTGTGAAAGAAGTGAAGGTATGAGGGGGTATTTATAGGAAAATGTGGGAGATAATTTGTGTTAATTAAATAAATAAAAAACAAAACAAATGGGAAGGAAAAAGAAGGGGGCCGGTGCTACTTTTGGGCATGGGGAAGATAAAAATTTGATTTTTTTGTTAATTAAAAGTAAGAAATGAAAGATGTGAAGTTGTATTGGAAATGAAAATGTGTAAGAAATAGGTGTATGGTTTGTAAGAGTAGGTTGTAAGAAAAAGTAGAGATAGATGAATAGTGTAGAATAGTAGAAAATAGTGTAATGTAAAAGTAGACATGATAATTTAATAGTAAGAAAATATGCGTATAAAAGCGATATCTGATATTTTTAGCTGCTGGAAAATTACGAAATTGATGTTTTTATATAACCTATAGCTATTACGAACTATAATAGCTAACTTTCCAACTTCGTTTTCTAGAGCTTGAGAAAACGGCAATGTCGGAGTTAAGCGATTACGGTAAACTAGGGTTTTGGTTGACTTAAGAATTCGTTTGACTTCTGATTAGGGTTTAGGTCTTTAATTTGGATCCGAAAATTCGGGGACTTACAGATTTTCCACGCAAAATCCTGGTATTGTTATTTTTATCCTGAAATTTCTGTTTATTGTGTTGTGATCATTACAGGTAAGAGGAAAAATCATTGTGATTGTTCCAGGTGATTGGGGATTTTTTTCCTAACAAGTGGCATTAAAGCCTAGGGTAAAAAAAAAAAATAGGGTTTTGTCATTTGAATTGCAAGCATGGCAAAATCATCAGGTACGATGATTAAATGGAATTCATCAAATTATTCTATCTGGAAGTCTATGATGGAAGATCTGTATTTGCCTTTAGGTGGTAATAAAGTGAAGCCAACATATAAATCTGATGAAGATTGGGCAATTATGCATAGAAAAACTGTCAATTATATCCGACAATGGATTGATCACAGTGTGTATCATCATATTGCCCGTGAAACCATATTGGAGTCCATATATGAGAGGCAAATTGCCTTGAATAAAACCTCTATGATTAGGAGAATGGTAAATTTGAAGTATAAGGATGGATTCGATATGACTAAGCACTTGAATTATTTTCAAGGCTTGGTGAATCAGTTATTTACTATGAAGCTTGTGCTTGAAGATAAGATTCAAACACTTTTATTATTGAGTTCATTACTTGAAAACTAGGAGACACTTGTGATGTCTATTAGTAATTTTGCTGCAGATGGAAAGCTCGCCATTGCAATGGTGAAGAGACAGCTTGATGAATGAAGAAGCAAGAAGAAAAGATCTTGGCACGAGTTATAAGACTTGGGCATTTGTCACTAATAAGCTGAAAAGATGTGGTAGAAGTAGGAACAAAAGCTCAAATGATAAATTTGATAGATTTGATAAATCCAGGGGAAGATCTAAATCATGAAGAAAAAATATCAAATGCTTTTACTGTGACAAACTAGGGCATTTCAAGAGAGAATGTAGACTGTGGAAGAGAAAGCAGGGTAAAGGTAAAGAAAAAGATGAAGCCACAACTGCTACAACAGTAAGTAGTGAGATTGTTGTTCCTGGGATGAGGATTGTGTTAACCTTGTAGGTCATGATAGTAACCGGGTTATTGATTCTGATGCCTTCTTTCATGTGACAGCACATGATGAATTTTTCTCATCTTATGTTGTTGGTGATTATGGTAATATTAGGATGGGAAACAATGAAACATCTGAAATTGTTGGCATTGGAAATATTGTTTTAGAGACTAACACTAGTTGCAGGCTCATTCTCAGAGATGTAAGACACATTTTAGATATCCACATAAACCTTATATCTATAGAGAACTTGATGATGAAGGTTATAATAGCCACTTTGGTGAAGATAAATGGAAGCTCATCAATGATTCTTTTAATAGTGGGAAAAGGAAAGAAAAGTAATACTCTTTACATAGTATCAGCAAAACTAAGTAAAAGAGATGTGAATTTGACAAATGACGCTTCTATAGAGCTTTAGCATAGCGGCTTGGTCACATGAGTGAGAAATGGCTCCAAATGCTTGTCAAGAAGTAACTTCTGCCTGATGTAAAAGGTACTCCTCTAAAAACTTGCATTGATTATCTTGCTGGTAAACAACATAGGGTTGTATTTCAGAGAATTATATCTTCTAGGATATCTCATATATTGGGTTTGGTTCACACACATGTGTTATATGAAAAATAGCTCAGTAGGTGGTGCTCTTTATTTTGTCACATTCATTGATAATCACTCTAAGAAGTTGTGGACTTTTGCTTTGAAGTGCAAAGATCAAGTGTTAGATGCGTTTGAACAATTCCATACTAAAGTTGAAAGAGCAAGAGGAAGAAAGTTGATATGTGTTTGATCAGATTATGACAGTGAATACAGATGACCCTTTGAAGAATATTGCAGAGATCATAGGATTAAATTGGAGAAGACAATTCCAAAGACCCCATAGCAGAATGGCGTTGCAAAGAGAATGAATCACACTATCATAGAGTGAGTGAAGTGTATGTTATTTCATGCCAAGTTGCATAAATCATTTTGAGGTGAAGCTATGAGGACAGTTGTCGACTTGATAAATTATCTCCCTCGTATGCACTGGATGGAGATATCCCAAAGGAAGTATGGACAGGTTAAGATATTTCTTATGAACACTTAAGAGTGTTTAGTTGCAGGGCATTTGTGCATATTCCTAAGGATGAAAAAGTGAAACTTGATGCAAATTCAAAACAGTGTATTTTTCTGAATTATGCATATGATGAGTATGGATATAAGTTATGGGATTTAGCAAAAGGAAGATTATAAGAAGTAGAGATGTAGTCTTTCTTGAAGACCAGAAAATTGAAGATATTAAGAAGCCTGAAAAATCTAAAACCTCATATGAGATGCCTACAAATATAGATCCAATGCCCTCACTTGAAGATTCTAATGATGGGCAAGATGTGGAAGATTCAGTTGAAGAGGCCCAAGACCCTTATTAGCAAATTGAATTGAGGAGATCTTCAAGAGATTGAAGACCATCGATGAGATACAGTCCAGATGAGTATGTCATGTTGACAGATGAGGGAGAGCCTAAATGTTATCAGGAAGCCATGGTACATGAGCAGAAAAGAGAATGTGTTAAAGCCATGCAAGATGAGATGAAATCCTTGCGTAAGAAAAAGACATATGAGTTGGTGGAACTGCCAAAAGGCAAGAGACCTTCGAAAAGTAAATGGGTATACATATTGAAGACTGATGAAAGTAGCTCATAACTAAGGTACAAGGCATGATTGATTATGAAGGGGTTCAATTAGAAGAAATGGGTTGATTTTGATGAGATTTTCTCGCCAATGGTGAATATGTCTTCCATTTGGGATATACTTAGTATTGCAACCAGTTTGAATCTGGAGGTTGAACAACAAGATGTGAAGATGGCATGTCATCATGGTAACTTGGAGGAAAAATGGAGACTTGAAATTTGTTTAAGGTAAAGAGGCAGAAGACCAGCAAAAGCATTAAGGTTAGTATCTAGCTTAGAAAGCACGTTGATGAGTAAGGAGTTGGACATTAAAAGGATGGACAGGAAAACCAAGGAAAAAGAACATTAACTAGAGAAATTGATTTAAGAGAAGGATGATATGGTGAAGACCCACAATGAAGGTATGTTTCGACCACTTTGATTCAATTTACTTAAATGCAATTCTATGTTTTAACTTTTTGTCCTCTTACCTTGGTTTAGAAATAAAAAAGCTGTAGCAAGTCGCTCGCAATTTGTGGAAGAAAATCCTTGTGCAGAGTGAGAAAACAAAGAACGATCTACTTGATCAAAAGCATAAGCTCCGACAGCAAGAGAGAGGGTTGGAACGTCGTGAAGCTAAATATGGGCACAAGAGGAAGGAACTTTGTCATGAAAAAGAAATGGTATGATAGCTTTACACATTTATCGTATATAAAATGTATTTTATATGTGATTTAAAATATATATACATATCACGTATGAAGTGTAGAATGCTTCTAGAGGACAAGAGCTAATAATAGATGTTTATACGGATTTTTCAAATCGAGAAAGCAAAATTGGAGTAGAGAAAGCGAATGAAAATAAGATGAAATTAGTAGAAACACAAGAGGTGTTTTGAATTTTCTTTGAATCCCAGTTATATTATGGTAGTAGAGACATGCACTTATTACATATTAGTTAGTTATTTTTACTAATGGCAGAGGGAGAAAAAAAGCGCCACAAAATCATAAAGCTAGAGAAGCAATTTGATGTGAATCAAGCATTAGAATTGGAGATTGAGCGAATGAGAGGAGCTTTAGAAGTGATCAAACACATGGCTGATGGCATTAATGTGGAAAACAAAAAAAGGGATGGATGTAATAGCAGCAGATTTGCAGAAGAAAGAAGAAGGGTTGGAGGATATGGAGGCTCTCAACCAAAGCTTGGTGGTTAAGGAACGCAAGACTAATGATGAATTGCAAGATGCTCGAATGGAGTTGATAAAGGTCAATACTTCTTTCTCTTTTTTGTATTTCATAACTATCTATAAAATGATTCAGCTGCAGTACATTTTGTTTGTCATGAAGCTTTTTGTTATGCCCTCCCCTTGAAGAATCCATTTTCTTTCAAAGCATTTGGAATTATGTCAAAAATTTGTTTAATATTCCTCTTAGATTTTATTTCTTGAGCTATTACTTAAACTTATGCCATGGTTGGTGTTAATATTTAATAATTTCAATTTCTTTTTTTTTTTTTACTCTTCAATATAGGCTTTTGCTTGCTGACTACCCTGCATATATTTGGGTGAAAAGGATGGGAGAGCTCGACCCTAAATCTTTCCAAATTGTAGCAAAGGAAATGTATCTAGAGGAAGAAGCCATTGTAAAGGTGATTGAGCTATGTTCTTTATGGGAAGATTATCTTAGGGATCCTAGTTAGCATCCTTTTAAGATCATTATGGATGGAGACAAGAGCAAGGTACACAATTTCATTTGTATGATTCACTTAATTATTCAATTCCACAAGGCTTTGATGATCTTTAGGCATGCTTGCACATATGGAAGTCCATTGTCTTTTTAGAATGCATAGCTCCTTTTTTAACAGAGGAAGGGCCTTTGCAATTAAAATTTTAATTTCAACTATATGCCATCCGTATGCCCCATGTATTTTTCCCTAAATATTTAATAGTAATTTTCATGTCACGTCTTAATTTTTCCAACAAGAGATGGAGCCTGGACGTTTCTTGATTTTCTGGTGCCTTTTCATTTTCATGTCTTTCCTTATAGCCTTGGCATTGCCATTTATGTTGTGATCTTGCATGTGTTTTTGTAGGAATAAATAGATGAAAATGACGAGAAGTCAAAAGCCTTTGCTGAAGAGTTTGGGGAAAAGGTCTTTAGAGCCGTGAAAAGTGAAAATTGCCTTGTTGGAGATGAATGAGTATAACCCTAGTGGAAGGTACATAATGCCAAAACTATGGAATTACAAAGAAGGAAGGAAAGCTTCTTTGGAGGAGGGAGCTGCATACCTTCTTAAGACGTGGTGAACAAGTAAAGAGAAGAGAACCTATAGGCACAATTGATCTAAAGATTAATATGAAACAAGTATAAGACCTTTAAGGAGGTTTTTTTTTTTAAGTAATTTTAGTTTTAGGTTGATACCCTGGTATACATGTGAAATGAAATCCTATGTTTCTTAAGGAATAGTTGAAATGAAGTCCTATGTTTTTGTATTTTATCTATATTTTTTTGTATATGATCCGCTTGATCTGTTTAAGAGTAAAAGTATCTATTTTTCATTTGTATTTATTTTTGGTAAACAATCTGATTTAAAAAGATATAAATAGAATGCTAAAATAATTTGAAAGTAATAACGAACCAAACATACTCAATGGCTTTTGTGGGCTACATGACTCTTTATGATGGGGTAAAAATTAGGCAATTGTACATGTCTGAGAGTACATACATCGTATATGAGGGAATGCACCTTCTAATTGTTAGAAAAGAGTTGTTTATGTCTAAGTGACTAATGATTTTTCTATTTTAGGCAGTCTTTTTTTTTTTTTCGGGTTTTAAACTCTTTTGTTTTTACCTTTCCTTCCATCATGCTTGGCACTTTAATGTTTAGTTTATCCGCTATTTTGCTCAGTTTGCACTTTTCATATGAATATTTTGTCTTTACTTGGGGAAAAGGAAAATATAAATAAGCAATTGTGCTTTTTGAAAAAAAAAACTTAAAGATTCATACTTTTGAAAAATTATTCTCGCTTCTCGGAAATACGATATCTACTTATTAAAATATTTTGTCAACAAAACACACTTTTTGAGATTTGTGAGTAATAAAAATGTGTCTTGAAAATTAGATTTCGAACACAATTATCAGTTTTTCACTTTTTGACTTACTCTTAAGGCATAATTTAAATTATCATAGATTTTGGGATTATTTTAAAAGTTAAAATATATATGCATATATACGTATTTATTTTTTCCTTTTATCTCTTTTAGTTGGGTATGCACTATGAACAGTCTTCACCTCATTATTATGAAATCATGGATGTTAGCTATTTTTTTTATAAATTCTCAATATTAATTAATCAATTAATTTTTTATTCATTTCCTCGGCATTTTTAAACCCCTCCAGTTATGGCAGTCAAATGTTTTATCAAATTCATTAAATTTTCTATCCTTGTGTGATAGCCATTATTAGCCTCGAGATGGTTAACTAAATAGCTGAAGTTTGCGAATATTTTTTAGCTTATTTTATCTCTTTTAATTTTTTTTGCTATTTTTATTACATTAATAAGCATATGTTCCGTTTCTTTTTTTGTTTTTGCTTAATGCAAAATGAATGTGCATAGGGGACATTTTGGTAAAGTATTCAATGAAAACTTATTTGTGAGCTGTATTAAGTTATGGATGCGAATACCTATCTAGACCGAAATTAAATGATTTATAGCATTTGAGACATTATTTGGATTCTGATGTTCATTCTTTATGTGCTTGCAGTTTGAACCTTAAAATTTTATATTTCCAAGTTTTGATTTTTGCGCTTTTGTTTTTTACGAATCTAGCAACTATCTAGTGTTACTATAGAAAAGATTACTAATATATAGTTGAATGAAATTAATTACTAATATCCCATAGCAAAGTCGTAT
Organism: Combretum micranthum; assembly: GCA_024138025.1. Taxonomy (NCBI): domain Eukaryota; kingdom Viridiplantae; phylum Streptophyta; class Magnoliopsida; order Myrtales; family Combretaceae; genus Combretum; species Combretum micranthum. The sequence continues at coordinate 78,988 of JAMXBD010001037.1, forward strand.
TTGTGAAATAGAATTTGAAATTTCGTACATAAATCGCAAGGATAAATCACGATATGAAGTTTTACTGTTGTACCTTCATCACGTTTCATAAAAAGTGATATGCATATCGCTTGTTACAAACGCGATATATGGTGCTATAATGTGTCTTAGAAATGCGATATATGATGTTGTAACGCATCTTACAAATGCAGTATACAGGCAACCTATGTCTCTTGTTTATCATGTTTTATACACGTGATTTTGCTATTGTATTTCGGTAATTATTTTTATTTTGATCTTATTTAATAAATCAATTTCAATTACAATCCATTCACTTAACATGGATAGCTATTCATTCATTCTTCGTTCAACGTAAAGCTGATATTATGGTGTTCATTTGAAATGAATAAAAATTCATAAGGAATTGTTATTACCTAAAATGACGAATAACAATTCATATCTCTAATCCATGAATTGCCATTCAACGGTCTATTTTTTAATTTTGTCATAAATAGTCCTATCTTAAAAATAACACCTATACAATTATCCTTTATTTGTAATAAATACAAGAGACATTATAGATATTTTACCTTTTACTTTAATAATTACTTGTTTTATTTTTTACACCAAGCGAACATTGTAATAATCTGTAAGGACCCGCTATTACCCCTAGTTGAAATAAGCAATAGCAGTTCCCCAACCGCATATAATCTGCAGAATTATATGCAAGGTTGTCTTAAAAGGATTGTTTGATGAATTGTTCACCTAATCTTAAGGAATAAATCATTTTAATTAATAATTACTTAGTAGCTTTTCAAAACATATTAACATATATATATACACAACTTCAAACAAAGGCAGATCAAGCTAGATATATACATACATATATTACATCCACAGGCTTCTTACAAGCCTTAAGCAAAATAACCAAAATATAAAGCTTAACAAAGCTTTACAAACATCCATTCTAACTAACTATCTAGTCTATTACAAAAAGAATGGTTCCATCCAGTCTTGGTCAAACTCTAGTCCTCATATTCCTCCAAGAAGTCCTCAAAATCGGAGCCATAACCCATGCTCGCATAGGACTCGTCCAGGTCATCACCTGAAATTGTTAAAAATGAGCCAGAGGCCCAGTACACAGCAACGAATACAAAAGCGTGATGAAGCACACAAGCTTAGTCTAAATGCAATATGCAACATCCATTCAATTATTCTTTGATCTTTAATTAATCAATCAACACGGGAGTATTCAAACTCCGGACAACAGGGATCGCGAGGGGACCTGAGTAACACTCGGACGCTCAGGGGGTTGATATAAGTAGTTCGGGTACTCATACCGTCCTAGATATCGTTAAGTCAAAGAGAAAAGTAGCTTCCTCCAGGGTTAATAGCCGTTACTTAGCTTTATTTATACTCAGTCCATATCATAAAATATAGTTCACCCGTTCTCATAAACGTTTGAACTAAACTATGGTACTTCCTACCAAGTTTAAATAAATTTTCACCGATCTATACTCCCCGTCGACTACCCCCGTACCACTTAATGAAAGTCATCTCAAATGACAGGAGTGGCCTAAGCGCCTAGATCTATCGTGCTCAAACCGAGCAAGGTGCCGCTCCCCGAACCGGATACCAACTTCCATCCCAAACTCATCAAACTATGAGGGGTCGCCGTTAGGTTCATACATGACCTGGCGTAGGAATTGGATTTTAACGGCATAAAACACAAGCAACAATCACATTTTAAATTTTCTTATTATATATATAAGTTTTATAAATGCCTATCCTAACAGAGACAAGCAAGTTACTGCGTACCTGATAAAGCTCGGGAATTAACGGAGTCGAATGGGCGAGGATCTATCACTGTTTAATCAATATTAAAATTCACTCTTAGCTTAGACTCTAATTGACTAGCTCAAAATATAAATTCATCCAAGAATCCAAATAAATTGATACAAAGTCAAGTTAAGGCATTTAAGCACCCTATCATACCCTAGATTGCTTAATAAATACATATTTACTCGTATAACAAACTTTGGAAAATTTTAGAAAAAGCTTTTAAAAATTCAAAAGCTCAGGGGATACGCCGGCACTCAACGCCGGCGGCGTTGAGCCGGTGTTCAATGTCCTGAAAATTCACACTGCCAACGCTGGCAGTGTTCAAGGGTACGCCGTCAGCCTATGTTTTCTACGCCGGCGGCCTTTAGCCGGCGTTGAATCCAAAACCCTAAGTTTCAAAAACATCCAGAGAAGTCTAAGCCGTCCGCTTACTTATGTACGCAGGCAGCTTTGACATATACGCCGGCGGCGTAAATTTTATACAGCCGGCGTACAATATGGATGAAAGAACGCCGTCTCACTCTTCTAGTGAAAGCCGGCGGCGTTGCAAACAGCGTTAGAAAAATTGATTCTGTGGGCTTTCTACACCGCCTCTACGCCGGCGGCGTAGAATCCCCAGATGCCGGCGTACGTTCAAATTCTAGCCTATACGAAAATGATTTTTGAAATCCCCTGTTTTATACACTTTGATCAATTCTCAAAACTTTTTTTTTTCAAACTTAGTCCAAACTTTCTAAAGCTTGTTATATGGATCAAATACTATCCTAACAACATGAATTTCACCTCTAATTATCAAATCACCATTCTTACTTCAAATTCACACATTAACTACTCATTCTTCAATTTTTCTATAATACTCATTCCCACACTTCCACTTTCCTATGAGATGCAAACTACCACTTCATTAATCACATAATCCCATTCAAACTATCATTCATGCATCAATCCAATCTCATACCAAACATCATCTCAAAATCCTATCTACCCTAATATTTACAATCAACACATTATAAAACATAAATTAAAAGACAAGGATTGCATTAAACTTACATGAGTGATTCTTGGCTTGAAATGTTATTCAAATCCTTAAGCTTGTTGTAAACCTTGGCTTAGGGTTTAGGCTTTTGGGTTGAGAAAAGGAAGAAAGAAATAAGAAAGAAAAGAAGAAGTAAAATTCGTATGAAATTTTTGGCTGCAAAGAAGGAGGACTTATCTTGACCAATTAGAGTAATTTGTTATCCAAATCTTACCTTTAAGGGGTATATTTGTCCTAGGTTTAATTTGGGTGAATTTCAAATGCATTTGAGTTAAATTTGAGCACAAAATGTAGGTTTAAAAATTCACAAAATTTCTGTCATAAATTAAGCAACTTCAAAACAATTTAATTACATTCTAAACATAATACATGCATATTAATTCACAAAAAGACACACACATTCATTAAACTATTCACACATTTATGGATATCAAACAATAAGATTAATTTCATAATACTAATCATATATAAAATAACACATTCCTTAATTATATTACTAAACATACACACATATATATATATATATATATATCATTCAAATATCATACTAGCATGCAATATAGGAATTTCTTGGCTATTTCATAATCATTGTAACTCTATTATATTTCCTTCGAATTAGAATTTCTTTTGAATTAGAATTCCATTCTCCTCTTACTCTATTCAGCAAAGTGAACGGGTTGTTAATGTTGTTGTAGGTGCCAAATTCACTGATAAAGGTTTAAGCAACTCTTCTCTATGAGAATCGAGCCTAAGTAGTTCGCCTTAAATCTTGCACACACATAGAGATCGGTTAACCTTACGCCAGGGGGTTGTGTAGCGAGGCCACTTTGATGCTTAAGTTGGAACGTGGGTTCACCCTTAGGTAAAATGAAAAAGAAATTTATGGCAGAGGTGAGGGTAGCCCTCATGATGGCATTTTTGTACTTGATCACTTAACTTCTTTGAAAATGGTTGAAACCCGATATAAGGAGGCCATGGTGATTCTCCAATGGGACCAGGGAGCACCTTTTATCTAGAGTAGGTCCTTATTAGGTTGCTTACTAGCTTAAGCTGTCGAGCATAACACTGTTAGATGCGAGTTATGCTTGTTTCTATTCCATGGCATAGATATGCCAGGTACCGAGCAGTAGCTAGACTGGGCACAAACTATCAAGGCGATCCACTTGCCAAGTTACCATAGGCCCCTCCAAAGAGGTCGAGGGTTGTGACTCGCATGACCTTACTGACCGCATTCGCCATGTATGAAGATCGAGGTCAAGCTCATGGGCATGCTATTTTGGGATGGCCCAACGTCGCGTAGACATTTGTCCTTACTGTAGAGGTGTGACAAGTTCCATGGGCTTCCTACCTAGGCTAGGTTATGGGCCTTTTCCTTTGCTAGGCCCCGACCCAATAAGACTTGTCCAAAAATTTACTATCAAACACTTGCCTACTGCACTCTTATTATGAGCACGCAAGCGAGTAATGGTGTCAAGGTCTTCAGGTCAATCGGATGTCCCTAGAGTAGCCCAAGGTCTAAGCTGTGTCATTAAGGTGACTCGATATCCAAGTTGCATACCTAGGGTAACTTGAAACCTTATGAGGTTTGATTTTTCCTAGTTGAGGCCCCAGCTATTGCCGCATGAAGTCACTATTGAGGTTGTGAGCTTGAGTTGCTGCCAAGGTCATGAGCCTAAGATCACTGCCAAGGTTGTAAGCTTAGGTTATTAATATGTGGCTTATTAGTTGTGGTGTGGCGACTAAGGAGCCTTAAATTCAAAAAGACGTGCATGCTTCTTCTGGACAACCTTTTCTAACATGCATCCAGCCATTAAGATAGGACGATTAATTAAAACATCTGTATTATTCCCAAAGGCAACTTTTATGAAAGATTGTTCCCTTTCCACTTGCAATTATGTAAGGGAAAATCTTCTGCACTAATAATATTCCCTCTTCTCATCACTATCTTTCCAAAAAGTTTTCCTTTGACTCTTCATGCACTTTTGGCAAGTCAGTCTGACTCCTTTGTTATTCTCCTTAGTGCTACCTCAGGGTATGGTAAATCCCTTATTAGACCCAACATTATAATCGGGACCAAGTAGAGAAGTCCAGTGAATGCCTCAGGATGGAATCGAGGCAATGAGGTTGTGGAAGCCAATGAGGGCCCTAGTGATGATGATGCGAAGAATGAGTTTGACATTAGTTTTTAGAGCAGTAAAGAGGAGTCCTCAATCCCCACTCTAATTAGTGACGACTATTACGTAACACAGGGTTACAAGGTCTATCATTTGCCAAAGGATGTTTATCTGGTTAATGTAGAGGAGGAGGCTGTTCCTACGCCCCTCTTCACAAGGTAGAATGAGGGTCGTGGATGTAACATAATTAGGAGCATCATAAACGCTAAGAACACGAAGAAGTTTCCAAAGGATTACTTATCGAGTTGCTTAGTTATGTGGAAGATTAATCGACTGGTGGAGACTGATAGGGTATTCTTGCTAGGGTACAAACAATTTGCCTTTGACTAAAAGCTGTTCAAGCTCAAGGTAAAGCTTCCCTTCACATATTTTTTAGAGGAAGTGCATGTTGTACATCAAGCTTTCTCCAGCCCGGCTCCTTCCCAATGTGTGTGTGTGTGTGTGTGTATGTGTTTATGGCCTTTGAGGTTCTCTGTTGGGTAGTAGAGGCACGTCCCACCGCTTTCTTATTTCATTATTATTTTACACACAAGGCTACTAAGATGGGGTGGTATTATTTTGCCCAGCAATAGAATGTTGCTTGATTCTTTTCCAAAATTTGCCTAGCTTGAGCAGGTTTAAGTGGAAGCAATTGTAGTGGGTCGTAAGCATCAAGTAGAAGCATGCATACGAGTTTCATTTCTAGATAGATGGGCTCTTTATTGAAAAAAAGTTAGGTGATAAAATTTAAGGGGAAAAAGAAAATATTGCCTTTAAACTGTTGACTTTATAGGGACATCCCTTGAACATTCAAATGTTACAAATCATCCTTTTAAACTTTAATAAATTAGCAAATAATTTCTAAAATTTGAAAATGACCCCTTCAATTTCACCCTCGGACATATCAAAGTGCGCTTTAATTCTCCTAAACTTTGATTTTTGTGTGTTTATATTAAAGTAAAAAGTTAATTATTTTTATATTGCCAATTTATCAAAACTTAGGGGGATTATCGGTAATATTTAAAAGTTAAGAGTGTTTATCCACACCTAAGTCAAAATTTAGTGGGTTTATTTGCAATTTCTGTAAATTTAAAGATTAGCTATATATGTTAGGGAAATCAACTAGCATATTGTGTTTACCAAAGGCTTGTATGATATATTCTTTACTTACCTTATACCAAGATGGGTATGAGAGATGTCCATACAATATCACAAACGATAGTGTTGGCGGGTGTATACATTCTGTTCTTTCAGTCTTGATGGAAGATGTCCATATCCTTGGAATTCAGAAGTGATTCAGTAATCAGCCTCTTCTAGCCATTTTACTAATTGGGAAGTTCCTTTTCTGTATCCCATATTGTAAATTTTTGCATAGGGAATATTAAAAATAACCTAATTGATGAACAATGAATTCAACTTTCATGTTAATTATCTTAAATGGAGAAATATTATGTATAGATTCTCTTAAAGCATTCTACTTGTTAGATGTCTTTAAGGTGCTATTATTTATTGGAAGAGGGCTTAATGCTTGCATGTTCCTTCAACTATACGATGTAGTTCGTAAGGAGATATGGTACCAGCCAGATAAGTTCTTTTATAGAGACATGCTCATGATGCTTGCAAGGAATAAGAAAGTAGTTGAGGTTAAGCTTGCATGGGAGGATCTAAAAAAGGAGGAAGTTTTATTTGACCAGCATACTTTTGTTGACATTGTGAGGGCCTTCATAGACAATGGATTACCTTTTGGTGAAAGGAGAGAGAAAGATATGTTGAAAGCTAACACAACCATTAAAGAAGAAGCTTTCTTTGAGTGATTTTTAATTACAGTATAGCCTTGTTGCTATTCTTTAGGCCGAGAGATCCAATCCCTAGGTGATGTATATTTGTGCCTGTTGTAGCACTATTTTCCTCCCTTGATAATGGTAGTAGCCCTATTACCCTCGTTTATAAGGAAGAATGGGTGATGAGGAATCCAATATGTTGAGATCGAATTTTCCTCCTACACTCCTAAAGGTCTTGATCTGTATCAAACCCGCCCATTTGTCACATAACACTTGATAAGAAACCAATAGGGTTTTCATAAAAAGCCAGGTGTTGAAGAAATAATTTGCTAGAGTCGCCACCGGCTAAAATCGAAAAAAGAGTGAACCAGATCCAAATGGGTGGTTGGGTTTCTAATTTGACCACTGATCCACGTGAAAAACCAGAAATTGATGGATTCAGGAGCTGCTATTTTAAAACCTAAACGATTATCTAGGCTTTTTATGGGCTTTAGAAATCTCATATATATGGGTCAAATTAATTTTGAATTTTTTGTCTTTTTTGAAAAAGAGAAATTTCTATATTTACAATATATATATATTTTTTTGTTTTTGAAAAGTAACCTAAGAGTTTTTTATTTGTGTAACCACCTCGTAGGTGCCTACATATCTACTAATCGGAATTAAGTCCCTATAGTTTGCTTTTATTTTTTAAAATTTTTAATTTGTTTGTATTTTTTATTTTAAAAATCCGCCAAATTTAAGTTATTAATCAATATATTTTTTTCCCTAAAAAGTCCTAAAGATAATTAATTTTGATTTCTTTGTTTTTGAAAAATCTGAACAAAATCTAATTTGTAGAGAGCCCCATTTATTTTATTTTTGGTATTTTAGAAAATAATTAAGTGATAAATATATATAGGCTAATTGACAAAAGGTTTTATTTACTGAAATATCCCATATGTGGGAAAAAGGCAAAATGGGTAAAAACATTTTTATTTCTTTTTTCTAGATATTTCCCTTTTTTTTATTTTTGATAAGAATGATCTAATATGTACAAAGATCTAAATAGGATCACAAAAGCAAATAATATATACAAAAGACAAATAAAAGTTTCTAAATTCATAACTTCTGCACTATATACAAATCTATATTAATTTATCCTATGCATAAAAACTCATTTGAACCATGTCATCAAATCTACATATAATTTCATGTTCTAATTCTAATATATAAGTTCATATTCTATAATTTCCTATAACCTAATAAACTAAAAAAAAAAAAATCTAATATTTACATGCTCATCTAAATCATAATATCATATGTAAATAAATCAATCTATATTCAACCAATGACAAACTTATAATTTTACGTCCTAAAGTCAACAAATATAGCAAATACACACGTGATAGGTTTAATAGATCTAATAGACCCGAACCAAGCAGCAAATTCCAATACATGATAAAAATACTAACTCTATTAGCATCATAAAAACATATAATACCCACGCATATCATACGATATTAATATATAATATATATATATAAAGTACTTGTATCTATACTATTGTTCCACTATTTTTATTTTCAGTTACATGTCTATATGCACATGGATATAATACAAAAGAATAGATAAAAAACAAACAAATAAATAATTTAATAAAATAATGAATAAACATACAGCTAACGTGTAATTGGTTTAGAATCCCGTTCTGAACTTCACAAAGAAAATGTAAAGAATTAATAATAACAACAACAACAACAACAACGAAACAAAATAAAAGGCTTTGAATCCTTTAAAGGTTAGATCAACACAGGTTGCGAACATGGGGTTGATCACGAATGGATTCTCTGTCTGTGTCCTTCTCTCTTTGATCGGTTAGTATAGATGGTGCATGCCGGTTCATATTCAACTGTTGCGTTTTGACGGGTTTAAACTGGTAGTTGCATGGTGGTCAGTCGGAGTTTGGTTTGGTCCATGGATTTGTATTATGTAGTGTTTAATACTAATTAAATTTATCTCAAATATGTTCAACAAACTTTACAAACACAGGACACAAAGAAGAGGAAGCAAGAATGAATTATGTCACATACCTCCAGCCATTGTTAAATAAACATAAAGCATGCTTGAGCCAAGTTTTGAATTTCGATTTTTCTTTTCTAATCTTGGCTTGGTGCTTCTAACCCTAGCTTCCTCAATATAGATGGATGAGTGAGTAGGCTTAGGGACCCCGAAGATGATATATATATTGACTCAGTCCATCAATGAGTCAGTTGTTGAGATATACTTGATCGTTCTTGAACATTGGAGGAGCATCATCCACGTTCCTGATATTGTAGGATCATGGACTATCATCTGGTTATTACCAAAATTATAAGAGAAAATCCAACATTTAATGGTGGTTGCTTCTGGAGTTATGATTGGATTTGGAGGTATGTTTTGTTTATGGATTCAATTGGTGTTGAAAGTGGTTGTCATATGATGTGTTCGTGTCGTACATGTAGTGTTGGAGACACTGATAGTCAGAGGCGGTTGTTTTGATCAAAGTTTTGTTGAAGGTGGTTTGATGCTTTGATTTGGCTTTAATTTAGTTTTTGAGATCGATTGATGTCGTTACTAGTTCGTGATTCAATGATTGAGTTTAAAGGTGGCAGAGATGGCTTAGGTGTTTAGTGTTGAAGTTGGGGTTTTGTGTTGAATTTAAGTGTATGTGTGTTTGATCCGGTTTAATTTTACCTTGAATGGGCAATTGGAATTCGTAGGCGCTGTTATCAAAGGTGGTGTTTTGTGTTGAATTTGAGTGTGTGTGTGTGTATTTGGTTTCGATTATGTTTTGGATTGTTGTGGAGTTTATGCCTTGTGTTTAGGTTATGGTTTTCACATGGATGTTCACTAAAGTTTTGGGTTAAGGTTGTTAGAGGTTGAATGGTGATGGGTTCGTTTCGATGGATGTTGATGGAGTGGTAATGGTGGAGAGTAGTGATGTTTAGCACCATTCGTTCCTTTAGAGAGAAAAAGTGCGGCAAAAAGAGAGTCTTGAGATTGAGAGAGACCAAGTGAGCTTGAGAGGGAGCCAGGAAGAGAAAGGGAGATTTGGAAGCGTTGAAGAAAGAGGAAGAAGATGATGGGATGAGCGAGAGAGAATGGGATCATCGAGTCTATTTTAAAGAGAGAGAATCCGAGAGAACCTAAGAGAGATGGAGGTTCTTGGGTCTCATTCAAGTGTGGTTTTTTCCTTTTTTATTAGAGAAGAAGGTCCCCAGGAAACCATCGATTTGAATGCTCATGATTGAAGGAGTAATTCTGCCATTAATGGCAGTTAGAAGAATTCGAAAAGATGAAATTGGTTACAAAAGGGGTATAACTTCCCTACCTTTTGAATTCCAATTGCAGAGTTAAACGGTTAGATTCTAGATGCTCACAAGTTTTAGGACCTATTCTAAAAGGAGTGAGCAAAAAGGAGCTCAAATTGAGCTCTTTAAGCTCGAAAATGGCGGATTAGGAGGATAAGGAAGACCACACGCGTGACTCATTCATGCATCTTCCAGGCGCATGAAATGGGTGCTGGTGTGTATATCCCCTGTTGTGTAGCTTGCTCAGATCAAACCTTGGCTTTCTCTGTTTGCCTTCCAGCCTTAACCAACTAAGTTGTTTTGGCTTTTGATTAATTTGCCCACTCAAAATATATTTGAAATATCTATATTAGGACAAATATGATTTTCAACAAAAATGAGCCAAAACAAAATGAGTTCCGAGGTCCAGATTAATTTTTAAATGTAGCCCAAAGCATGGTAAAATTGATACTAATTTTTTTTATTTTATATTTTCATCCTTTCCCTTTTTTTAATTTTTAATTAAAAAAAACTATTTAATAAAATGATGGGGTTCTCTAAGATTTTTTAATTTTATGTCTTTTTAATTTTCATTTTCCTTTTTGTTAATTTTAATTTAACTAATATATGTATATATATTTTTTATATTTTTAAAAGGGGCAAAAATAAGATGTTGACACATTATAAGGGTGCTATCTTCCCTTAACTAGGTTAGGGTCGTGACCTATTGGCTTGCTGTTCCCTTTGGCAGCTCAGTAAGAACCAGTTGAGTTTCTGCAACCCAAGGGCCCTTCATGATGAAATTTCATGGTTATGCTAGGTATTAAGCCAGTTGGAACAGTCTCGATTCTAGGGCCTCGACGGGTTCTGGGTCATAGGGTTTATTGTGCCACCAAATCTGCTATGATAGGTGCATTCATTTCTATGAGGTTATCCTCCTCATCATTGGGCACTATCATGAGTTTTGATTGTGATTGCAGTGATGACAGCTACTTTAAGTTAGGAAGAGGAATGCTAAGCTCATGACTTGGTGGAGCTATTATAAAAAGTTTACAAGTTAATGAAATTTGTCACTAGACCTTTTAACACATGGTGCTTGTTATTCTCCTTTCCACCTCACTTTTTTTTTTTTTGCATAAAGCATCACTGAGTGGGTCTATAAATCGATTGGTGAAACATTGTTATTGGAAAGCTTTGAGCTTAGGGAACGAGAGCTATCCTACTTAGGAGTGTGGAACTCATTGATTCTGAACTTAAAGAGGAAGAGGGGGTTTCCTTAAGGAGGTTATTGATCAGCACATAGGGTGTTGCTCCCATGTCCCCAGCAGGACTTGAGAATAAGGAGTTACCCAACCATCGCATGAGGGCGGAGCTCGTATGCTCCCTGTCTTCCCGTTGGACTTAGAGAGCTGAGAGAATTATTCTTATAGGGAGTTACCCAACCAGCTCATGACAGCAGAGCTTGTGTGTCCCATGTCTTCTGCTGAACTTAGAGAGCGAGGATTATCCTTAGAAAGAATACCCGACCAATGCATAAGGTAAAGCTCTAGGCTTCCTTAGCCTCTACTCACTTTAAAGAATCAATTGCGAGGAATTGGTATACACAATATGCACGGAGAAACTTCATTTCATTAACCATCATTGTAATCGAGTTGTAACTCGAAGAGCTTATAAGTTGTAGTTATGGTACGGAAAAATGGTGGCATCCTTGTTGGGAGTTCCATGTGAGTCATTTGAAGGATTTTCGTTGGCATTCTACATCATGGAGATAGGCTCTTTGTCCAAAGTTTCTAGTCTACAAGTCCAGTCACCAATAAAAGCAAGACAAGGTACAATATCGCCACTCACGAGTATCTTTGAAATACCCTAAATTGTCGTGTTTTATTAATTAGATATTAATACCTAATTAGTATAAAATATGGGCAAATTTGAACCTTAATCTAAATTTAGTTTAGACATGGGTCAAAAACTCATTAACTATACACATACCACTATAGATATCAAATATATTTTAAGATGATTAATTTTGGTCTACTAGATAGTAAATAGTTTAAAGATGAATCGTTGGGATTGAAATATATGCGACAAGAATAAGAATTATAATATCTACCAAATTAGAGCTAGAATGAAAAATTTTGAATAAGTAACCATGCAACTTAAAATTTTCTAGACCTATTGAGTATAATATCGTAATTTGACCTATTGGGTCTAAAAACCTTAATTACGTAAGTGAAAATCCTCAAATAATTAGAAAATTTAACATAATTGCATCATGAAATATTTAGTAAAAAATAGAGATTTTAATATAACAAATACCCATTTTAACCTATCAAATTACTCTAATTTTCTATCTCCAACATACCAAGCTACTCAATCCCTTTCAATTATTGATTTAAAACCAATTTCTTAACTTGAATTACCTAATTCTAATTGACAAAAATTGAACCTAACCAAATTTCACAAGTTTAACCACCTAAACTCCTAAATACTCAATTTACCTATTTTAACCAAAATTCTAACACCTTAATTCCTAGAATTCAAATCCAAATTTTTGCTAAACCACTAAATTCCGAAACTCAAACTATATATCAATTTCTCACTATCAAATTCCTAAGCTAAATGTTAATTCAATGTCGCAATCTCTACTTCTAAAGTCTCTCACCTATTTTAACAAATTCCAATTTTTCAATACTTTCTAATTATCAAATTACATTCAATTCGTCAAGTTCAATCGTCTAAACCTCCAAATATCCAATTTAGACACTTTAGTCTAAATTCCAACTTTTTAAATCTTAGAAATTTAATCTAAATACTTGCCTTTAAATATCAATCCATAAGCCCCTAAATTCCTAAATTTAAGTGAAATTTTAGTTATTCTCTAATCAAAATTCCTAAATTGAATTTTTAATTCAATTTATCAAGAACCCCATTTCTCATTTCCTTTATTCTTTTCTAATTCTTTAAGTCCATAATCTAAATGCCCAAGCCCATAACCTAAAAGCCTAATCCATGACATTAAAACCCAAGCCTATTAACATAAGTCAAGTCCATATTGAAGAAGCCCGCAATTGAAAGTCAAAGCCCAAAAGGCCCAATTTATCATCTAAAAGCCTAAGCCCATTAACATTAAAGTCCAAGCCCATCAACATAAATTCAAGCTCCTTATCAAGAAAGCCCATAATTAAAAGGTCAAGCTCAATTACTTAAGACTCAACTTTATGCCTAAAATATTAAAATAATAAGTGACGAAGCCTGGTACATAACAAACAAGCACACACACGCATGTCACACGCATCTATTCTAATGCAACATTCACAAATTAAGTTATTTAATTAAAATTCCAAAATATTTCTAAAGTCCTAAAATCACCAAAGATGCATAAGAGTACTCATGACTCCCTCTAAAAAAGGGGAACAAAAAGGGTCCCTTCCTTGAATCATGCATTGAAGAAGGGGGTATTGATAAGCCTCCAAAACTTATTAGATAAATAAAAAGAAAGTAATAGTCTCATCCAATTCATCTTCTCACAAACTGCCATTAACGAGTACGGTCCATTACAATGCATTATACAAAGTCGCATTCCCCTGTATAATTTGTTGCAACTTTGTACCTGCTCCTAGCTGACCATCTGTTCTTGGAAATTTCCCTATCGACTACTAGCCATGCATTCCATAGGGGCCAAGCACTTGAACTACTCATCTCCCGAAGTTGCTATCAGATTCGCACCAATAAGTAGAACCAACAAATAATTAGGCCAAGTTTAAGTATCAGTCCAATTATTAGATTCTATCCTTGCAAACAATAAACATTTACTACATGCTTGTTGACCATTCCAAAACCTTTTTCTTCCCTTTTTCCAAGTTCAAATGCCTTTCGTTGTTCATAAGTTCAAATACATGTGTTAGGATAAAGTTCCAAGTAATTCTAGTCAATTATCTTGGATTCTCATTATTTGAATTTAGGTTAAGATCCACATGGTCATGGGTCTTAGTTTAAGACTCAACTCATTTGTTTAAATCAAGTTTGAGTTATGGATAAATGATATTTCTAAGGTTATCTATGTCATTGATTTTGTTTAGCCAAGTTGCCTAATTAATTATTTAGGTTTGAGTTAGTTTAATAGTTTTAGTACACTAACTCATTAGTGATTTATTTTATAGTTAACTAACTCTTAATTAGTTATGAGTTAAAGACCTAGGATCACTAATCATACACCTATGCCCTTATGTCTTAATTAATCAATCCATTGTCCTTTATTATAATTAGGCTATTGTCTTGCTTAAGAGATTATAATTTATTTAAGATTCCTAGTTTCTATATTGTTGTCATCATAAGTATTTCTCATTATACACTTCTCTAAAATTTTCCCGTATAACCCTTAGCTTCAAGCCCATACATGTTTAGCTATTAGATGGGTAGGATAAGTAAAATATGGATAAGAGTAATTCATCATTCAAATATGAATTTTACCCATACAAACAAGTTATGAACTAGTCACATACTTAAAAAAAAAACCTATCTTAAACAAAGTTTCATAATTTCCTTAACATACTTATGATTGAAAACTTACATATAAGGAAACTTGACAGCACCTCATGCATAGACTATAATCGACAACACAAAAATTCTCTAAATTTCTAGCATACTCTCCAAAATTATTATATCATATCTAACTAGTCATTTATCATATAAATATGCAAATTTTACATACAAGTGCTATTTCACTAGTTGTACCTTTATATAACATTTTTATCATCAATTAGCCGTGTCACCACTCATTTCACTTTTCCATATCGCCATATTCATAATCAATATTAGATAATTGATTTCTTAAATACAACACCCCATATCCATCAATCTCATATTCAATGAAGGTTCCTTTGAAAAATTTTCATGCTTATAGCCTTACACTTTCCATCAATAACTTATTTGGAAAATTTATTGGAGTTTTAACATTCAAACACCCATCCTATTGAAGTTCTAACATAAACCACATAGTCTTTTCCTAAATTTTAGTATGCACTTCCAATTATTTTATGACATTCATTTAGTTAAGGGATAATGTCAAAGATAGTACCTAAACTTCCATAAAAAGCTTAATTAGATATCTAAAGTTTGGTTTTGATCAATTTGGTATATGAACAAAATTTCCACGAATTTTTTTTTATAGCTAAAGTTTGATTTTGACAATTTTGGTACCTGAACAAAGTTTTCGAGTTTGTACCAAATTATTCAAAATGAATTATGGTACCTAATTTAACATTTTGCAAAAGTTTATATACCGTTTGCATTGTTAACCCTTTAGTTAATTATTACCAAAATGTGCATATCTTCACATACAATCGCCATCCCACCAAATGTCTTATTGTACAACAATATAATCCTTCTATTATCAAGTATCATGAAACTAACCACCACACTTTCTATGTCATCAAATTGTCATTCAAAATTAGATAATCAAGTTTCTCTATACAACAATTCATAAGTAATGTAACCTCTAATCTCATAAATTTGACAATTTCTCACTATGGTCCATGTTTACACATAATAGGTTGTATGCTTAATTTAATCTTCTCCTTCAATTGAATTTCTATCTAAACAATAATTTCCATTCAATATGGTCCAAAATAGCCTACAATCATATTATTTCATTCAAGACTTCCCGATCAACTAATTAAGCTAATTATAGCTCAAAACGGACTTTTTTTCCATTCATTTCCTAAAAGGCTATATTTCCCCCTAATCCTTAACATATATTGTTCACCAATTCCAATCTCAATTAGTCCTTAAATACTCAATTCAATCAGGTTTTTCAATTAAATACCTTAATTTCATATTGACAAGTGATTTTTACTCTATTTAAACTACGGGAATTTGTGCTTAGTTTGAATGATTATTATTTAAAATTCTTGTGAAATCATGCTATTATTATATATTTTTTGTTTTTTCAGCTCCATTGAATATAAAAGGAAGAAACAAAGCCAATTGAGCAAGAATTGTAGCAAAACAACAAAGACAAACAAAAAAATCATGCTTGCTATGTGAAATATCCAAACCTTCATGTTTTATTAATTAGATATTATTAGATAATTAGTATGAAAATATGGGTAATTTTGAACCTCAATTGAATTTAATGTAGAGATTTCTTTTAAATGATTTAGTTAGTGGAATTATGCAAACCTTAGGATATAATTATATAGTTTAACATAATGAATTCAATTGAAAATAGATATTCTAATATCGTAAATGCTCAATTTGACCTATTAAACCACTTCAATTACCTATTTTAACAAATTCGAATTATTCAATACTTTCCAACTATCAACTTGAACTCAATTCATCAAGTTCAATTGCCTAAACCCCATAAATATTCAATTTAGACATTCTAGCTTAAATTGCAACTCCTTAATTCCTAGAAAGTTAAAACTAAATATTTTTCTCCCAAATACTAATTCCTAAGCCGCTAAAATCCTAAATCCAAGTGAGATATTAATTTTTCCTTTACTTAGATTTCCCAAATTTAATTTTTGATCGATTAGCAAACTTTCTTTTCTTACTTCTTAATTTCAATCCTTATGCCCAGAAGCCCATAATCTAAAAAGCCCAATCCATCATCTAAAAGCCTAAGCCCATTAACTTAAGTACAAGTCCATATTCAAGAAGCCCACAATTGAAGGTCAAAGCCCATAAGCCCATGAATCAAAAGCCCATTAAGACCATGTATTTAACATACACTATCACACATTCTATAAAACCCTAGGATGTTGAAAATTCTAATACATATGAAAAGACCGAAATGCTTTAAAACCTAAAGAATTCTACACAATGTGAACACAAGAAAATATTTTCTAAATCTAGAGATTTCTACCAAATTAAAATGACTAAAGTGCTCATAAACTATTCAAGTAAAAGGACTAAAATACCCATAACCCTAATGAAAATTATAAGACATAAAAATACTATAAATAGGAGCCTTAGAAAACCGTAAATTCTCTCTCTCGTATAGCAGCCCCTAAATCCCTCAAATTCTCAACTTAAACCTCTCTTAAACACATAAAAAATCCTACAAAAGTTCCACAACAATTTCTCTTTAAGACAAGCCTCCAATAGGTAAATAAATGTAATTAATATGCTTGATTATGTTAATGACATATAAATTCATGTAAATTACTAAATGTTAACTTAAGTTTAAGTATTGATTAATATATGTGCATGTATACGTAAAGTCCAAAATGAGCATGTACATATATATGGGTTATAATAATTGTCGATTTAGTGAAATTATTGTAAATATGTGTATATATGTGTGTGCCAAATATATATATATATATATATATATATGATCATGCTAGATTGATATGTTTTATTGAACTAAAAATATCATACATATATCTTAAATATAAATTCTTGAAGTATATGCATGTACGTATGTTTTGAAGTATAATGGAAATTGGATAAAGTATGTTGATGATGATGATTTGAACTATGATTTGCGGCATAATTGTAAAATGTAAATCTAAATATAATCTAGATGAAACAACATAAAATAAGCATGTTTAGATGATTTAAATATTCTGGAAATCAATTTATATGCATATATATGTTATCTAGACAATTTGAGTATTAAATTTAAAAGAAATATTAAATGAATTTATTTTTGGACAAAATTTATAGAAATAGTATCTTAACATGTCTAATGGAAATTTTCGTTATTTTTAAAATGCATTTACTATTTTTAAAAATTAAATTACAAAATAGTAGAACTAAGCAAAATGGTGTTTTGGCCAATAATAGTGGCATGAATGTATAGAGTTAAACTAGTGACTTTTTCTGCTCTTTTTTTGGGTGAGAGTAAAATGATTTAAAAGTTAAGAAGTCTTTTTTGATATGGTAAAAAGAATCGGCTAAGAATAGGTCAGATTAAAGGTCAATTTTGATCGAACCAATTGTTCATCAGTCCTGTCTCCTATTCCGGCTAGATTAGATGTAATTGAATTTGAAACCCTAATTAACAAATTAGTTTAGGCTAATTGAACTTATGAACATGTTAATATACATGTTAGATAGTTTAATAAAAATTTGAACTCAAGAACCTGTGTTTAAGATAGTAAACCAATTGATTAAAGTTGTGGTGTACATTAATTTTCTGTAGGAATCGAAATATTGGAATTAAAGGTCAATTAAATCTAATCAAATAATATGAAATAAATATAAATAATGTGTTTTCATATTAAATTATTAATTTTAAAATAAATCATTAATTATTTTGATTTTATGAAATTTCTCAATTAAATAAGCATAAAAATGGCTTATCATGGGCGTGATTATGACCATTATGGCCATATCACGACCGTGTCTAAGGATGTGATCTCCTCGGAGTTAAATTATCTAGATATCAATTTGAACACGACCCAGATCACGGGCATGATGTCAATCATGATCGAGATTACGGGCATTACCTAGACCGTGATCTTCGCCGAAAAAAAATAAACAAGTAAGTAAAATAAATAATAAATAATATATCAGAATGAGTTAGGGTTATACTTATACCAAGTGTATTTTGACTTATATAGTGCATTAATAGACTTAATGACTAATTAAATTTAACATGGATTGTAAACATAAAATGAACTTGATTGATTAAATTCTATCCAACTTGGCTAAATTAAGTTAATATAGATTTATTAACTAATGTAGGCTTAGATATAATATAATTATAGCATGATAGAATAGATAATGAAGAGTATGTTGCTTCAAATGTAATTTGCTAAAAAATGAGTATTTAATATAAGTTTAATATAACTTGATAATTGATTTAAATGCTTATATAAATTAATCTCTTGGTAGATAATTGTTAGGAGTTTGCCTCTTACTTTATCTTTTGGTCGATCTTCTGTTTATTCATAATACATAATACAGATTATATGCGTTGCTTGTTAGAAAAGGCATCCTAAATAAATTAATACTTAAAGATCACCTTAATAATTGCTTGTTGCTTGTGCATAGCTGTTTTGAGACCTAGTCTGAGGGTGGCAACTTTGGTAGGCAGTATCGCACAGTAGTTAGGCACCTAGGCCATCATAGGTGGCTCAACGGATAGCTGATAGAGAAATGGTAGCAAGGCAACATATATTCATATTGGAGAGAAGTTGTATTAAGCAATTTAATATATAGGCTCTGTTACTTTACTTAATTAAAATGGACTAATATACATAAAGATAGTAATGACTATGACCCATGTTCGAGGCTATTACTTACAAAGGTACGATATATAGGTATCTTGACCGCCTATATCAACCCCCTGAGTAGGTACAGCTACTCAGGACCCCTAGGTTCCTAGTATGTTGCCAGAGTATGAGGGCTCCATTGTACCTTTGCTCCACTTCAATTTAAAGATATAAATTGTTGATTGTTGCATTGCATTCAGAATAGGTGTGTGTGTGTGTCTATCTTGTGTGTGCTTGTGTTGCTGTCGTATTGGGTTTCCGCTCATTCCTTTCTTTTTCAGGTGTTGAAGATTTTGATGTGATAATGCTTATGACTACTTGGGGTATGGCACGAACATCGATGAGATACTCGAAAAGTGGAGCATTAGGACCGCTAAATTATTATCATCTTGATGTTCTAAAATGAAGGATTATTATGAAACTTATATTTTAATTAAGGACTATCAGTATGCCCATGGTTTGTATTACTCAATACACTTTATTTTGAAAAACATAATGGTATAGAAGTTATTTGTATAAATTGGTCTACTCTCTAAAGTAGACTATTTGGAAAATGTTGTGAGAAAATTTATGCTGCAATTCTAGTTGTCTCTAGAAGAATAATTTGATGATTTCATAATCTAAAATTTATTTAGTAACGATCATGATAAACTATAGATTAGGTTAGCCATAACTACCTATAAATAGGAGTGGTGAAATCCTTCTCTCACTTAATTCTAAATTCCTTTAAATGGGCTTTTAATCAAAGGATTATTTATCTTAATGTATCTAGGTTGCTAATAGTTTAAGAAGAGATTCTATACTAGTCTGACCTGGGTTTAGAAGTTCTTGACACTCGAGAAAGGTATTAACATACTTTAATGAATCTAACAGTTCAAGAATTCAACACTATATTTACTAAAATTTTCGAGAGTTACATGAATAGACCTAAAGTGAAGCATGACCCTAACGCCCTGTGAACTTATATCTTAATTCTTTTTATGCTTGCTATAAAACTTGTTACTTTAGGCTTAACTTAATTTTTTTTTTAAGTTAGGTAAAATCCCTTTGTTTTGGTAAGCTAGATAATAGGAAATGAGCAAGTAGAAGTAGTCGCTAACTTTTCCGTGGAATGCGATCTAGATCTTTCTACTATGCTACTGTGATAGGTGCTTCCTTTTTTTGAGACCGTAGGTAGATAAAGATTTAAAAAAGAAAAAATATTTTAAAAGCTCGGTTGTAGTTCTCTCCACACCACATACAATTTTTTAGCAACACTATTTTCACATGTCCATTCACCTATATATCATTTATACTAATCCATAACCTCATAATTCATCACCAAAATATAATTTCGCATGATTAATCTAATTTTAGATTTAATACACTTTCTTCTTCCCCTATTTAAATCACACTAAAATGTCATAGCCAACATACTTCTTATTCATTTCACCTCTAAATCATCAACCAGTATCATAGTTCATCCCACATTCTTATTTCCTTTAATAATTTGTACATGTAACTAATTAATCACCAATTTCATCAACAACAAGGAATTTCTGGCAGCTCAATCAAATCCTTAAGTCTTACATGTCACTATAAAATCAACAACCATACCCATATCGAATTTCAACTCTATTAGCTAGTTTAGGCACTTACCATACCTTGCCTTTAACCACTACCAATTTTTCTAGCAATAGTATGAAGTGAACATCTACAAAATCTTCTAGAATATGATTTTGAGCTACTCTAAACAAATACCCAAGTTCCCAAGTCAACTTTTGCACTTAAAATGCTCCTAAAACTTAAAAAAAAAACACAATTTAAATTTAGGGTCTTACCTTGGCACAAATTTTGTTGCACCTTGAATGGCTTCTCCCTCTTTATTTTCTCCATTTTTCTAACCATATACTACTGCCCAAGAATAATATAATCACTAAGAGAGCTTATTAAGTGCTAAAATAAGCTAAAGTATAATACACTTTTCTTATCTTAGTTTTGGGATGATGAATTTTGTAGCCCTTACGTTTCTTAGATATTCATGTCTTCTTCATGCTCTTGAGAATAAAAAAAAGGAGAAAACTAATTCTAACCTAATCTTACATTAAACTCATTTAAATATGGAGTAAAATTGCTTAAAATGGATTTTAGAGCCACTTTACCTTATATGGATCTTAAGGAGGTTTTAATGAAAAAGAAATGAAGGAAAGGAGAAGATAAAAGGGAGAAAATGGAGGGTGGAGGCAGCCATACAAATTTTTTAAGTATGGGAAAGATTTAGGGCTTTCTTCTTCTTATCTCATGATGCCACGTAACATCATCTACCTCATCCACTTTTACATGTACTAGAATTTGCCAATTTAGTTAGTTTAGAGATTGTAATCCAACTTAGGTGTAAATTATGGGTTTAATTACCTAAATGAATTTATTTTTATCTATTTTAAATAAATTTTGAAATTTTAATTCATTATGGTTCGTAGGTAGGGATAAAATTGCGATTTTGCAAGGAAAAAAAATGGCTCTAACGTACTATTTTGATTTTTTTTTTATAAAATTTTCATCAAAAAACATTTTTAATTTCTAAATTTTTTTTACAATTTTTTTAATATTTTTTGAATTTTTGAAAATTTGGCTACTAGGTTTAGAGCAAGATAACAAATTGAAAATTTTAGTTGTTCGAGCTTCTACTTTACTTCGATTGGCTTCATTGACTTCAAATGATTTTTAATTTCATATGATTAGTGTTTGGGTCGTTTCAATAACCATCTCAATTTTCATACTTAAAATGCTATAAAACTCATAATATGGCATTTTAAATACACATTTACCTTATTGTGAGATTTGGAGTTCTTAATCAACTTCTTACAATTCTAAAATCTCTTCATTTCTATCATTTCCTCATTAGAAAACATGATTTAGTAGCTAGTTAATGCTCATCTTGAGTCAATTCCACTAATTAGCACTAAAAAGTCATTAGAGGTTTAGGTTTTAAGAGACACTTATCTAAAACTTGGATGGAGCTTTCTAGAAGAGAGAAATGACAAATGAAAAGGAATAAAAGGGAAGAAAAGGAAAAAAAAAAAGGCAAGTGGATGCTAGGGTTTTGAGGGTGCTGGGCCATGCTTTACATCGAATCAAGCCACATGGCACAATCCTACACAGTCAATTTTTACACGTGCAAGAATTGTACAAGTTTTAGCTAGTCTAGAGTATTTAATGAATCTTATGTACTAATTATGATTTAATTTGTTTAACTAAGTTTAATTTATTTATTTTAACTAAATTTTGATTTTTAAGTCATCTAGTTTCCAATTAAGGTGGGAATTGTAAATTTCCAAAAGGGCCCTGTATCACACTGTTTGACCTTTTTTTTTTAAACTTCATTTTCATGAATTTGATTCATTAATGATCGATAAAATACAAAAATACCACATGAATCTTAAGGGCAGGACGGATTGACCTCCTGAACATAAAAAGTATGGTTTTTGACATCCATAACTATAAATAGTTTGCAAATAAGGACATCTCATCTCGATCCCTCTCGTACATTTTCTGTACAAAAAGTACACCATAAACTATATAATTTTTGTACTTTTTATACAGAAAAGGACAAAATATCCTTACTTGCAAATTGTTTATAATTATGGAGGTCAAAAAGCCATACTTTTTAAATCTATGGGATCAATTCGCCTCATCCCTAAAGTTCAGAGGATGTTTTTGTATTTAACCCTTAATGATTAATGATTTATGTTCGTATCATTTTAGGGTGAGTTTAATTATGTTGGTACGCAAGATGCTTTCTACACTCTTAAACCTTTTGGATATAGTGGAACATCGAAAATAACCTATACAATGGGATGGTGTAAAGAATGACTCATGAAACCATAAAGGTGATTTATCTAATTTGCGGGAAAAAAGGGCTTTCATACTGGTATAGTGTATGCCTTCCCTTTTATTTGGCTGTCTTCTGTGCAACTGCAAAACATAAGATTTTATTTTTATAAGCTAAGGCCAAAGGGGGAAAAAAAGAAGAACGAAAGAGGCAATGAAGATATGGAAAGTAAAGTGAAGGAAAAGTTCAATACAAAAATTCTAGTAAATTTTTTTAGTTGCACTTTAACCCCTTAAACCTGGCCGAATCAACCATATCACGATCAAATCATCTAAGTCAACTGGGTCAATGTCAATCCAATTCAAGTTGAACCAGATCAAACGGACCTAATTTAAGAGCATTGATGTGGAGTATGCAATCAACATTTTAGGGCTAGTTTTTCCTAAAAACATTTTTTTTTTACCACTAGGTAATGACCAATAATACAACAAACTACCTAATTTGCGTAACTTTTGCAAGGTTATGGCATTAATCATGTCAAGCAGACGACGCACCCGCGATGCGTGTCCAAATAAAACAACACAATATACATAAATTGAATAGGTATATTATCTTGATAGGTTGGAAGAGGACAATCTTAATTAGTCCCTATCTTGATAGGTTGGAAGACGTACATGGGAAGTCATTGTAGGGTGAGCCCAACAAGAAGGCAGCAAAAAGAATATTGTGAACAGAGGCCACAAAAGGAGTCTTGTGAGCCAAGTTCAAACAGTGACAAAATTGAGGAACCCAGTTTAGTGAACCAGTTGTTTGTGTGGCCTTGCAAGGGTATTATTGCAAACATAAGAACAACGGAAAGTGGAGCAAAATTGAAGGAGGAACTTGTGAAGAAAGGGTTTCATCCCAACAAAGGTAGGCCTTTATGGGATCACAGGGGTCATTCTGGAATGGCAATAGTTGATTTTAAGAATGACTGGGCTGGATTTGCAATGCAGTGGCATTCGAGAGAAGCTTCTTATTAGAGGGTTGTGGAAAACAGCAGTACTATGCGGCGATTGACGTAGGAGACAAATTGTATGGTTGGGTGGCTCGTGATGATGATTATAACTCCAAAACTATTTTTGGTCGCTGGTTAAAAAAGAATGGAGACTTGAAATCTGTTTCAGGTAAAGAGGCAGAAGACCAGCAGAAAGCATTCAGATTAGTATCTAGTTTAGAAAGCACGTTGGTGAGCAAGGAGTTGGACATTAAAAGGATGGACAGAAAAACCAAGGAAAAAGAACATTGCCTAGAGAAATTGATTCAAGAGAGGGATGATATGGTGAAGACCCACAATGAAGGTATGTTTCGACCACTTTGATTCAATTTGCTTAAATGCAATCCTATGTTTTAACTTTTCTCCTATTCCCTTGGTTTAGAAATGAAAAAGCTGCAGCAAGTCACACGCAATTTGTGGGAGAAAATCGCTGTGCAAAGTGAGAAAACAAAGAATGATCTACTTGATCAAAAGCATAAGCTCCAACAGCAGGAGAGAGAGTTGGAACGTCGTGAAGCTAAAAATGGCCGTAAGAGGAAGGAACTTTGTCATGAAAAAGAAATGGTAGGATAGCTTTACACATATATATATAAAATGTATTTTATATGTGATTTAATATATATATATATATAACACACATACCATATATAAAGTATAGATTGCTTCTAGAGGACAAGAGCTAACAATAGATATTTATACGCATTTTTCAGATCGAGAAAGCAATATTGGAGCAAAGAAAGCAATGAAAATACGATGAGATTAGTAGAAAAACAAGAGGTACTTTGAATTTTTTTTCTATTGCAATTAAAATTACCTTAATTTTTTGCAAAAATCATCGGGGTGAAAACCTAGATTTTCTAAATCATGTATCAATCCCTTTTTCTACTTGCTAAATTTAATTTCATATACATATGGATCCAACACTTGAGACAAAAGGGAAGAATAAGTATAAGTTAGGAATCGTCGTGGTTGCTATGTTTATGAGAAGCAGGTAAAATACACAATTACCAAGTTTTTTGTCCGTCTAGATCCCAATGACATTAATCTTCACCAAATGTGACAAGCAGAAAAAGAAGAAGAATGTGTGGAAGAGGCTTGAAGAAAATGTAGAAGACTTTTATGATTTAATAGGAGGCTTCTTTGAGACAACTCCACCATGGATAATGACAAGTTGTGTCACAAATCAAGACCGTGATGAGATTTTGATGCACATGGCACAACTCCGAAACTAATGGCTAAAGCATTAAACTTGTGTATATATAGGCTCTCCATCAAGGCTATGAGCTTCCATCTGGCTTGCATCTCCAGGATCTAGAGTTGGCTTTCAGTATGGGGTTAAGGCTGTTATTTTCTTCCAAGGCAGGCTCGCAAAAACCGGATGTAAATTGTCCATATGGTTTTCATTCCTATTAGGTGTCTTTTCTTATGTTGATGTAATTTTTTTAACAACACTAAAGTAAGATTTCACTATAAAATGTCTTACAAGAGGCACTGCACGATTATCTCCTTTATTTGTTGTGTTTTCGTTGGAAAGAGAAGAAATTGGCCACGTAATGACCTTTGATACGTAATAATAAATTTAATCCATAATATTACGCTAGTAAGATGCTTTATATTTATGTGTACGACTAGAATAAAATCAAAGGAATAAATTGATGTAGATTTAGGCTAAGAATATTTGGGTTGATGGGAGGCCAATTGATCATTAAATTAAACTAAATTTATATATAAAAATAATATATTAAATATTGCAGTAGTGTAATTATGATTTGGTAGGACTTTGAAGTGTTAACGAACCAACAACATTGGAATGTTAGAAAAAATATCACGTGGTCATAGTTTTATTATAAAGACCTCTTGGATTTTATTTGAGATGATTTCTTATCCTTTCATTTGTATCTATAGATCATATACCTATCGTTATATATGATAAATAAAATAAAATAAATGTTAGATATTTCTTTTATGATTTAAACAACCTATAATTAAAGGGAGAAAGAAAGAAAAATCCTCAAATTAAAAATATTATTAAAATAATAAAAAATATAATACTTAAAATTAGGTCTTTAAAACATGATTTTAGATGGTTAGAAAATCGTTTGAGAGTTTGCTCTCATGTATTATATAGGCGGCACTTGAAAATTACATTTTGTTTTTTAAATTTATCCCATAATTGAAGGGATTTGATTATATGGAGTAGAAATATGGAAGTTAGTCGGCTCTCTTCCTCTCAAGCTGACATATATCTTAGATATGAAGAGTGAGACATGTCTATTGGGAAAGTGACATGTCTTTGTTTTCCCTCAATTATCTTGCACGAATTTTTCTTTCGATCCCACAAGATAAAATAACGTCTCATACTATTAGTATTTCCTAAAACCCTACATTAAATATCGATATAGGCTATTTTCCCATTTTGAAAGAGTTCTCATTCTTAAATAATGCAAATAAAAACAATAGGAGTGTTGTGCAACTACTAGCATATTAAATAATACTATTGGGGTCTTAACTTAGTATGAATTTTGTTGCACCTTAAATGGTTTCTCCCTCTTTATTTCCTTCATTTTTCTCACCTTATACTCCTACCCAAGAAAATACAGTCACTAAGGGAGCTTATTAAGTACTAAAATAACCTAAAACTCAAGTTTGATACACTTTTCTTATCTTAGTTTTGGGTATTACGAATTTTGTAGCTGTTATGTTTCTTAGATATTCATGTCTTCTTCAAGCTCTTGAGGAAAAAAAAAGAGGAAAAATTAATTCTAACCTAATCTTACATTAAACTAGTTTAAATATGGACTAAAAGTGCTTCCATCTGGCTCGCATCTCCATACTCCAGGGTCGGCTTTTAGTATGGGGTTAAGGCCGTTGTTTTCTTCCATGGCAGGCGCACAAAAACCGGATGTAAATTGTCCATATGGTTCCCATTCCTATTAGGTGTCTTTTTTTTATGTTGATGTAATTTTTTTAACAACACTAAAGTTAGATTTCACTATAAAATGTCTTACAAGGGGCACCTGCACAATTGTCTCCTTTATTTGCTACGTTTTCATTGTAAAGAGAAGAAATTGACCAAGTAATTACCTTTGATACGTAATAATAAATTTAATCCACAATATTACACTAGTAAGATACTTTATATTTATGTGGACAACTAAAATAATATCAAAGGAATAACTTGATATAGATTTAGGCTAAGAATATCTGAGTTGATGGGAGATCATTTGATCATTAAATCAAACTAAATTTATATATATAATTGATATATTAAATATTTCAATAGTGTAATCACGATTTGGTAGGACTTCGAAGTGTTAAATAACCAATAATACTGGAATGCTAGAAAAAATATCACATGGTCATAGTTTTATTATAAAGAACTCTTGGATTGTACTTGAGGCAATTTTTTATTTTTTTCATTTGCATATATAGATCATATACCTATCATTATATATGATAAATATAATAAATGTTAGATATTTCTTTTATGATTTATACAACCTATAATTAAAGGGAGAAAGAAAGAAAGAAAATCCTCAAATTAAAAATATTATAAAAATAATAAAAAAATATAATACTTAATATTACGTCTTTAAAACATGATTTTAGATGGTCAGAAAATCAATTGAGAGTTTGTTCTCATGCATTATAGGCGGCACTAGAAAATTACATTTTTTTATATTTTTTTATCCTATAATTGAAGGGATTTGATTACATGGAGTAGAAATATGGAAGTTGGTCGACTCTCTTCCTCTCAAGTTGACATATATCTTTAGATATGAAGAGCGATACATGTCTATTGGGAAAGTGACATGTCTTTGTTTTCCCTCAATTATCTTGCACCAATTTTTTTTTCCATCCCACAAGATAAAATAACGTCTCATACTATTAGTATTTCCTAAAACCTACATTAAATATCGATATAGGCTATTTTCCTTTTTGAAAGAGTTCTCATTCTTAAATAGTGCTAAGAAAAAACAATAGGAGTGTTGTGCAACTACTAGCATATTAAATAATACTATTAGGGTCTTACCTTAGACGAATTTTGTTGCACCTTGAATGGTTCTTCCTCCTCATTTCCTCCATTTTTCTAACCTTATACTACTACCCAAGAACAATACATCACTAAGGGAGCTTATTAAGTGCTAAAATAAGCTAAAACTCAAGTTTAATACACTTTTCTTATCTTAGTTTTGGGTATTACGAATTTTGTAGCTATCATGTTTCTTAGATATTCATGTCTTCTTCATGCTCTTCAGAAAAAAAAAGGAAAAAATTAATTCTAACCTAATTTTACATTAAACTATTTTAAATATGGACAAAAAGTGCCTAAAAGACGAATTTTGTAGCCGTTTTACCTTATATGGATCTTAATGAGGTTTTAATGAAGAAGGAATGAAGGAAAGAAGAAGATAAGAGGGAGAAAAGGGAGGGTGGGGGCAGCCATTCGAATTTTTAAGTATGGGAGAGGTTTAGGGTTTTCTTCTTTTTTATCTTATGATGCCACATAGCATTAGCTACGCCATCCACTTTTACAAGTGTTAGAATTTGGCAATTTAGTTGGTTTAAAGATTGTAATCCAACTTAGGTGTAAACTATGGCTTTAATTACCTAAATGAATTTATTTTTATCTATTTTAAATAATTTTTGAAAATTTAGTTCATTATGGTTTCTAGGTAGGGATAAAGTTGCTAATTTGCAAGAAAAAAAAGGCTCTAAAGTATTATTTTGACTTTTTTTATAAAATTTTCATCTAAAAACGTTTTAGAAATTAGAAAATTTTGGTAATTCGAGCTTCTACTTGACTTTGATTGGCTTCATTGACTTCAAATGATTTTCAATTTCTTATGATTGGTGTTTGGGTCATTTCAACAACCATCTCAATTTTCATACTTAAAATGCTATAAAACTCATAATATGTTTTTTTAAATACACCTTTACCTTATTGTGAGATTTGGACTTCATAAACTCAAGAACCAGTGTTTAAGATAGTAAACCAATTGGTTAAAGTTGTGGTGTACGTTAATTTTATATAGGAATTGAAATATTGGAATCAAAGGTCAATTAAATCTACTCAAATAAATATGAAATAAACATAAATAATGTGTTTGCATATTAAAATATTAATTTTAAAATAAATCATTAATTATTTTGATTTTTGAAATTTTCTCAATTAAATAAGCATAAAAATGGCTTATCAAGAGCGTGATTATGGCCGTTATGGCCATATCACGACTGTGTCCAAGGATTTGATCTCCTCGGAGTTAAATTATCTAGATATCAATTTAAACACGACCTAGATAATGAGCATCATGTCAATCACGATTGAGATCATAGGCATTACCCAAACCGTGATATTCACCGAAAAAAATAACAAAATAAATAAGTAAGTAAAATAAAATAATATATATTGGTACTTGTATGGATCAAAATGATTTAGGCTTATACTTATACCAAGTATATTTTGACTTATAGAGTGCATTAAAAGACTTAACGACTAATTAAATTCAACATAGATTGTAAATATAAAATGAACTTGATTGATTAAATTCTATCCAGCTTGGCTAAATTAAATTAATATAGATTTATTAACTAATGTATGCTTAGATATAATATAATTGTAGTATGATAGACTATGAATAATAAGAAAAGTATGTAGCTTCAAATGTATATTTGCTGAAAAAATGAGTATTTAAAATAAGTTTAATATAACTTGATAATTGATTTAAATTCTTATATAAATTAATCTCTTGAGCAGATAATCGTTAAGAGTTGCCTCTTACTTTATCTTTCGGTCTATCTTCTGTTTATTCATAATACAGACTATATATCAAGTACATAGTGACTTGTACGTTGCTTGCTAGAATAGGCATCCTAAATAGATTAATACTTAAAGATGACCTTAATAATTGCTTATTGCTCATGCATGGATGTTTTGAGACCCAGTATGAGGGTGGCAACTTTGCTAGGCGGTGCCAGCATAGTAGTTAGGCACCTAGGCCATCATAGATGACCCAATGGGTAACTGATAAGGGAAATGGTAGCGGGGCAATATTTATTCATATTAGAGAGAAGTTGTATTAAGCAGTTTAATATAGGCGCTCTATTACTTTACTTAATTACAATCGACTAATTTGGATAAAGATGAGTAATGACTGTGCCCCTAGACGAGACTATTACTTACAAAGGTACGTTATACAGGTATCTTGGCTACCTATATTAACCTCTTGAGCAGTTGCTGCTACTCAAGACCCAGGTTCGCAGCGTGTTGCCAGAGTGTGAATGCTCCACTGTAGTTTTGCCCCACGTTAATTTAAAGATATAAATTGTTGATTATTGCATTGCATTTGGAATGGTGTGTGTGTGTGTCTATCTTGTGTGTGCTTGCGTTGCTGTCGTATTGGGCTTCGGCTCATTCCTTTCTTTTTCAAGTACTGATGATTTTGATGATAATACTTATGACTACTTGGGCTATGGCACGGACATCGAAGAGATACTCGAAGAGTGGAGCGACTAGGACCGCTGAATTATTATTATCTTTATGTTATAAAATGAAAGATTATTATGAAACTTATATTTTAATCAAGGCTTATTGGTGTGCCCATGGTTTGTATTACTCAATACACTTTATTTTGAAAAACGTAATGGTATAGAAGTTATTTGTATAAATTGGTCCACTCTCTAAAGCAGACTATTTGAAAAATGTTGGGAGAAAATTTATGCTGCAATTCCAGTTTTCTCCAGAAAAATAATTTGATGATTTCATAATCTAAAATTTATTTAGTAATGATCACGATAATTTGTAGATTAGGTTAGCCACTGTAGATTAGGTTAGCCAGAACTACCTATAAATAGAAGTGGTGAAATCCTTCTCCCACTCAATTTTAAATTCATTTAAATGGGTTTTTAATCAACAGATTATTGATCTTAATATAGATCTAGGTTGCTGATGGTTTAAGAAGAGATTCCGCTACTCTAACCTAGGTCTAGAAGCTCTTGCCGCTCGAGAGAGGTATAAACATACTTTAATGAATCCAACAGTTCAAGAATTCAACACTTGGAGCTACATGAATAGACCTAAAGTGAAGCATGACCCTAACTCTTTGTGAATTGATATATCTTAATTCTTTTATGCTAGCAATAAAACTTGTTACTTTAGGCTTAGCTTAAATTTTTTTAAGTTAGGTAAAACACGTTTGTTTTCGTAAGCTAGATAATAGGAAAGGAGTGAGCAGAAGTAGTCGCCAACTTTTTCGTGGAATACGATCTAGATCTTTCTACTATGCTACTCTGATAGTGTGCTTGCTTTTTTTGAGACCGTGGGTAGATGAAGATTTAAAAAAGAAAAAATATTTTAAAAGCTCGATCTGCAGTTCTCTCCACACCACATACAATTTGTTCATCAGCACTATTTTCACATGTCCATTCACTATATATCATTTATACTAATCCATAACCTCATAATTCATCATCAAAATTCTAATTTCTCATGATTAATCTAATTTTCAGATTTAATACACTTTGTTCTTCTCCCATTTAAATCACATTAGACAATGTCATAGCCAACCTACTTCATATTCATTTAGCTCTAAATCATCAACCAACATCATAGTTCATCCCACATTCTTATTTCCTTTAATAATTTGTGCATGCAACTAATTAATCACCAATTTCATCAAAACAAGGATTTGTAGCAGCTTAAACTCAAATCCATAAGTCTTACATGCCACTTATACAATCAACAACCATAACCATATCGAATTTCAACTCTATTAGCTAGCTTAGGTACTTACCTTACCTTGTCTTGAACCTTTACCAAATTTTTCCAGTAATAGTCCAAATGAACATCTACAAAATCTTCTAGAATATGATTTTGAGCTACTCTAAAAATACCCAAGTTCCCAAGTAAATTTTTGCACTTAAAATGCACCTAAAACTCAAAAAAAAAAAAAAAAAACTTGCAGAATTTTGTTGCACCTTGAGTGGTTTCTCCCTTTTTATTTCCTCCATTTTTCTAAACTTATACGACTACCCAAGAACAATATAGTCACTAAGAGATCTTATTAAGTGCTAAAATAAGCTAAAACTCAAGTTTAATAAACTTTTCTATCTTAGTTTTGGGTATTATGAATTATGTAGCCCTTATGTTTCTTAGATATTCACGTCTTCTTCATGCTCTCGAGAACAAAAAAAGGAGAAAACTAATTCTAACCTAATATTACATTAAACTCCTTTAAATGTGGAGTAAAAGTGCCTAAAAGATAGATTTTAGAGCCATTTTATCTTATATGGATCTTAAGGAGGTTTTAATGAAGAAGAAATGAAGGAAATGAGAAGATGAAAGGGAGAAAAGGGAGGGTAGGGGTAGCCATACGAATTTTTTAAGTATGGGAAAGATTTAGGGCTTTCTTCTTCTTATCTTATGGTGCCACATAGCATCATCTACGTCATCCACTTTTACATGTACTAGAATTTGGCAATTTTGTTAGTTTAGAGATTGTAATCCAACTTAGGTGTAAATTGTGGGTTTAATTACCTAAATGAATTTATTATTATCTATTTTAAATAAATTTTGAAATTTTAATTCATTACGTTTCCTAGGTAGGGATAAAATTGCGATTTTGCAAGGAAAAAAGATGTCTCTAACGTGCTGTTTTGATTTTTTTATATAAAATTTTCATCTAAAAATCATTTTTAATTTCTAAATTTATTTTGTTTTAATATTTTTTTAATTTTTTTTGAAGTTTTGAAAATTTGGTTTCTCGACTTAGACTAAGATAAGAAATTTTAAAATTTTAGTCGTCCGAGCTTCTACTTGACTTCGATTGGCTTCATTGACTTCAAATGATTTTTAATTTCTTATGATTGGTGTTTGTCATTTCAACAACCATCTCAATTTTCATTCTTAAAATGCTCTAAAACTCATAATATGGCATTTTAAATACACATTTCCTTATTGCGAGATTTGGAGTTCTTAATCAACTTCTTACTTTCTAAAATCTCTTCATTTCTATCATTTCCTCATTGAAAACATGATTTAGTAGCTAATTCATGCGAATCTCGAGTCCAGTAATTAGCACTAAAAAGTAATAGAGGTTTAGGTTTTAGGAGACAGTTACCTAAAACTTGGATGAGATGGAGCTTTCTAGAAGAGAGAAATGACAAATGAAAAGGGATAAAAGGAAAAAAAAAAAAAAAAGGCAAGTGGATGCTAGGTTTTTTAGGGCACTGGGCCATGCTTTACATCAAATCAAGCCACATGGCACAATCCTACACAGTTAATTTTTACAGGTGGAAGATTTTGACAAGTTATAGCTAGTCTAGAGTATTTAATGAATCTTATGTACTAATTATGATTTAAATAGTTTAACTAAGTTTAATTTATTTATTTTATCAAAATTTTGATTTTTAAGTCATTTAGTTTCCACTTAAGGGGGAATTGTAATTTTGCAAAAGGGCCTTGAATCACATTGTTTGACCGTTTTTTTTCTTTTAACTTGTTTTCACGAATTTGATTCATCAATGATTGGAGAAAATACAAAAGTACCACGTAAACCTTAAGGGTGGGACGGATTGACCTCTTGAACATAAAAAGTATGGTTTTTGGCATCCGTAACTATAAACAGTTTGCAAGTAAGGACATCTCATCCCGATCCCCCTCGTATATATTTTCGTGCAAAAAAGAACACCATAAACTATATAATTTTTGTACTTTTTATACAGAAAAGTACAAAATATCCTTACTTGCAAATTGTTTATAATTATGGGGTCAAAAGACCACACTTTTTAAATCTATGGGATCAATTCGCCTCATCCCTAAAGTTCAGAGGGCATTTTTGCATTTAACCCTTAATGATTAATGATTTATGTTTTGTATCATTTTAGGGTTAGTTTAATTGTGTTGGTACGCAAGATGCTTTTTACACTCTTAAACCATTTGGATATAGTGGAACATGGAAAATAACCTATGCAATGGGATGGTGTAAAGAATGAATCATGAAACCATAAAGGTGATTTATCTAATTTGGGGGAAAAAAAAGGCTTTCACACTAGTATAGTGGTTATGCCTTCCCTTTTACTTGGTTGTCCTCGGTGCAACTGCAAAATATAAGATTTTATTTTATAAGCTAAGGCCGCGGAGGGTGGGGGGGGGGGGGAGGTGGGGGGGGGGGGAGGAGGTTATGGGAAAGAAGAAAAAGTGGCAATGACGATGTGGAAAACAAAGTAAAGGAAATGTTTAACTCAAAAATTCTAGTAAATTTTTTTAGTTGCACTTTATCCCCTTTAATCGGGCCGAATTAACAGATCATGATCCAATCGTCTGGGTCAATCAAGCCAATGTCAATCCGAACTAAAGTATAGAACAACCTTTATTATGACCAATTCCATTTAACAGATCAAACGGATATAATTTAAGAGCATTGATGTGGAGTATGCAATCAACATTTTAGAATAGTTTTCCCGAAAACACATTTTTAATTTACCACCAGGTAATGACCAATAATACAACAAACTACCTAATTTGCGTAACTTTTGCAAGGTTATGGCATTAATCATGTCAAGCAGACGACGCACCGCGATGCGTGTCCAAATAAAACAACACAACATACAAATTGAATAGATATTTATTTTGATAGGCTGGAAGAGGACAACCTTAATTAGTCCCTATAAATTAGGAAATTAATTACAAATCATAATTAAATGGTATTTTCCACATGTAACTTCTCCATCTTGGGTAATGTCATGCATAATATAGTATCAATGGCTTAGATTGGTTTATAAAGATATATACTTGGCCAAAAAAGGAAAAGATCATGTCTATTAACCCTATTTAATTCTATTCAAATCCTATTTAATTTCATGATTTAGAAGATACCAAATATTTTACGCTCACTAAAAAAGGAAAAGACTATGTCTAATCAACCCCTATTTAATTCTATTCAAACCCAACCTAATTTCATGATTTAAAGGATACCAAAAATATTTTACGTGAAAAAGATAATGTCCATTCAACCCTTATTTGATTATATTCAAACCTTATTTAATTTCATGATTTTAAGGATACCAAAAATATTTTATGCCCATATGCTAAAAAGGAAAAGTCTATGTCTATTCAACCCTTATTTAATTATATGCAAACCACTATAAGAAAAAGGGTTTTAATATGAGCCATCGGATTATATAAATGATCTAATGGCCACCATCGACACTTGATCTCAACCATTTATCTAGAAGTCATCCAACGGCTACCATCAGCCTCCAGCATCTATAAATGGAGGTTTATCTCTCATTTGAGTTCATTCTACAGATTGCTAAGTTGAGAATAACACAGATACTCAGCTGAAACATCTCCAAGAAAGATAAAAAACACCTATTCTACCAAGAACGAGTCAAAGAATTCTCTTAAGTCGGGCACACCTATTGCACGTGATCGACCAGCTGCAGCAACCCCATCATACACTATGTAAAGCTCGTAGTATTTTATGGCTGTTAGTTTTTGTTTAACTGTTCATTGATGCGAAATGTTTTATTTTGATTATCTTTAGTACTTTCATTAAATGCAATGGAGTTTCTTGTTATTCACCGAATTCGTTTAGCCTTTGATGTGCCTCTGTATTATAGGCAATGCTAACATGCAATGTAAAATAATTTTCCTTATATCAGTTGATCTTACATGTTTTAAATGGGATTTTAGGTCCAAGACTAGCCAATCAGCAAAAAACAAGCACCGGTATGAATATGACATGGAAGAATATGAAGAAAGGTACTATGATGAATTGAAAAGACAATCCCATTGGGTAAAGGGTTCAGGTTCAAATTTTAGATGCCCATATTACAGCAGAAGGGAATACCTTTATGATGACATTCGAGAACATGCACGTGATGTGTATAAATACTCAAAATCAGCAAGTTTCAAAGATAGAGCTAAACACCTGGCCATGGAGAGGTACTTGAGAAGGCATTGTAGGGTGAGCCCAACAAGAAGGCAGCAAAAAGAGTATTGTGAACAGAGGCCACAGAAGGAGTCTTGTGAGCCAATTTCAAGCAGTGAAAAAATTGAGCAACCCAGTTTAGTGAACCAGTTGTTTGTGTGGCCTTGCAAGGGTATTATTGCAAACATAAGAACAACGGAAAGTGGAGCAAAATTTAAGGAGGAACTTGTGAAGAAAGGGTTTCAACAAAGGTTAGGCCTTTATGGGATCACAGGGATCATTATGGAATGGCAATAGTTGATTTTAAGAATGACTGGGCTGGATTTAGCAATGCAGTGGCATTCGAGAGAAGCTTCTTACTGGAGGGTTGTGGAAAACAGCAGTACTATGCGGCGATTGACGTAGGAGATAAATTGTATGGTTGGGTGGCTCGTGATGATGATTATAACTCCAAAACTATTTTTGGTCGCTGGTTAAAAAAGAATGGAGACTTGAAATCTGTTTCAGGTAAAGAGGCAGAAGACCAGCAGAAAGCATTCAGATTAGTATCTAGTTTAGAAAGCACGTTGGTGAGCAAGGAGTTGGACATTAAAAGGATGGACAGAAAAACCAAGGAAAAAGAACATTGCCTAGAGAAATTGATTCAAGAGAGGGATGATATGGTGAAGACCCACAATGAAGGTATGTTTCGACCACTTTGATTCAATTTGCTTAAACGCAATCCTATGTTTTAACTTTTTCCTATTCCCTTGGTTTAGAAATGAAAAAGCTGCAGCAAGTCACACGCAATTTGTGGGAGAAAAATCGCTGTGCAGAGTGAGAAACAAAGAATGATCTACTTGATCAAAAGCATAAGCTCCAACAGCAGGAGAGAGAGTTGGAACGTCGTGAAGCTAAAAATGGCCACAAGAGGAAGGAACTTTGTCATGAAAAGAAATGGTAGGATAGCTTTACACATATATCGTATAAAATGTATTTTATATGTGATTTAATATATATATACACACATAGCATATATAAGCATCGATTGCTTCTAGAGGACAAGAGCTAACAATAGATATTTATACGCATTTTTCAGATCGAGAAAGCATATTGGAGCAAAGAAAGCAGATGAAAATACGATGAGATTAGTAGAAAAACAAGACGTACTTTGAATTTTTTTCTATTGCAATTAAAATTACCTTAATTTTTTGCAAAAATCATCGAGGTGAAAACCTAGATTTTCTAAATCATGTATCTATCCCCTTTCTACTTGCTAAATTTAATTTCATATACATATGGATCCAACACTTGAGACAAAGGGAAGAATAAGTAGAAGTTAGGAATCGTCGTGGTTAGTATGTTTATCTGAAGTAGGTAAAATACACAATTACTAAGTTTTTTGTCCTTTCAGATCCAATGACATTAATCTTCACCAAATGTGACAAGCAGAAAAAGAAGAAGAATGTGGGGAAGAGGCTTGAAGAAATTGTAGAAGACATTTAGGACTTAATAGGAGGCTTCTTTGAGACAACTCCACCATGGATAATGACAAGCTGTGTCACAAATCAAGACCGTGATGAGGTTTTGCTGCACATGGCACAGCTCCGAAACTAATGGCTAAAGCATTAAACTTGTGTATATATAGGCACTCCATCGAGGCTGTGAGCTTCCATCTGGCTTGCATCTCCAGAATCCAGAGTTGGCTTTCAGTATGGGGTTAAGGCTGTTATTTTCTCCAAGGCAGGCTCGCAAACGGATGTAAATTGTCCATATGGTTCTCATTCCTATTAGGTGTCTTTTCTTATGTTGATGTAATTTTTTTAACAACACTAAAGTATGATTTCACTATAAAATGTCTTACGAGAGGCACTGCACGATTATTCTTTATTTGTTGTGTTTTCGCTGTGTAAAGAGAAGAAATTGGCCACGTAATGACCTTTGATACGTAATAGTAAATTTATCCATAATATTACGCTAGTGAGATACTTTATATTTATGTGTACAACTAGAATAAAATCAAAGGAATAACTCGATGTAGATTTAGGCTAAGAATATTTGGGTTGTGTGGGAGGTCAATTGATCATTAAATAAAACTAAATTTATATATAAAATTAATATATTAAATATTGCAGTAGTGTAATTCATGATTTGGTAGGACTTTGAAGTGTTAACGAACCAACAACATTGGAATGCTAGAAAAAATATCACGTGGTCATAGTTTTATTATAAAGACCTCTTGAATTTTACTTGAGATGATTTTTTATCCTTTCATTTGTATATATAGATCATATACCTATCGTTATATATGATAAATAAAATAAAATAAACGTTAGATCAATTGACCTCCCACCAACCCAAATATTCTTAGCCTAAATCTACATCGAGTTATTCCTTTGATTTTATTCTAGTTGTACACATAAATATAAAGTATCTCACTAGCGTAATATTATGGATTAAATTTACTATTACGTATCAAAGGTCATTACGTGGCCAATTTCTTCTCTTTACAGCGAAAACACAACAAATAAAGCAGATAATCGTGCAGTGCCTCTCGTAAGACATTTTATAGTGAAATCATACTTTAGTGTTGTTAAAAAAATTACATCAACATAAGAAAAGACACCTAATAGGAATGAGAACCATATGGACAATTTACATCCGGTTTTTGCGAGCCTGCCTTGGAAGAAAATAACAGCCTTAACCCCATACTGAAAGCCAACTCTGGATTCTGGAGATGCAAGCCAGATGGAAGCTCACAGCCTCGATGGAGTGCCTATATATACACAAGTTTAATGCTTTAGCCATTAGTTTCGGAGCTGTGCCATGTGCAGCAAAACCTCATCACGGTCTTGATTTGTGACACAGCTTGTCATTATCCATGGTGGAGTTGTCTCAAAGAAGCCTCCTATTAAGTCCTAAATGTCTTCTACAATTTCTTCAAGCCTCTTCCCCACATTCTTCTTCTTTTTCTGCTTGTCACATTTGGTGAAGATTAATGTCATTGGGATCTGAAAGGACAAAAAACTTAGTAATTGTGTATTTTACCTACTTCAGATAAACATACTAACCACGACGATTCCTAACTTCTACTTATTCTTCCCTTTTGTCTCAAGTGTTGGATCCATATGTATATGAAATTAAATTTAGCAAGTAGAAAAGGGGATAGATACATGATTTAGAAAATCTAGGTTTTCACCTCGATTTTTGCAAAAAATTAAGGTAATTTAATTGCAATAGAAAAAAATTCAAAGTACGTCTTGTTTTTCTACTAATCTCATCGTATTTTCATCTGCTTTCTTTGCTCCAATATTGCTTTCTCGATCTGAAAAATGCGTATAAATATCTATTGTTAGCTCTTGTCCTCTAGAAGCAATCGATGCTTTATATATGCTATGTGTGTATATATATATTAAATCACATATAAAATACATTTTATATACGATATATGTGTAAAGCTATCCTACCATTTCTTTTTCATGACAAAGTTCCTTCCTCTTGTGGCCATTTTTAGCTTCACGACGTTCCAACTCTCTCTCCTGCTGTTGGAGCTTATGCTTTTGATCAAGTAGATCATTCTTGTTTTCTCACTCTGCACAGCGATTTTCTCCCACAAATTGCGTGTGACTTGCTGCAGCTTTTTCATTTCTAAACCAAGGGAATAGGAGAAAAGTTAAAACATAGGATTGCGTTTAAGCAAATTGAATCAAAGTGGTCGAAACATACCTTCATTGTGGGTCTTCACCATATCATCCCTCTCTTGAATCAATTTCTCTAGGCAATGTTCTTTTTCCTTGGTTTTTCTGTCCATCCTTTTAATGTCCAACTCCTTGCTCACCAACGTGCTTTCTAAACTATACTAATCTGAATGCTTTCTGCTGGTCTTCTGCCTCTTTACCTGAAACAGATTTCAAGTCTCCATTCTTTTTTAACCAGCGACCAAAAATAGTTTTGGAGTTATAATCATCATCAGAGCCACCCAACCATACAATTTATCTCCTACGTCAATCGCCGCATAGTACTGCTGTTTTCCACAACCCTCCAGTAAGAAGCTTCTCTCGAATGCCACTGCATTGCTAAATCCAGCCCAGTCATTCTTAAAATCAACTATTGCCATTCCATAATGATCCCTGTGATCCCATAAAGGCCTAACCTTTGTTGGATGAAACCCTTTCTTCACAAGTTCCTCCTTAAATTTTGCTCCACTTTCCGTTGTTCTTATGTTTGCAATAATACCCTTGCAAGGCCACACAAACAACTGGTTCACTAAACTGGGTTCCTCAATTTTTCACTGCTTGAAATTGGCTCACAAGACTCCTTTGTGGCCTCTGTTCACAATACTTTTTTGCTGCCTTCTTGTTGGGCTCACCCTACAATGCCTTCTCAAGTACCTCTCCATGGCAGGTGTTTAGCTCTATCTTTGAAACTTGTTGATTTTGAGTATTTATACACACACGTGCATGTTCTCGAATGTCTTCATAAAGGTATTCCCTTCTGCTGTAATATGGGCATCTAAAATTTGAACCTGAATCCTTTACCAATGGGATTGTCTTTTCAATTCATCATAGTACCTTTCTTCATATTCTTCCATGTCATATTCATACGGTGCTTTTTTTTGCTGATTGGCTAGTCTTGGACCTAAAATCCCATTTAAAACATGTAAGATCAACTGATATAAGGAAAGTTATTTTACATTGCATGTTAGCATTGCTTATAATGCGAGGCACATCAAAGGCTGAACGAATTCGGTGAATAACAAGAACTCCATTGCATTTAATGAAAGTACTAAAGATAATCAAAATAAAACATTTCGCATCAATGAACAGTTAAACAAAAACTAACAGCCACAAATACTACGGCTTTACATAGTGTATGATGGGTTGCTGCAGCTGGTCGATCACGTGCAATAGGTGTGCCGTTGACTTAAGAGAATTCTTTGACTCGTTCTTGGTAGAATGGGTGTTTTTTATCTTTCTTGGAGATGTTTCAACTGAGTATCTGTGTTATTCTCAATATTAGCAATCTGTAGAATGAACTTAAATGAGAGATAAACCTCTCATTTATAGATGCTGGAGGCTGATGGTAGCCGTTGGATGACTTCTAGATAAATGGTTGAGATCAAGTGTCGATGGTGGCCATTAGATCATTTTATAATAATCCAATGGCTGATATTAAAGCCCTCTTTTCTTATAGTGGTTTGCATATAATTAAATAAGGGTTGAATAGACATAGACTTTTCCCTTTTTAGCATATGGGCATAAAATATTTTTGGTATCCTTGAAATCATGAAATTAAATAAGATATGAATAGAATCAAATAAGGGTTGAATGGACATTAGTTTTTTCACGTAAAATATTTTTGGTATCCTTTAAATCATGAAATTAGGTTGGGTTTGAATAGAATTAAATAGGGGTTGATTAGACATAGTCTTTTCCTTTTTTAATGAGCGTAAAATATTTTGGTATCTTCTAAATCATGAAATTAAATAGGATTTGAATAGAATTAAATAGGAGTTGAATAGACATGATCTTTTCCTTTTTTGGCCCAAGTATATATCTTTATAAACCAATCTAAGCCATTAATACTATATTTATGCATGACAATTACCCAAGATGGAGAAGTTACATGTGGAAAATACCATTATAATTATGATTTGTAATTAATTTCCTAATTTATAGGGACTAATTAAGGTTGTCCTCTTCCAGCCTATCAAAATAATATATCTATTCGATTTATGTATGTTGTGTTTTTTTTGGACACGCATCGCGAGTGCGTCGTCTGCTTGACATGATTAATGCCATAATCTTGCAAAAGTTACGCAAATTAGGTAGTTTGTTGTATTATTGGTCATTACTGGTGGTAAATTAAAAATGTGTTTTGGAAAACTATTCTAAAATGTTGATTGCATATCCACCTCAATGCTTAAATTATATCCGTTTGATCTAGTTAAATTGGAATTGGTCATAATAATAGGTTGTTCTATACTTTTAGTTCGGATTGACATTGGCTTGATTGACCAGACGATTGGATCATGATCTGGTTAATTCGGCCCGATTAAAGGGGATAAAGTGCAACTAAAAAAATTTACTAGAATTTTTGAGTTAAACTTTCCTTTACTTTGTTTTCCACATCGTCATTGCCTCTTTTTCTTCTTTCCCGTAACTCCCCCCCTCCCACCCCGGCCTTAGCTTATAAAAATAAAATCTTATATTTTGCAGTTGCACAGAGGACAACCAAGTAAAGGGAAGGCATAACCACTATACTAGTGTGAAAGCCTTTTTTTTCCCCCAAATTAGATAAATCACCTTTATGGTTTCATGATTCATTCTTTACACCATCCATTGCATAGGTTATTTTCCATGTTCCACATATCCAAATGGTTTAAGAGTGTAAAAAGCATCTTGCGTACCAACACAATTAAACTAACCCTAAAATGATACAAAACATAAATCATTAATCATTAAGGGTTAAATGCAAAATGCCCTCTGAACTTTAGGGATGAGGCGAATTGATCCCATAGATTTAAAAAGTGTGGTTTGACCCCCATAATTAAAACAATTTGCAAGTAAGGATATTTTGTACTTTTCTGTATAAAAAGTACAAAAATTATATAGTTTATGGTTTTTTTTGCACGAAAATATATACGAGGGGATCGGGATAAGATGTCCTTACTTGCAAACTGTTTATAGTTACGGATGCCAAAAACCATACTTTTTATGTTCAAGAGGTCAATCCGTCCCACCCTTAGGTTTACGTGGTACTTTTGTATTTTCTCCAATCATGATGAATCAAATTCGTGTGAAAACAAGTTAAAAAAAAAAACGGTCAAACAATGTGATTCAAGGCCCTTTTGCAAAATTACAATTCCCCCTTAAGTGGAAACTAAATGACTTAAAAATCAAAATTTTGATAAAATAAATAAATTAAACGAGTTAAACTATTTAAATCATAATTAGTACATAAGATTCATTAAATACTCAGACTAGCTATAACTTGTCAAAATCTTCCACCTTGTAAAAATTAACTGTGTAGGATTGTGCCATGTGGCTTGATTTGATGTAAAGCATGGCCCAGTGCCCTAAAAAACCTAGCATCCACT
Organism: Combretum micranthum; assembly: GCA_024138025.1. Lineage (NCBI taxonomy): Eukaryota > Viridiplantae > Streptophyta > Magnoliopsida > Myrtales > Combretaceae > Combretum > Combretum micranthum. The sequence goes on from JAMXBD010001037.1 coordinate 122,175, forward strand.
TGCCTTTTTTTTTTTTTTTCCGTTTATCCCTTTTCATTTGTCATTTCTCTCTTCTAGAAAGCTCCATCTCATCCAAGTTTTAGGTAACTGTCTCCTAAAACCTAAACCTCTATTAACTTTTTACTGCTAATTACTGGACTCGAGATTGCATGAATTAGCTACTAAATCATGTTTTCAAATGAGGAAATGATAGAAATGAAGAGATTTTAGAATAGTAAGAAGTTGATTAAGAACTCCAAATCTCGCAATAAGGAAAATGTGTAATTAAAATGCCATATTATGAGTTTTAGAGCATTTTAAGAATGAAAATTGAGATGGTTGTTGAAATGACGCAAACACCAATCATAAGAAATTAAAAATCATTTGAAGTCAATGAAGCCAAAAGAAGTCAAGTAGAAGCTTGGACGACTAAAATTTTAAAATTTCTTATCTTAGTCTAAGTCGAGAAACCAAATTTTCAAAACTTCAAAAAAAATTAAAAAAATATTAAAACAAAATAAATTTAGAAATTAAAATGATTTTTAGATGAAAATTTTATATAAAAAAATCAAAACAGCACGTTAGAGACATTTTTTTCCTTGCAAAATCGCAATTTTATCCCTACCTAGGAACGTAATGAATTAAAATTTCAAAATTTATTTAAAATAGATAATAAATTCATTTAGGTAATTAAACCCACAATTTACACCTAAGTTGGATTACAATCTCTAAACTAACAAAATTGCCAAATTCTAGTACATGTAAAAGTGGATGACGTAGATGATGCTATGTGGCACCATAAGATAAGAAGAAGAAAGCCCTAAATCTTTCCCATACTTAAAAAATTCGTATGGCTACCCCTACCCTCCCTTTTCTCCTTTCATCTTCTCATTTCCTTCATTTCTTCTTCATTAAAACCTCCTTAAGATCCATATAAGATAAAATGGCTCTAAAATCTATCTTTTAGGCACTTTTACTCCACATTTAAAGGAGTTTAATGTAATATTAGGTTAGAATTAGTTTTCTCCTTTTTTTGTTCTCGAGAGCATGAAGAAGACGTGAATATCTAAGAAACATAAGGGCTACATAATTCATAATACCCAAAACTAAGATGAGAAAAGTTTATTAAACTTGAGTTTTAGCTTATTTTAGCACTTAATAAGATCTCTTAGTGACTATATTGTTCTTGGGTAGTCGTATAAGTTTAGAAAAATGGAGGAAATAAAGAGGGAGAAACCACTCAAGGTGCAACAAAATTCTTGACAAGTTTTTTTTTTTTTTTTTTTTGAGTTTTAGGTGCATTTTAAGTGCAAAAATTTACTTGGGAACTTGGGTATTTATTTAGAGTAGCTCAAAATCATATTCTAGAAGATTTTGTAGATGTTCATTTAGGACTATTACTGGAAAAGTTTGGTAAAGGTTCAAGACAAGGTAAGGTAAGTACCTAAGCTAGCTAATAGAGTTGAAATTCGATATGGTTATGGTTGTTGATTGTATAAGTGGCATGTAAGACTTATGGATTTGAGTTTAATGCTGCTACAAATCCTTGTTTTTGATGAAATTGGTGATTAATTAGTTGCATGCACAAATTATTAAAGGAAATAAGAATGTGGGATGAACTATGATGTTGGTTGATGATTTAGAGCTAAAATGAATATGAAGTTGGTTGGCTATGACATTGTCTAATGTGATTTAAATGGGAGAAGAACAAAGTGTATTAAATCTGAAAATTAGATTAATCATGAGAAATTAGAATTTTGATGATGAATTATGAGGTTATGGATTAGTATAAATGATATATAAGTGAATGGACATGTGAAAATAGTGCTGATGAACAAATTGTATGTGGTGTGGAGAGAACTGCAGATCGAGCTTTTAAAATATTTTTTCTTTTTTAAATCTTCATCTACCCACGGTCTCAAAAAAAGCAAGCACACCTATCAGAGTAGCATAGTAGAAAGATCTAGATCGTATTCCACGAAAAAGTTGGCGACTACTTCTGCTCACTCCTTTCCTATTATCTAGCTTACGAAAACAAACGTGTTTTACCTAACTTTAAAAAAATTTAAGCTAAGCCTAAAGTAACAAGTTTTATTGCTAGCATAAAAAGAATTAAGATATATCAATTCACAAAGAGTTAGGGTCATGCTTCACTTTAGGTCTATTCATGTAACTCCAAGTGTTGAATTCTTGAACTATTAGATTCATTAAAGTATGTTTATACCTCTCTCGTGCGGCAAGAGCTTCTAGACCTCGGTCTGAGCAGCGGAATCTCTTCTTAAACCATCAGCAACCTAGATCTACATTAAGATCCATAATCTGTTGATTAAAAACCCATTTAAATGAATTTAGAATTGAGTGAAGAAGGATTTCACCACTTCTATTTATAGGTAGTTATCGCTAACCTAATCTATAGTGGCTAACCTAATCTACAAATTATCGTGATCATTACTAAATAAATTTTAGATTATGAAATCATCAAATTATTTTTCTGGAGACAACTGGAATTGCAGCATAAATTTTCTCACAACATTTTTCAAATAGTCTGCTTTAGAGAGTGGACCAATTTATACAAATAACTTCTATACCATTACGTTTTTCAAAATAAAGTGTATTGAGTAATACAAACCATGGGCACACCAATAAGCCTTGATTAAAATATAAGTTTCATAATAATCTTTCATTTTATAACATAAAGATAATAATAATTCAGCGGTCCTAGTCGCTCCACTCTTCGAGTATCTCTTCGATGTTCGTGCCATAGCCCAAGTAGTCATAAGTATTATCATCAAAATTATCAGTACTTGAAAAAGAAAGGAATGAGCCGAAGCCCAATACGACAGCAACGCAAGCACACACAAGATAGACACACACACACCTATTCCAAATGCAATGCAATAATCAACAATTTATATCTTTAAATTAACGTGGGGCAAAACTACAGTGGAGCATTCACACTCTGGCAACACGCTGCGAACCTGGGGTCTTGAATAGCAGCAACTGCTCAAGAGGTTAATATAGGTAGCCAAGATACCTGTATAACGTACCTTTGTAAGTAATAGTCTCGTCTAGGGGTCACAGTCATTACTCATCTTTATCCAAATTAGTCGATTGTAATTAAGTAAAGTAATAGAGCGCCTATTTTAAATTGCTTAATACAACTTCTCTCTAATATGAATAAATATTGCCCTGCTACCATTTCCCTTATCAGTTACCCATTGGGTCATCTATGATGGCCTAGGTGCCTAACTACTATGCTGGCACCGCCTAGCAAAGTTGCCACCCCTCATACTGGGTCTCAAAACATCCATGCATGAGCAATAAGCAATTATAAGGTCATCTTTAAGTATTAATCTATTTAGGATGCCTATTCTAGCAAGCAACGTACAAGTCACTATGTACTTGATATAGTCTGTATTATGAATAAACAGAAGATAGACCGAAAGATAAAATAAGAGGCAAACTCCTAACGATTATCTGCTCAAGAGATTAATTTATATAAGAATTTAAATCAATTATCAAGTTATATTAAACTTATTTTAAATACTCATTTTTTCAGCAAATATACATTTGAAGCTACATACTCTTCTTATTATTCATAGTCTATCATACTACAATTATATTATATCTAAATATACATTAGTTAATAAATCTATATTAATTTAATTTAGCCAAGCTGGATAGAATTTAATCAATCAAGTTCATTTTATATTTACAATCTATGTTGAATTTAATTAGTCGTTAAGTCTTTTAATGCACTCTATAAGTCAAAATACACTTGGTATAAGTATAAGCCTAAATCATTTTGATCCATACAAGTACCAATATATATTATTTATTATTTATTTTACTTACTTATTTATTTTGTTATTTTTTTAGGTGAATATCACGGTTTGGGTAACGCCTGTGATCTCAATCGTGATTGACATCATGCTCATGATCTAGGTCGTGTTTAAATTGATATCTAGATAATTTAACTCCGAGGAGATCAAAATCTTGGACACGGTCGTGATATGGCCATAACGGCCATAATCACGCTCGTGATAAGCCATTTTTATGCTTATTTAATTGAGAAAATTTCAAAAATCAAAATAATTAATGATTTATTTTAAAATTAATATTTTAATATGCAAACACATTATTTATGTTTATTTCATATTTATTTGAGTAGATTTAATTGACCTTTGATTCCAATATTTCAATTCCTATATAAAATTAACGTACACCACAACTTTAACCAGTTGGTTTACTATCTTAAACACGGGTTCTTGAGCTCAAATTTTTGTTAAACTATCTAACACATATATTAACATGTTCATAAATTCAATTAACCTAAACCAATTTGTTAATTAGGGTTTTAAATTCAATTACATCTAATATGGCCGGAATAGAGGACAGGACTGATGACAAATTGGTTCGATCAAAATTGACCTTTAATCTGAACTGTTCTTAGCCGGTTCTTTTTACCATATCAAATTAGGTAGTTTGCTGTATTATTGGTCGTCATCTTGTGGTAAATTAAAAATGAGTCTTAGGAAAATTGTTCCTATAAAATTCATAACTCTAAAATGATACAAAACATAAATCACTAATCATTAAGAGTTAAATGCAAAAATAACTTTCAACTTTAGGGATGCGGCGATTTGACCCCATAGACATAAAACGTGTGGTTTTTTGACCTCATAACTCCAAACAATTTGCAAAGAGAATATTTTGTACTTTTTACAAAAAGTACAAAAATTATACTATTTCTGGTGTGCTTTTTTGTACTGAAAAATGTACCCCGGGGGGGTGGTGGGAGGGGGGTGGGGGATGAGGATGAGATGTCGTTATTTGCAAATTGTTTATAATTCTGGATGTCAAAAACCATACTTTTTTATATTATATTCAGGAGTTCAATCCGTCCTACCCTTAAGGTTCGTGGTTTTTTTTGTAATTTATCCAATCATTAATGAATCAAATTAGTGAAAATGAAGTTAAAAAAAAAAAAAGAAAAAGGTCAAACAATGTGATACAGGGCCCTTTTGTAAAATTACAATTCCCCCTTAAGTGGAAACTAGATGACTTAAAATCAAAATTTAATTTAAATAAATAAATTAAACTTAGTTGAACTATTTAAATCATAATTAGTACATAAGATTCATTAAATACTCTAGACTAGCTAAAAATTGTCAAATTCTTACACGTGTAAAAATTAAACATGTAGGATTTGCCGTGTGGCTTGATTCGATGTAAAGCATGGCTAGCACCCTAAAAACCTTAGCGTCCACTTGCTTTTTTTTTACCCTTTTCTTCCCTTTTATTCCTTTTCATCTCTCATTTCTCTCTTCTAGAAAGCTTCATTCAAGTTTTAGGTAAGTGTCTCCTAAAACCTAAACCTCTAATGACTTTTTAGTGCTAATTAAGTGGAATTGACTTAAGATTAGCATTAAATGGTTATTAAATCATGTTTTCTAATGAGGAAATGAAGAGATTTTAGAACAACAAGAAGTAGATTATGAAGTCCAAATCTCACAAACAACACAATATAGAACATAAGGTAAAAAGATAAAGTTTGCATTTAACTTACATGACTAAATCTTGGCTTGGAATGTGGTTTAAATCCAAAAGCTTGTATTTGGTCTTGGCTTAGGGTTTTGGGATGAGAAAGAAAGAAAGAAAAGAAATGAAAATTCGTTATGGGGAAATAGAGCTGCCAAAAAGAGGTCTTAACTTGTCCAATTAAAGTCAATTGTCATCCAAAAAGAAATGAAAATTCGTATGGTGTACGTTAATCTTATGATTGGTGTTTGGGTCATTTCAACAATCATCACAATTTTCATACTTAAAATGCTATAAAACTCATAATATGTGATTTTAAATGCACCTTTACCTTATTGTGAGATTTTGAGTTCTTAATCAACTTTTTATTGTTCTAAAATCTCTTTATTTCCATCATTTCCTCCTTAGAAAACATGATTTAGTGACTAGTTAATGCTAAAATTGAGTCAATTCCACTTAATTAGCACTAACAAGTCATTAAAGGTTTAGGTTTCAGGAGACACTTACCTAAAACTTGAATGACGCTTTCTAGAAGAGAGAAATGAGAGATGAAAAGGAATAAAAGGGAGAAAAGGGGGGAAAGAAAAAGGTAAGTGGATGCTAGGGTGTTTAGGGTGCTGGGCCTTGCTTTACATTGAATCAAGGAACATGGCACAATCTTACACATTTAATTTTTACACGTGTAAGATTTTGACACGTTTTAGCTAGTCTAGAGTATTTAATGAAACTTATGTATTAATTATGATTTAAATAGTTCAACTAAGTTTAATTTATTTATTTTAACTAAATTTTGATTTTTAAGTCATCTAGTTTCCACTTAAGGGGGAATTGTAATTTTACAAAAGGGCCTTGAATCACATTGTTTGACCTTTTTTTTTAACTTCATTTTCACGAATTTGATTAATTAATGATTGGAGAAAATACAAAAATACCCATGAACCTTAAGGGTGGGATGAATTGACCTTCTGAATATAATATAAAAAGTATGGTTTTCAACATCCATAATTATAAACAATTTGCAAATATAAAAGTGGGTGGGGAGGAGGGGTGGGGTTGTTGTACCTTCCATTTTATTTGGTTGTCTTCAATGCAATTGCAAAACATAAGATTTTATTTTTATAAGCTAAGGCCAAGGGGGAGGAAAAAAAAAAAAACAAAAGAGGTAGTGATGATGTGGGAAATAAAGTAAAGGAAAAGTTTAACACAAAAATTCTCGTATTTTGTTTTAGTTGCACTTTAATCCCTTTAACCTGGCCGAATCAACTAGATCATGATCTAATCGCCTGGATCAACCAGGTCAATGTCAATCCAGGCTAAAAGTATAGAACAACTTGTTATTATGACCAATTCCAATTGAACCAAATCAAACTTATCTGATTTGAGGGCATTGATGTGAAGTATGCAATCAACATTTTAGGAATAACTTTCCTAGAACTCATTTTTAATGTACCACCAGGTGATGACCAATAATACAACAAACTACCTTATTTGCATAACTTTTGCAAGGTTATGGCATTAATCATGATGAAGCAAATTATCTTTCATTAGCATTACTTTTATAAGATGTATCATTAATGGCTTAAAGCTTTTGACATGGACTTTCTCTTGTAAGTATATTTAACTGTTTGCACTAAATGTAAAATGAAAATATGATTCAAATGTTTTGCAAACAAGTCACGTATCCATATTTATTTATATATTACGAAAAAGTCGGTTTGATATTTTATCATAGATGTCACTTAAGTCATCACCCGCCGCTTGGTTCATACTAAACAACATTTTACGGCAGGTGGCGGTTCAGGAATAGCAATAGGTCCATCATTTGGTATTCCTGTTATTTTCCCCGAAAGAGGAATTATGCCCACCAACAAAGAACAGACTTTACATCCTGTCATCTCTGGATACTTCAACCTGCATTCCTTTCTTGGATTTTCCTACCAAATTAATGACATTACTTTGACCACATACCAGGCTAGCAGGTAAAAATTGTACTAATCATTCAAAACCTTTGTTCGCTTAATAAAATATTCTGAAGAAAGAAATTGAGCTTGGTAATGGCTGAGATAATCAAGATTCATCAGGAGCTGGACCAAAATCATTGTATCGGCAGAAGATATCCGACCAAGAATGATTCATCGTGAAAAGGAAGAGCAGCCCAGGTATAATTGTGCTCTAGTGAAAACAGACGCATCGACCACTTTGCACAATCAGCTAATAGCCTAAAATATATCTGACAAGCAAATGCGAGGAAGAAAGAATTAGTATGAAATTTCTTTACCCAAAACATGGGAACTGGAATTTACATGATACAGCAAAACAGTTTCCATAAATCCAGTTAATCACATATAATCTTTGTTAATTTTAGAAGTTCAGGAGGGCTTCCAATAAAAACTCCAGGCCACAATCACCCTATCTACAATACAATATTATGAACTTTCAAAGAGTAGTTATTTATGTGTAATATAAAATGCAGTGCCAAAACTGTTTACATGGAAGAGCAGAACGAATTGATAAAATACAAACTCTCACAGAGCCAAAATGAAAACATGTACAAACGTGGGACAACATCGGACAGCCAAATTTCATCACCGCAAATCTGCCATTTTGTTGGCATCCTCTTCTATCAACTGGTTTGATTGACATATTTTTCCTCTACCATATGGAACATTAAGGGTTTCACTCAAGCCTGTATAGCACTATTCATGCATACATCATTCTGACAGGTCGTGCTGTTAGACATGAACATAGTATTTAAATCTTCTGACGTAACTGTAACTTCATTTTTCACAAGAGACGCAAAATTTCTCCGCTCTATAAAAACATCAATTCTATTTTCTTCACGGTTAGGATAACTTTGGCTGAATCTTCTCTTCAGTCAATAATGAATAAGCAAGGTAATATCATAAACCTTGGCTTGGATGATGAAACAGCTGTTTATTATGGGAAGAATGTCTCATACTTAGAAGTTGACAGATCAATGAGAATATTCCTTTGCATGAAAAAAATAAATAAATAAATAAAAGTCTAACCTTGTAAAGGCATCTTGCTTCCAGTCAGCTTCTGCAGAAAGGCAACATCAGTTTATCAGGAAAAGAGATTTGACTCACAGCCTTGTTATTTAATATCTCCATCCTCTTTCCTCCATTCATCATCATCAAAATAAGTCTTCTGGGGTTCATACACTATCATCCAGGGAAAAGTTCTAAGAAGTCATTTTTAACCTTCTCCCTCAGTTCTGGATACGGGACAAGCCCTTTCAAGATCACCCGGAAGGGGAGAGATTGGTGGATGGGAGACTGTCTCATTTCACTATATGCTCATAGCTTCAGAAGGCAATCCATTGTTAGGAAGGCCTCACAATGTCACCAAAAGTATGCTGGTCAAATAAAACTCTCCTTTTTCAGATCCTCCCATGCAAGCTTAGCCTCAACTACTTTCTTATTCCTTGCGAGCATCATAAGCATGTCTCTGTAAAAGAACTTATTGGCTGGTACCATATTTCCTTACGGACCACATATAATGAAGAAAAATGCAAGCATTAAGCCCTCTTCCAATAAATAACAGCACCTTAAACAATCTAACAAGTAGAATGCTTTAAGAGAATCTATACATAATATTTCTCCATTTAAGATAATTAACATGAGGTTGAAATACATTGTCCATCAATAGGTTATCTTTACTATTCCCCGTGACAAAATTTACAATATGGGATACAGTAAAGGAACTTCCCAATTAGTAAAATAGCTAGAAGACGCTGATTACTGAATCATTTTGAATTCTAAGGTATGGACATCTGCCAACAAGACTGAAAGAACAGAATATATACACCTGCCAACACTATCGTTTGTGATATTGTATGGACATCTCTAATACCCATCTTGCTATAAGGTAAGTAAAGAATATACTATACAAGCCTTTGGTAAACACAATATGCTAGTTGATTTCCCAACATGCATAGTCAATCTTTAAATTTTGCAGAAATTGCAAATAAACCCCCTAAATTTTAACTTAGATGTGGATATACCTTCTTAACTTTTAAATATTACAGATAATCCCCTAGGTTTTGATAAACTGGCAGCACAAAAATATTTAATTTTTTACTTTAATATAAACACACAAAAATCAAAGTTTAGGAGAATTAAAGCACACTGTGATATGCCCAAGGGTGAAATTGAAGCGGTCATTTTCAACTTTTAGAAATTATTTGCTAATTTATTAAAGTTTGAATGGGTGATTTGTAACATTTGGATGTTCAGGGGATGTCCCTATAAATTCACAGTTTAAAGGGCATATTTGCCTTTTCCCCTTAAATTTTTATCATCCAACTTTTCTTCAATAAAGAGCCCGTCCATCTTAATTTGTTATATATGATCACATAGGACTATGTGTGTGAAGATCCTACTGCTGCCTTGTTGGCATGGTGCAGGAGGGCTCATTTCCATTAGACCGAGAGTTTGCACAAGCTCCTTGAAAGCATTGTTGACATATGAGTAATAATTATTAGTGTTATATTTCCTATAACAATGTAATTAATAGTATGGTAGGTAAGATAGACCAATGGTCAAAAGGTTTTGTATAAATAGATGTATTCTTGTACAAATATGATATGAAAAATACTTTTGAAATATTCTCTAAATTCATCATGGTATCAGAGCCTAAAATCACTTTTAGTCACAAAATTTTTTTTTTCAAAACCCCACCTCTGGTTTTGGTTTTTTTTCCCCTAAAGTATAAGCGAATGGATTAGGCTTTGGTCGTCTTTTTCGACCTATTTTTTTCGACACAGCCTAGCCAGGGAGGAAGGCCATCCGCCGATTAGGGTTTCTGGAGATCACAGCATCCAATGGGCAGCGTGTGAGCTACACGCGCCGCCAAAAAGGACGCACCTATATTCACACGCTGGCGCGTGAAGGCACATGGGTCCTCAAAACCACCTCCGAGTAGTGGCGTTTGGCTCGACAGCCCTGTTCCGGTCGTTGCTCACCATTTTCCACCGACACCAACACTGTTCCGACCCTACACTATTCCGACGCTGCACTATTCCGACGCAATCTTTTTTTTTTTTTTGTTCTAGTATCTCCTTTTCTTTTTTTTTTTTTAGAAAATTGCAGCTATTAGTACTGATAATCCTTCACTGCAAATTAGCTCTGTCAAGCTTGATGGAAATAATTACCTTGCCTGATCACGGTTTTATTTATTGTTTATCAAAGCTAGGGGAATGCAGGATTATATTACCGGTACTAAAGTCAAACCAACAACAATTAATCCAACATTCAACCAGTGAGATTCTGAAAATTCGCTAGTAATGTCATGGCTTATCAAAATTTCATGCAGCCTCAAATTTCAAGGACATACTTATTGCTGACACAACAACAAAAATATGGAATGTTGTTACTCTTACCTATTCACTAGTGGGAAATGATGCCTAGATTTATGAGATTCGAAACAAAGTTCATGGTTTGAAGCAAGGAGAGATGACAATCTCGTAGTATTTTTCTGAATTGAATGGCTTGTGGCAAGAGCTTGACTATTATCAAGATTTTCAGGCTGATTGTACTAGAGATGCAGTCAAATTTCAGAAACTGCTTGCAAAAGAAAGGGTTTATGATTTCTTAGCCGAACTAAACAATGAATTTGATCAGATTAGAATTCATGTTCTAGGTAAGCCCCCTTTCCCTTCTCTTGAGGAAGCAAATTCCTATGTTCAGCAGGAAGAGAGCAGGCGCAATACCATGCTCTATATCTCAAGTTGAAAAATCTGGTTTGGTAGCAGCTAGTGATTTATCTGAGCAGTTGAAGACCCAAAGTTCTAATAAGGATCATTTATGATGTGATTATTATGGGAGACCGCGTCATACTAAAGAGCTTGCTGGAAGTTACATGGATGCCAATGAGAGGTCATGGAGGCAAACGAGTTAATTCTACTCGGGCAAATTTGTCTGAAACCATAATAACTCCTGAGATGACTCCCTCTGACTTCTTTTCTCCTGATGAGATTTAGAAACTCAAGCGTCTGATGTCTCATAAAGAATCTTCCTCCGATGCCAAATCCAACTTTGTGCAGTCAGGTAATGCTTTTTCTACTACTCTTGATACTAATCAATGGATTATTAATTCTGGTCCGAATAGACACATGACGGGCTCGTCAAAAAATCTTCTTGATTACTCACCATGTTTAAATAGGGACAATGTCCGAATAGCCAATGGCTCTTTTACCCTAGTATCTGGAACAGGTTCTATTTTCTGTACTCCCCATATCAAATTATCCTCTGTGCTTCATGTCCCTCAATTTCCTGTCAATCTATTATCTGTTAGTACGCTTACAAAAAATCTCAACTGTAAAATTGAGTTTTTTCCTGATCATTGTGTCTTTCAGGATCTTCAAACAGTGAAGAGGATTGGCAGTGGTAGATTGCACGATGGCTTATATATGTTGGATGAAAGTCAAGGATCTAGTCTCCAACAGACTTTTTATGGGGGAAATAAATATGTTAATCAAGAAATCTTGCAATGGCACAGGCGTTTGGGACATCCCTCCTTTTTTGTGTTAAGCAAATTATTTCCTAGTTTGTTTTCAAAGACTCGGTTTGATTCATTAGTTTGTGATCCTTGCGAATATGCAAAACATTCTCGAAACTCTTATCATTTGATTAATAATAAAAGCCAGTTTCCTTTCATGACTATTTACTCTGATGTTTAGGGCCCTACTCAGACTACTTCCTTATCTGGTAATCGATGCACCAGGATGACTTGGGTATATTTACTTAAGGCTAAGAGTGATGTGTTTTCCTGCTTTCAGTCTTTTCATAAGATGGTTTGCACCCAATTTGATGCTAAAATAAAAGTTCTTAGGACTGATAATGGCACTGAATACATGAATGAAAGATTTGATTCTTATTTAGGATCACATGGGATAATTCATCAAACTAGTTGTCCTTATACAAGTGCAGCCTACTCTGCTGCCAAGAATCATCTTGCTGGTGAGTTATTTTTTGATGATTTAGATAAACCTATTTCTTAAAGAAAAGGTGTTAGAACCTGTACTAAACATCCCACTTCTAATTTCGTTTCCTATGATTCTTTGTCTCCCACCTATAGAGGTTTTGCTTTGCCCATTTCGTCTGTGTCTATTCCACAAGATTGGAAGGAAGCACTCAATGATCCAAAATGGAAGGGAGCAATGATTAAAGAAATGAAAGCCTTGGCTAAGAATGAGACTTGGGAGCTTGTTACCTCTCCACCTAGAAAGAAACTGGTAGGCTGCAAATAGGTGTTTACCGTAAAACACAAAGCTGATGGATCAATTGATAGGTTCAAAGATAGATTGGTAGCTAAAGGATTCACTCAAACCTATGGGGTAGACTACCAAGAAACTTTTGCTCCAGTAGCAAAAATAAACACAATCAGAATCTTGTTATCATGTGCAGTCAATCTTGATTGGGATTTACAGCAGTTTGATGTGAAAAATGCCTTTCTACATGGAGATTTAGAAGAAGAAGTGTATATCGAGATCCCTCCTGGATTTGATACTGAAACAACACATGGGAAAGTATGCAGACTGAAAAAGGCATCATATGGATTAAAGCAATCACCCAGAGCATGGTTCGACAGATTCAGCAAAGCCATGACTTCTTTCGACTATCAACAGAGCAATGCAAATCATATTCTATTTATTAAACATAACAAAGGTAAAATTACTATTCTCATAGTTTATGTTGATGACAGGAGATGATGAAAAGGAGATGGCTCGATTGAAGAAACTTTTAGCCCAGGAATTTGAAATCAAGATCTGGGAAAACTGCAATATTTCCTAGGAATTGAAGTTGCCAGATCAACGAAAGGTATCTTCATTTCTCAGAGAAAATATTCTGGATCTCCTGGAAGAAACTAGCATGTTGGGTTGTAAGCCAGCAGAATCTCTTATTGAAAACAACCACAAGCTACAGGTTGGAGTTGGTGATGCAGTTGATTTAGGGAGATACCAAAGATTGTGGGAAGATGATATATCTCTCACACACTAGACCGACATTGCATATGCAGTCAGTCTAGTGAGTCAATTGATGCATGATCTACGAGAATCACACCGCAAGCAGTATTTCGCATCTTAGATATTTAAAGTCTGCTCCCGGAAAAGACTGTTCGCCAAACATGTCACCTTCAGATAATGCTTTACAGATGCAGATTGGGCTGGATCTCCAAGTGATAGAAGATCCACCACTGGCTACTGCACTCTTGTAGGAGGAAACCTAGTAACATGGAGGAGCAAGAAATAAAGTGTAGTTGCTCGTTCAAGTGCTGAAGCAGAATACAAAGCTATGGCTCAAGGGGTTTGTGAGCTTCTATGGGTACAGAAGATATTAGAAGAATTAAGTCTGTCAAGCAAAGAAACACTATCCTTGTATTGTGACAATAAAGCTGCTATTAGTACAGCACAAAATCCAGTTCAACATGATCGAACGAAGCACATAGAGATTGATCGACACTTCATCAAAGAAAAATTGACTAATGGTGTCTTGAATTTACATCATGTGACATCTGATAAGCAACCGGCTGATATGTTCACTAAGAGTTGTATCACAGGACCTATCATACTTTAATTTGCAAGTTGGGCACGTGTGATATCTATGCTCCAACTTGAGGGGGAGTGTTGACATACGTGTAATATTATTAGTATTATATTTCCTATAACAATGTAATTAATAGTATGATGGGCAAGGCAGACCAATGGTCACAAGGTTTTTGTATAAATAGATGTATTCTTGTACAAATATGATATGAAAAATACTTCTGAAATACTCTCTAAATTCATCAAGCATAACAGCTAATAAACTCTCCATGCCATAGTCGTATATTCTGCTTTGGCAATTGATCTTTAAAAGAAAAAATTTAAAAAAAAAAAACAATGTTTCTTAAATTCCTAATAGCATTTTTTTTTATTATTACTATTCCATAAAGATGGAATAGAATTAATATTCATTAACTACAAACGTACTTTCGTGTTTGATTAAGAGATCGGTATTCCATCGAATTATTAATTGTTGTAAAATGAGGAATTGTAATTCCCTTTATAAGACCAAATAGCTATTTTCAAATCTTTTACATCATATTTCCATATCCACCATGAAATCATAAAACAACAACAACGAATAGCTATTACTTTCCTATAATTCTTAAGAATTACAATTTCATTTCTATCTTATTTCATTCTGCAAAGTTGAATATGCCATAAGTAACAAGATTTATCACCAACAAAGATATAATAGCCCGAAGTTTGACTTTTTATCATTAGGGAACCCATGAAATCTGAAAACAACTACAAGGAATGGTCATTATTTTCCTATTCTGAACTTTAAGAATTACAATTCTATTTCTATCTTATTTGATCCTGCAAATCAAACATGCCATTAAGTAATGAGCTTTTTCACCAACAAAGATATAGTAGCCCAAAGTCTGACTTTTCATCAATAGTGGACCCAGCCCAATTGAGAACCCAATAAGCTTCCATCTTCAAACGACCATTTTTAGAGAACAACAATCTTTTCATTAGACCAGACATTAAGAATCAGTACATGCATACGGCTGCATCCAAACAGATAGCTCAAGCGCTATGCATGAATTGTTTTACCACACTCACTGCATAGACAATATTTATGTATGAGATAGATAATTTAGTCTCTAAGCTATCTTGATGTCAACTGACTCCCCAACAATCTTTTAGTCCATGAATGACCTCAATGGGAGTATCACTAGGTTTACAACCCTAGCATACTTGTCTCTTCAAGCAATTGAAGAGTATAATTTCACTATGAAATGAAGGTTCCTTTCTCTAATCTAGCCAATCAATTCTAAGGAAGTTAGTGAGTTTCCTAAATTCTTAATTTCTATTTCAGCAAATATATGATTTTTAATAGTTTTTCCATTTCTTCTTGATTGCCTCCTATGACAACTACGGCATCAACATATATAATGAGGATGGTGACCATCCATTAAGAAGTTTGACAAAGATGGCATGATTTGCATTACTTTGAGGATGATTAAAATCGAGCATGGTTGTATAAACATACCAAAGTAGGTTTATGGTAATCATTTTGGACTATGTGGGGCTTTCATATAGTGACATAGCTTCCCAAACTTTCAGCCAGTAAAGCCTCATGAAATCTCGAGGTGCACCTCACCATGTAGGAAAGACTGTTTTTGACATCAAACTGCTGCAATCCTCAACAAGGATTGGCTATACTATCTCTTATTGAACTCATTTTGAGGCCAGCGCCATGGTCTTTGGGTAGTCTACACAATAAGTTTGAGTAAAACCCTTTACTAATAATCAAACCATGGGACTCTCACTAAAACCATCTAATTTATATTTCATAAAAGCCTATGTATATCCTACAAGTTTCTTGCCCAAGAGGAATATCAATAGGCTTCTAAGTTCTAACTTTGGCTAAGGACTTCATTATTTGTTATGATTTTTTTCCATTACGATCATCAATAACATTCAATCCCTATGGAATAGACACTGAACACAACGAGAAGAAGAAAGATATATGGAAGGAGAAGGATTCATATGACATAAAACTAAAGATGTAGTGTTGGATTTGTCCGGTCTTTTTATACATACTTATCTTCTCATTTTCATTTACAATCAAGTTGCTCTACAGCATAATTTCTCTCCCCTTGTCCTATTTCACAATCCCCAACATTTGGCTCATCCTAACTCTAAAGCCTTATTATTTACCTCTTCTACCTGAAGGTTATTCTTTCCTTAAAGAATTAAATGATCCAGGGGAAAAGGTTCCATTTCTTTGGTTTTGGTAACATCTGTAGCAATGAAGACAATTCTTAAAGCTTCTGATCTGGTTTGCCATCAATTTTCTTATAAACACATGATACATAGCCAAAAATTTTGGAGCAACAATTTACTCGGAAAAAAAATAACAATAGAAAGGAAAAAAAATTTTCGTGCAACAAGATAGTTAGGCACTTCTTTTGATAACCCTTAATCAACTCTTAAATCAAAGTCATTAAAGGCATGTGATTAATAAGATATGCAGCTAGCCACTACTATGTCTCCTTAGTAAGTTTTAGGCATGTACATGGAGAATAGCAATTTCTAACAAGTTTTTATTTTTTTAATTTCAAAGACATGATGTCATGTATCAATATTGACACCTTTATGTTGAATACATATTTGCCTAGACAATCTCCAAGAGTAATTACCATTTAATGAAATTTTTCAAAACTAGGTGAACTTGTAGAAGTGTAAGATCTTACTTTGGTGAAAATGCAATGCAACACATCTTGCATAAGTAGTCCAAGGAGCCCACTCGAAGAATTAGGTGGGTGAATTATGCCGTATCATAAGATGGTTATAAACAACCCTAGTTTACTCATGTCTCATTCTTTTAGCCAATTTAGATGAGACCTGGATTTGCCTTTCATCCAACGCTCATGTAAATATCAATTTTCTACCTCTTGGCTATTTCATAAGAAGTGTGAGTGCAACTTCCTTAGTAATAAAATGTATTAAATGACAAAAAGATACCAAAATATAGAATTCCCCTATCTACTATACACCATCTCTTTTGAAATTTCACTCCCTCCAAAGGCATATAACGTGAACATTAATAGCATCTCTTCATGAATCCATCCAAGAGTAATTGGAAACCCATGGCCAAAAGCCATTAAGTCCTCAGTTGGTGTACATCACAAAGCATTCCAACACATCACTACTCTTCTCTAAACATTATGAGTAGGGGACGGTCATAAAACAAGTTTGGTTTGATACATTTATTCTATTACATAGGAAGAATGTAGAGTGTGAGTAATCCCACCCCCAAAACCCCTACACACTCACCAACAATGATTATGATTAGTTTGCCTCTTGCCATTAGAAAGAGATAAGGTGTAGGATCAATTAGGAGCACCCCATGGAGAAGAGCTTACAGCAATGTGTGCATCCATGTTAGCATGAACTCTCCCACTTGTCCATATGCCAATCCCTCTGTCATGAATTATTGAATATTTTGCTCCACTTGGGACCTTGCTTGGATAAATATATGACCATATTTGTTCACCAAAATGAGTAAAACCATAGAGAGAAAATATATCCATACGAAATTTTTCGAAACACATCCAGGTGCCCTCTACAACACCAGGTGCTTTCTTACTCCAAATGTCCCTTTCCCTCAATCTCTATTTCCATATACAATGGAATAGTCTGAACAACTAGTCCTCCAAAATGAAAATTGTATCCCCTTAACTGCAAAAATAGCAGGGTTGGAAGGATTCTCTACTTGCAAAGCTCAATTTCATTAACATTAGGGGTAGCTTATTGTTAGCTCTCATAACAAATTGTACAGGACTTGGTTTATATTTCACCAAGGCCACTCTTGATGGTTACCTATATGCAAAGTTGGACTCGGTGGAGACATAGGTCCCATAGGGAGTTCATGCCAAGAGGTACTTTCAGCCAAGCCAATTATGGCTGAGAATGCCCTTCTGTTCATTCCTTTTATGCCCATATAGTGAACTCCAAATTTTTATACATAAATTTTTCCACCCTACATTCGCTGGATCATATCTCACTTAAATAATCACACCAGAAGATAGAATTTAGCCCTGAATTTCCCCATGATGTCTTAATAAACAAATTGCCCAAACGAGAACAAATTGCTTCATTAAATTGACCTGATATTAAGACCTCCATATGGACAACTCAGTTAAGAGATATTTGTTCAACCTACTGGACCAATAAGTTCCCCTGCCCCCATAGGAAATGCCATCACAACATGTTAATTCATGCCGTATTTGACATTACAAAAAGGAGAAAAAAAGAATAATTAAAAAAAAAAAAGAAGTCAGCGACATATGAGGGTATTATGACCTTCCGAAAAATAGCATCTCTCGAATCCAGTTGGCTTGGCCTATTCTAATATATTATTCCTGAAAATGCCAACCGTAGTTTTGCAAATGAAGAATCAAATTGCACCTAGCTGATCTGACTTAAAGCGGTGTGAACCAAACATGTAGAGCGGAATTTCTGGTCTTTGCACCATCTATCAAACCAAATTAACAAAATCTGCTTTGTTTAGCTGCTATATTTTTCTCTTCTCTCTCTCTTCTTTATTTATTTATTTTTTGTTGTGGGGATTTTGGGGGGGGGGGGGGGTGCGCGGCTTCAAAGGGTTAGGTGCATGAAGAGCATGGTGTTAGCTTACATAAATAAAATGTTCCCTAACAAGACAGTTACTAATACTCAGCCATTTGTGCCCGTGATGCACTCGAAGCCTAGCACAAAATAAATTCAACGGCTTTCTATGATTAGCCACATAGAAGAAAGTCCTTTGCCTAGCAAACAAGCTGTGGATGATAGTTTAGCTTAGAATGGCCAATTACCTGAAACCAACAAATTACCTAGTATGGAATCTATAGGAAGAAGGTTAGTTTTGTCCTAACTAAGCTTGAGTAGATAAGCCCTTACTCATATTAAAAATGAAAGACAAAAGATACATATATGTATGTATATATATAAGAAGATCAGAAGAAGGAAAGAGAAGAAGGTCTAAGTTACACCATCTATAGCAACAGCTGATAGCATAGCGAAGAATTTTCCAACAATTTCCCTTTTTTCTTATTTGTCCAGTGGCCTCCTTTTGCTTCTCCTTCTTCTTCTTTTGTGTGTGTGTGTGTTTCAGCATGTGTTCTACCTAGCCCCACTAACAACCTGTATGAGTCCTCATTTGTCAATCATTTACATAAGAATTACATATGGCAATAAAGATCCCTCATCCATTCATCACAGCACATTGCTGGAATGTGGTAAAACAAGTTGCTGTGCAGTGATTATAAAAAAAGGACTTTCAAGGAAGTTATAAGTAAGTCAACTCAAGAGATGCAAAGATATACTTCAATTATATTTTACTGATATTTTTAATCTAGGAATCCATGGAGTAGCAACTTAGCTTTCCAGTTTGGGACAGCATTATTGCTAAAGTAATAGCAGTACCAAGTTGAAACGAACGCTATTGGTATAACATTAAAAAGAGACGCAATCAAAGACCAGCACAACACATGGATTCAATAGACACACGATCTTATTAATTATGTATTTCATTGCAACTGCGAACTAGCCTCCCTCAAATTACAGCCAATATACTACCATCACTCCGTTCGAGCTCAAACAAATTCCGATTTCCAAGTCATACGTAGACAAAAACTCACAACCTTGGTAAAGATGGGACTCTTGGAGCTACACCCCTCTTCAACAAACATCAAGGGTGTTTCCACTGTGCTGCAGGCCAGCCAATCACAGTTTCAGTTTTGAAATGGAATATCCCATCCGGGTCTCCAACAAACGCACGATGGCTCCTCATCATACATCTACATGCTCCCCCTTATTCTCAATTTATCAATCGAATGCACGCAAATGCACATTTAACTAGTTAAACTAAGCAAAAAGCAAAAAACCAATCGTACCAATACTCAACAAAAACTTCACATATCACTTAAATAAATTGAAAGCCACAAACCTTCATGCAGAGAAAGACCTGATCCTGCCGCTGGAGCTCGGCCAGAACCGCAACGAGATCGGACTTAAGCAGCCGAGAAACCTGGATTCTATGAAACCGCTGGAGCCGAACGGGGTTGCTTTGCAATCGCTTGAGCTCTTTGGCGACAAATAAACCTTCTTTTCCAATCTCCTTCTTCCTCCTCCAGATGGACAAGCTAGACTCGATGCGGAATTCGTAATGTAAGGACGCAACTGCAATGGCAACCGCAACCGCAACCGCACGTGCTGCGGCAAAAGAAGAAGTTCTTTGGCTGGACGTAGACGAGAATGGATTGGTGAGAAAGAAGGAATGTTTGAAATTGTAAATGTCGGGAGAGAGAAAGTGGATGAGGTTGAGGGGAAGGGCAGTGATTTTACGGAAGGGACGAAGCATTAGGGATTATTTATTGGGTTCTCGACTGGGGATAGCGAGGGAAGAAGAGGAAATTCACATCAAATGTTCCCTCCAGGACGCCATTAATCACCTCAACGATGGAAAGGTCAGCTAGTAAGGGCTCGTCTCAACTTCTTTCAGTCTAATTTGTCTAGGTTTCTTTTCTTTGGTTTTTTTTTTTTTTTTAATGAATTTTCTCATTTGAGGCTCATAACACTAATATATTAAATATGGAAAAGAAAAAAATATTATTAAAATTAAAAAAATTACAAAATGCCATGGGACGAATTTAATCCCAGAAATAGGCAACACGGCCTCGTCTCTTCAAGAGACGAGGTCGTTAGTGCCTGACCTCGTCTCTTCAAGAGACGAGGCCAAAGAGGCGGCCTCGTCTCTTGAAGAGACGAGGTGCTCCGTGTGACCTCGTCTCTTGAAGAGACGAGGTCATTAGTTAGTGACCTCGTCTCTTCAAGAGACGAGGTCTGCGCGCTAAACTGCAGCCGCGCGCCTCTTTCCCCATTTCCCCCAAATTCGAAAAAAAAGAACCCTAATCCCAATTCTCTCAATCGGCATTGGTAGATTCTCCACGGCTTCTTAGGTTTTTTTTGTGATTGGGCAATCTCAGAGCCCCCAGACGGTGTCTACATTGCAATTTGTGGGTTGGAGGAGCGATACGCGCGATAAATCACCGAAATCCGCCGGCGAAATTTGAGGTATGATTTTCGTGATTTTGATTTTTTTTTGTAATGAATGTTGCTACATTGTTCAATGGTGATAGTATGTGCTGTTAGAATCATTTAATTGTGCAATTAGTAAGTGAAAGGATTTAATCCGGTTGTTGTATGTTATATAGATAGATACATACGTATACATATATGAAATTATTGGGAAAAAAAATAATATTGTGATTAGTTGTTGGATAATTTTTTAGGAAGTGCAGTTGGGAAAATAATTTAAAATAACTTGTAATGTCGGCAACGGGTATTGTTGAGCGATTCCAATACGGTAGAAAATTTTCTAATTATATGGATACATATATATATATAATATTTGTACATTGGGGGAAAAAAATTAATAGTTATTGGTTGTTGGAAAATTATTTTAGGAAATGTAGTTGGGAAAGAAATAAAAAAATAACTTGTAATGTCGTGAAGGGGGTGTATTCGGTACTGTAGTGTTGGTTTATCATGGAAATGTGCGGTGAAAAAAGATAATGTTTGTAGGAAATCAGAGTTTCTTAGGAAAAAAAAATAGAACTTTGGAAATGTTGCATTTGGAATTTGATTGAATATTATGAGGAATGAAACTCATAAGTGTGATTTTGCGAATTTGATGCATTGAAGCTAATTTTGATGAGATGGCAGGATTGTTGAGGAAATGGATAAGGCAAAGTTCATACTGTATGCTCATGGTAATATTGTACAAGAGGATGATGGTTTTTGTTATGATAAGCGGCCGGTTGCTATGGTCAGTATCAGTAGGAATTCAACATATGAGCAGATAGTGGAGATTATTTGCAATAGATTAAAGGTAAATAGGTGTACACATCGGGTGAGCTATATCATAGGGTAGCTATTGGAGATAGGACGCTACGTTATGATATTATTCCAGTGACCGATGATGATGCGGCGCATGAGATGTTGGTGTACACAGAGGGATCAGTGGCTGTTTATGTGCAGATATTTGAAAATGAATTGTCACAGGTACCCGCAGGGGATAGGGGCATTGATAGAAATATTGGAAGCCAGGGGCTGGTAGACTCAAACTCAACCCCAGCTCAGACAATAGGCAGTGCACAACTGGAAATAGGTAACTTTGAATTTTGTGGCGGTACTTCGATAGGTGGTGATGATATGGAGGCTGTGCAAGACTCATCAGTAAGTGAATCCAGTGACGACTATGATGATGATGAAAACGATAATGTGGAAGTTTTTCCACAACAATATGCTTTGCCTGATGTGCAAAGAAGGGAAAATAGCTGGGACCGTTTCATTGCTCCTACTGATGTTGATGCAATAGGGAGCTCAGTGGCAGTTCCGTTTTTCAATGCTGAAGTTGGTAGTACTTATGCAGCATACGATGATGAGCAGGAAATGAGTGCTGGGAATTGGAGCTTCAGTGATGAATTTAAGGTTGGGATGCGGTTTGAAACCAAAGATCATCTCATCCGGGCTGTTAAAATGTGGCACGTAAAGAACCACTATAACTTCAAGGTGGTGGATTCGGATCCAAGGTCATGGGCTGTGAAATGTACCGATATCCACAACAGAGGTTGTAAGTGGAGACTGAGAGGCAGTTATAAGAAACACGGTGGCTGGTTTCATATCACTAAATTTGATGGGCCTCATACCTGCTTGGATGAAATCACTGGACAGGATCACTCTCAGTTGGACTCCACCAGCTTGTCTAGGGCCATAATATTGGAGATCCGCAATTCTCCAGATGTGAGGGCGAAGGATCTCCAAACGAATATATTAAAGGAGTTCGGATATAACGTTCACATAAAGAGAATTCGTGAGGCAAAGAGAAAGGCAATTGAGCAGGTGTACGGTAGTTGGGAGTCGTCTTACGTAGAGCTCCCGCATCTACTAAATGCAATTACTGAGGCAAATCCAGGAACGAAGGTCGATTGGCAAACTCAAGATTCAAATGCAGCCGGCCACGTGTTCTTGGATAAGCTTTTTTGGGCATTCGGTCCTTGTATCGAGGCGTTCCAGTATTGCAGGTATGTATTGTAATAATGCTTTAGTTTTGTTACACCTGATTGATATTCACTGACTATGTTATATACTTTTAATCATTGCAGACCTGTGATCACAGTTGATGGTACCTTCCTGTATGGCAAGTACAAGCACAAATTGCTTATTGCAGTGGCAGTAGATGGTGCAAATCATATAGTCCCATTGGCCTACGGGCTAGTGGATGAGGAGAAGGCGGAAACCTGGGGTTGGTTCCTTGCAAAAGTGTTGGAACACGTCATCAAAGACCGATCCAACATTTGCTTGATATCGGACCGCCATGCGGGTATCAAGAGTGCGGTGGAAGGTGACAATGCGGTGTGGCCTACAGGGTGGCCTTGGCGCTGGTGTATCCGGCATGTTGCAAGCAATTTCAATTCGAAGGCCAAAAGCAAGGAATGTAAGGAAATAATAAAAAGAGCGGCCTATCAAGCGCAGAGTCGAAAATTTCATGGATACTTCAATGCAGCACTTCAAAGCAATCCTTGGACGGGACGATATTTTCGTGAGCTACCTCCATGCATGTGGACCTTATCTTACGATGAAGGTGTCAGATATGGCCTAGGTACAACAAACATGGCTGAGAGTTACAATTCGGTTATAAAAGATGCCCGGTGCTTACCAGTATCGGCATTGGTAAAAAAAACCTTCTACAATTGTAACTCTATATTTAATAAGCACAGGCGTGAAGCCAGCGATGCCATGAGTATAGGTAAGTTGCTCACAGACTATGCTGCACATAAGTTTGAGCGATGGAATAGCATTTCCAGCTCGCATAGAGTGACATGTTTCGACTATCAAGAACGCATATATGAGGTCATAACTGCACCACGTCCTACAATGTATGGTCAGAAGGGGGATCATATTCAAAAGGTAGAGTTAAGAGCATGTAGATGTACGTGTAACAAGTGGCAGACATACAGAATTCCATGCTCACATGCAATGGCGGTAATGGGTACAATGCACATGGATTGTCTTGCCTACGTCGGACAGTGGTACAGGTGGGACCACCAGCTAAAAGTGTATGGTCGCTCCTTCATTCCTGCAGCTGATAAGGCAAATTGGATTCGTTTGGACTTACCGAAGTGGCACCCTATACCGGGACTTATTAGGAAAAGGGGACGGCCTCGGGAGAAACGATTCCAGAATGAGATGGATATTCGAGAGGGCCCTCGTGGTTACGCATGCGATTGTTGTGGGCAGCAAGGCCACAACAGAAGGAGTTGTCCAAACGGGGGATCGATGGGTAGTGTACCAACGGGGCGGTCGAGTCGTAGTGGTAATTCTTTATTTCCATATGTTCTATACACTGTATTATTGAGTCATGACTGACGTTATGTTTGTTGTGCTTGTTTATAATCCATATTTGTTGTCAATAACAATATCTCCTCATCGTTTCTTCGCAGATGGATCCCGGACCGCTCGATAGTTCATTACTGACGCAGCAGCCTGTACATAGGTCCACTCTAGCGTGGGATGGGCAGGTCAGTTCATTTATCTATTTTATTGATTCCAGTTTTGTTTGATGCGGTGTTTATGATTTTTGATAAATATGTTCACTTTGTTGTAGGAGCATGAGGTACTACATTGTAGGCGCAGAGAGGCCAGGCTCAGGCGACCTGCTGGTATACCTACAGACGTGGACGAGCGCATGGTGCCATTCCTGTCGCAGGCAGGGTTCATAGGGGCGGCTCAGATGCCCTTCATTCAGCTGGATTGGCATCTGATTACTGCATTGGTCGAGCGATGGCGCCCAGAGACGCACACGTTCCACATGACCACGGGAGAGTGGACTGTGACACTACAGGACGTTGCTATCCTGACGGGCCTCCCTGTGGATGGATTGGCCGTTACTGGCACGGCTCGCATGGATTGGCCAGATTTGTGCGAGGATCTATTAGGAGTTCGGCCAGTCCCCGGCGTCGACATGGATGGAGGTCGGCTGAAGATGTCGTGGTTAGATAGCCACTTCACCGACCTACCTGAGTTTGCTGATGACGTGATGATCCGACGTCATGCTAGGGCATACATTCTGTTGCTGCTTGGGGGATTTATTGTCGCAGACAAATCCTCCAACTACGTTCATCTTATGTACCTCCAGCTGCTCCGAGATTTCGAGCGAGCAGGGCAGCACGCATGGGGAGCTGCCTGTTTGGCTTGGCTGTACAGGCAGCTATGCCTGGCTTCCGACGTGACACGGGGGACATGGCAGGACCACTAGTTGTCCTGCAGATATGGGCATGGGAGCACTTCCCCCACATTGCCCCGGTACGGCGACTGCTCACCTCTGTTACCGCAGGCCGCCCACTCATCAGTCATTGGGGTGCGACTTTCGACGTCACCCGTGTGTCGACCCACCTATTGATTGAGTACCGCGCCTCCTTTGATCGACAGATGCCACATCAGGTATGCGATAGATCAATTTTGATTTCCATTGCCTTCTACTCTTAAATTGCTATTGTACGGTCATTTTCTTATGCAGTACATCACTTTTGCTACTTCATCAGGTGGTGTGGGACCCATACAGCTCCATCCTGCCCGCCCTGCCACCGTACTGCCTGGTAGGCAACGACGTATGGCGTGCCCGGGTGCCATTGGTATGCTTCTACCTTGTCGAGCACTACTATCCGGACAGAGTGCTCAGACAGTTTGGTGGTTTCCAGGAGATACCAGCCCCCCCTGCTGATATGAGACCCCTCCATGAGATTGACATGAGGGGACGTTCCGAGTGGAACTGGCAGTCCGAGCACGCTAGATGGATTGCTGAGTGGGATGCTCGGCGTGATTGCATTGTACAGATGCCAGATTTGCCGGCTGGGACATCTGACGATTACTTCCAGTGGTATTATGCCATCACCCGACGCTGGATCGGTCGCACGGGAGCTATCATGCGATACATGGTACGGTCGCTGTCTCTGTAAGCTTTATATATACTTGTACTGACTTATAAGCTATTCACTGATATAAATATTTGCTATTACTCGCAGGCTGATTTCATTTCTAGCGTCCCTGACATGCCCCCAGAGCTCACTGCATCCACTGCACGAGATGTCTGTCGTGTAGTGGATGAGTTTATGGGGCTGAACTTCAATGATCCAGTGCCACCAGCTCCACCAGCAGCAGCAGGACAGGGTGACCCACAGCCTCATACCTTACAGAGACGACATCCATCTAGAGAGAGGCGTGGGCGGGGACGGGGACGGGGTCGGGGCCGAGCTCGGGCTCCAGGTATACAGATCAGAGATGAGCCTGAGCCGTCCGACCTACCTCCATTCGATGACTCTGGTCCTTCCCAGGTCATTCATGACGGGGCTGGCCCATCTTCCACTTCTTACGATATGGGGGACACCCCCATGCCAGACCCGTCATCCAGTGACTTCCACACTCCCCTGGCTCCACAGAAGAGGCGACCATCGCCATCTCATGATATGGGGGAGGGCCTTACACAGGTCGAGCCAGACCCTGTCCCATTCCACCAGTACAGTGCTGCTACGGGAGAGGAGCCCGCTCCAGTTACAGAGACTCGCCCATATTCCCCGCATCCTCATCATCAGCGTACCCCATTCCCGAGGACATACGTGAGGCGGGGTAGAGGCCGAGGAAGAAGCAGGGCCACACATCAGCAGGAGGAGTAGTGGACGACAGATAGATTTTTCTTTTTATTTTCATTTTGTATGTAGCTTTTTCTTATTTCATTGTATTATTCTTGTATGTATAGATCGTACTCATTTTCTCCTATTCATTCTATTAGAACAATCACTGTACATTTCATTCTATTTCATTTCCTACTATGTATTATGACTCTACGAATACTCATATTTTCATTGCACTGTCTATGATTGGGATTGGGAATGTGAGTTTCGATTGGGCTTCGAAACACTGTAGTTTGTTAGTTTTTTTGGCCATGTTGGAGGACGGTTAATGGCTTTTATCGCTGTTTATATTTGTATTTGACAGGTTTTTTTATGTAAATTTTTTCTTTTTCATGAAAGAAAATAGGATGGTGGGGATTTTGGCCTGGCCTCGTCTCTTGAAGAGACGAGGCCTCCTTGGCCTAACCTCGTCTCTTCAAGAGACGAGGCTCTTTCATTGGCCTCGTCTCTTGAAGAGACGAGGACACTCGTCGTCCTTGAAGAGACGAGGCCGTGTTGCCTATTTCTGGGATTAAATTCGTCCCAGTGGCATTTTCGTAATTTTTTTTAATTTTAATAATATTTTTTCCTTTTTCCCCAAATATATATGTACATATATAAGCATTTCATAATTAAAAAAGAAAAAGTGTAATATAACAATACACTTGGATACATCAAACTTCAAAACCTAGGTCATTATTGGACATTGATGTCAAGTAACTTGACGGTACTGGAAGGCTTAGGAATGGTTATATACAGAACACCATCTTTCACTTCAGCTGTAATCTTCTCAAACTCCACATTTTCAGGCAATGCAATTCTACTCTTATACCTTCCATAACTCTTTGCAGACCATTCTTCTTCTCTTCTTCTCTCTTCCTCTTCTACTCCTCCTTCACCATTCTTATTATTAGCATTATCCCCTTCTCCACCAGTTTTCTTTTTGGGCACTTTCTCTGCTTTGACAACCAACATTTCTCCTCCACCCAAACCTCACATCTCCCTTGGTCATCCCGGGCATGTCAAACCGCATCTTGTACTCTCCTTCACTCTCTTTGATCTCCCAAGGTGTTCTTCCTCTGCTGTAACTGCTATTCTCGCCGGGCAAAGGAGGCGACGACCACCCCCTGCTGCCGGAGTACAGAAATGGATCCTCCATCAATCTTTCCATAGTTTCCATCATCTGCTGCACTGTCCTTGCAGCAGGAAACCTGTCCCATAAACCTACGGGAGGAGCGGCGACTGGTGCAGCTGTTCTCTTGGGTCGTTGCTGCTGCTGGTGCTGGCGTCTGTCTACTCTCTGCAAGCGGTCAAGGTTGTCTCTACCGTTAGATGATGCCATGACCCTGATACGGTTGATGGAGCACCTGCGCGCACGTCCACCTAGTGCTCCGGTAGTAGAAGGAGAAGGTAGTATCATAGGAGCTTTAAAGCTGCTTAGGCTCTGAGACATATTGCTCGTCGTTCGGCTTCGACTCTGCGTAGACGATGAGATATTGATGTGAATTTTAGTGATGAATAGTATTATTCGTCCCTAAGTTATGAATATAAAGAGGTGCTGGGAATAGAGTGAAGTCTTGCGGACATTCTGGAAAGTTTCGAATTGGATGGCAACAGCTTTCTGGTTCTGGATTTCTCCGGAATACAAGTTTATGTCACTTCTATACATGGGCTTCCTCACCCTCCATATTACATATAAAGATAAATACATACATATTATATATATTTGTTTTTTCGTAAAGTAAATTAGTTATGATCATATTATTATTGTTTTTTCCGAAGATTACAATAACAAGAAGAAGCAATTCAAAGAATCAGGTGTTAATTATATGAGTTATTGATTTTTTATCATTAAAATTATATTGCAATAATTATCATTAAAATTAATATACATTCATAATTATACTAGTAAGCATGCAGATTGCAATAAATTTGTAAAAATTAAATATAATAATATAATTAAATTCATGATATAAATAATTATTAAATTTAATCATGTACATAATCAATAATTTAAGGAAAATTAGGCATGCACATTGCACAAGGAGGAATACCGAACTGTTACATTGGGGGACAAGTTTTCCTATCTTATGTCATTGTTAGATTTATTCGTCAAATGGATTCACTTTTTTTATTTAATATATACATAAAGATTATTCATGGTTGCCATAAGAAATAACTTGTCAAATTTTCTAGATATTTTTTGACATTATCTATATTTATAAATCTTTTTTTTTTTTGGGAAAATGTTAAAAGTAAGATCTACAATACTATTGAATTACTAGCTATTTAATATGATTTAGACTAGTTTTGTTGCTCTTGGAGCTTATTTTTTACATGGGACTCTTTAGTTGAATGATAAGGTCTTTTTTTTATGGGAAAAAAAACAAAAGAAAACCATTAAATGACCCGTAGAAGTGAAAATCATTATTGAATAACATCAATGCAAAATATATATATATATATATATTAACAAAATGCTTTTTAAAAACTATCTTTTGTGTTTGCCGGACATTTCATTTTTAATATGTTTAGATTGTAACTCTTTCATCATGAGAACTAATAAAATTTTTAAATATTAACTAATAAATACCTACATAAAACATTATATATAATAAATCTAGTAAATTATGTGCATGAAGATAACATTTCCTTTCCTATCCTAATAGATTATTCTACATACCTCGACAGGCTACCCAAGCTAGTAATTATTATATTGACCTCTTGCCAACCCCCTTGCCCTCATAAGAGGATGACCCTAGCCATTGAACGTTGAAAAGGACATGGGGCGGGTGTGACTCAACTCCACTATCATCGTTAAATGAGTCCAATAATGCCCCATTAGTCCAATGAGCCAAAGGAAGAGCATAACCAAGCACAAAATGACCACTAATAAGACAATGAGTAAAGTGATCAATCCACGTTATCTTATATCATGCCACTTTTAATAGGAAGAGCAGGAGAAAAGGATAGGATATCCATCTCATTATAGTTGTTTTCGCATCTCTTTAATTTTTCTTTGTACATACTTCTCATTAAGTTCTTACTAATTTTGGAGGATGAAGATTTTCCAAGTGCAAAGATTTATATGTTTAGCAATTGCTATAATTTTTTCCTTTCGTTTTTAAGTTATTTCCGATGGTTGAATGGGGTTGAATATAGGATGTATGAAAGAGAAATTAGAAGGATTTTATTCCCATGCTAGTGAAGTAGTTTGGCATCGGGTGACGATGGATGCTCTTTTTGTCTTTGACAAGTGATTTTTTCGACATGTATTTTTTTTTTTTTTCTATTGACATTTTCTGGTGGCTTGTACAAGTGTTGTAAAGAAG
The DNA here is from genome assembly GCA_024138025.1 of Combretum micranthum. Lineage (NCBI taxonomy): Eukaryota > Viridiplantae > Streptophyta > Magnoliopsida > Myrtales > Combretaceae > Combretum > Combretum micranthum. Next base: position 152,339 of record JAMXBD010001037.1, read on the forward strand.
GCAATAGCTATGCATGCTCTTTAAGTAGTCTTCAACTATAGAGTACTCAAAGCACAACAAAACATGTTTTGTTTAAATAAAAACCTAAAAAAAAACTACTTAAAATGCTAGAGAATTTGCTGATGGTAATTGGTATATTTGACACCAGTACTTTAAAAAAAAAATTCTACTGGGCATTGAATTTTTAGTTTGACCACTTTATCCACTAAACTTTATTAAAAAGTTTAATTGAACTACTTGGATGACTTTTTTAATACATGGCATCCAAAAATCCTATATGGCATTTATGATTTATCTTTACTTTTATCATTCTACAAATAAACGTATTAATAAAATTGTTCCTTTCTCTCTAAAAATCTAAATTATATATAGAAGAGATATAGCTATGGAATATTTAGAATTAAGGAATTTTTATCAATTTTCATCACTAAAAAGGGGAAAAGAAAAGATCCACAATGCAAATCCACCACAATATAGTATGATGGACTTCAATTGACATTTGATTAAAAAGTTATTAAAGCGATATAATGGCGCAATTTTAAAAAGTTTAGTTATGATGATTTGATCGGTATGATGTTTAATGAAAATATAGAGGCATACCAAGGATTTTATCCCTTCTTTTTCCAAAGAATTGCTTAAATTTAAAAAAATGTAAATTTAATAGTTGATTTTTTTTTTCATTATTTCAATCAGTTAACTAAATTTTTGCCCATGTTTATTGCCTAATTCAATACTATTTGTAAGTAACAATTTAACACTTTAAATTTTAAATAGGTAAAATTCAAATTTGAAATGGCCTTTCTAATTTTGCTAGAACAATATCGCTGCTATGACCTTCATTTCATCTAAATTATCAACTTTTTTTCGATCATATCTATTGCCCACAATTCAATTACTATATTTGTGTTTCTACTTTTTTCTGTCAATTTGATATTTTATTTTTATCATTTTTAAATAGATATTTATCTAAAAAAAGCTACAAATTAAAAAAAAAAAAACGCAATTTTACTCCTAAACTATCCAAATAAATCAAATATAAATAAGATAAAGATGAAAATCAAATAATGCAAACAGATGCAACAACCACTAAGTACTTTATTAAAGACGTTGAATGAAAAAAATGTGCATTTTTACATATGATTGGCAACAGACTTTGAGAGGGGCATAAACACTGGGATATGTACTTCGTACAATACTCTAATAAGTGTATAATAGAGATTAATTGCAATTACCGCATTAATAAATCTATCTATGAACCAACATGCATGAACTTTAGCTCAGCACCTCCTAACTCTCAAAAATAAAAAAAAAAATTGTCATCTTTGAAAAAGTTAAATTTTTCATGGTTGCGCCCCATCATCCTTACAGATTAAAATTTATAACTTGCCCGCCTCCAATATTATCCTAACTCTTATACCCAAAAAAAATGTACTGAATATATATATGTATATATATACCATCCTAACTCCAATACTGGATACAATTTTTTCGTGCACTTCTCTTTCGTCAACAGCCAAAAGCAATTCTAGAAAGGAAAATGTTCTAAATCACGAGCAAGATTATTCCACTTTGGCGCGGCAAGAATATTAGATTCTTACAAAAATGGAGCCCAAAAGGGCCTCTGGTCTGCAAAATCCCCCTCATATCTGTTGTATATCTGTTACGTTGTATTTGCTTCCCGAAGCATCAAATCCCAGAAGTTACATATCTATACAACTTTCCACCTCACTTTTACAGCAATTGATCCCAGAACCAGAGGAAAACAGAAGGGGGCAAAAAGAAAATAAAACTTCTTTGTTGTTACCTATGAAAGCACTGGGTAGAACCCTTTTGTAGTAGCAGGATTGAAGAATCCCCGGATGGGCCCTTTTTTGACACACAAATTCCCGAGACACGCATCATCATTGAAATTGGACACGCTTGAGGTGGAACTGTTGGAATTGTAGGCTCTTCCCATGGCTGCCATGTGCTGCTTCTAAAAGTTAATCAATCTGCTTTTTTCTCTATACAATCCTTTTTGGAATCTACAAACCATCTCTTGGCAACTAATCCTCATCATCTGCTAATGATGCAAATGAGAAAGGCCTGAACTTATAGCCATCACCATGGTAAAACTTATTCTGGAATTCTACCCAGTGAAGACGCAATGCATGAAGGAAAGCACTGAGAGTCTCCATCATCAGCAGTATGAAGGCAGTTGCAAAAGCAAAGACTGCTAGACCAATTAACCGAATGAAAAGGTTGTCATACCTGGAACAATTACACAGATATATGATCACAGAGTACTCTAAACTGAAGACAAAGTGAATGTTTCTAGTTACAAAGCATGGCCACCAAAATTGGCAGAGGCATGTCAACACTAAAAGAAAGACCACTGCTCCAGGTAATGAAGGCTAATGCTTAAGAAAAAACTTACAATGGAAATTAGAGTTTTAACAAAGCAACTTAGTTGAGGACAAATATATTGTTTCGTGTCATGATGATAGTTCCTTGACAATTAAATTCACTTCCAGCAAATGTACCAATTATTTTAGGGGCCAAAAAGAGAGAGAGAGAGAGATGATATAGCAAAAGGGGCAAAAATGCACGCCATAAAAAGCCTTCAGTAAGTTAGATAAAGGTGGGCACAAGATTAATGTTAAATTGCCCAACTAGAACACAGATGTCAATAAACCATCTTGAAGTAGAACTTACCCCCAGGCAAGAAGTAAAACTTTCTCATAAAAAACAGTTGACAGCTCGGAGTGGGCCAAGCTGTAAGTAAGAGACCAGATAATTAGAAAATTAATCTGTTTGTCCAAAAACGATGTTAAAACAGGACAAAACCATACCTTAAAGCCCAAAGACGCAAATAAGATGCTGTGTTTGAAACCGCACCTAAAACAAACTCTATGGAATGTATCATCTGGTGCACAAAGACCTCACTAAAATTGAAATCTTCATGATGTTGCCTTGCAGAATCAGGTTCTGCATCATTATCCATGTCAGAGGTGCCAAGCATACGATATGTACGGCCCTGAAATCTCTGCAAAGTATAGAAGGGAAAGGACAGACTCAAAATTTCTACTTCATAGTCTATTTAAAAAGTAGCTAGATTCATAGAGTGGAAATATCTGTAGCTCAACATCAACAACATGCCCTTCAAAGAGGATTTTTGTTTTTTTCCATATTGGAAAAGGCAAAATTTTTCCATGGCAGTGAAGTTTTCGAAGGAAAAGGAAGACCCGGAAAGGCACACAAATACAAAGGTAAATCTTGTTATTTTGGTATATATGACCTGGGCAGTGGGTATTTAGAAATCCTTAGTTTGTAAAGGAGAGTTTCTGAGTCAACTCACAAAGTATGAACTCAATACATATCCTTGGGTGAATCCATGGTAAGTCATTCATAACCCTACTATCTTGCACATAATCAGTGAATATTACAATGACAATACAAAAATAGCACTTCTGTAGCATTTGGCCATCTACAGTTTACCAAGTAACACAGTACCTCAGAGTGAAGCTTTCTAAGAATAAAAGGTTTTGGGAAGAGCATCCAAGGAACTGCAACTAGTGCCAAAAGAAGTAAAATGATCTGCAGCAATTAAACACCATTCAGGATCATGTGAACTAAATATTAAAGGATAAAAGTGAGAGAAGAGGGAGGGAGGGTGGAAAAACTAAAATGAGGATAACAGATAAAATCCTTACCTGAAGTGGTCTCTGGCCCCAGAAAAGCTGGTTCTCACGAAGGTCATCAGTGGGACTTAAGAACATATAGATCATTACATGGTAGAGATCAGCTTGTGAACCAGTGCACCATTTGATGATGATAAGAAGCGAAAGATAGCCAAAAAGGCTGTTCAGAAAGATCATTTGCGGCACAAACTGGTACCTAACAAAATATTGGAATAAGTTTTCATCATCCTAGATATGACAGAGGAGATGCACACGCATAAAGAAAGGGGGAATACTATGCCCAAGACTCTGTACATTAGAAGAAATCTATCATGTACTAGAGTTTCATGGTTGTATTGCTCAGAATATAGATAGAATCTTTTATAGTCATGCATTAATCCATAATCCAAGTGTTTTTAAGCTATTGTGTCCTCTTTTGTGCTTTTGTAAAATATTTAGCAGTATTAATGAAATCTGATCACTCACCCAAAAAAAGGTGCATACACATAATCCCATGTACATATATGCACCTGTCACTGTCAGTGTGTGCAAGTCTTTTTGGGAGGGTTGGGTGATAGAAGAAGAGAGAGAGGATGTCAACACACCTAATATCAAGTGAGCTCTTAAAAAACCGTGCATTGAAGTAACTCAGTACAATTCCCAAGTTCATCTGCACCACACCCAACAAAATAGACATCTTCATCTTGAGAGAGTTCAAGAAAGGAAGTTCTGAACGACTTCCACGCCAACTAGGATCTACACCAAATGGGTATGGATCTCGAACTTTGACTAGACCAACTGAATATGCATCACTGGCCAAAATGAACAGAAGAAAATATAAGCACCGATAAAACATGCTTGCTCATATACATACCATACATCCATTTCAAAATACTTCGAAACTCTATTTCTTAGTAGACTAGATTGTCCAATTTCTAACATCAAAGTTGTCACTTAAATGTAATAGCAATTCCATTACAATCTTATTTTCTTTAAAAAGCTATTATAGCATTTAGTTGACCATAATAGTAAATCTTTATTAGAAAAAACATCAAATAGTTATTTCTTACTCAAACCTATAAATAATAATTCGATACTAGAATTGTTCTTTTTTTCCATAATACGATCATTTAAATAAAAAATAAACAAATAAAAGTTCTACTACATTCTTTGGTAATAGCAATTGCATTACAGTTTTGTTTATTCAACGAAATAAACTAACAGTAAGTTATAGGATTGTGTTTTACTTGAAACTTAGAGAATTATGCAATAATTGCAAAGTTACTAACTACTTCACATGATTCACTACATCTTATTCAACAAAGGGTAGAGTAAGAGAAGTAATCTCAAACATAATGAAATTTGGTTTTCTAGCAGATCTGATAGACACAACCAGGTATTCAAACACCCACACTATCCAGAAGGGGCTTCCAACAAAAACAAACAGCTCTAGGGAAATCCCTGTGGACAAAATTAGATGTGCAAGGTAAGATAAATTTATACAATTTACATATAAAAGCTTTTTTTTTTTTTTTTTTGTTTCGGTGGCCCTCAAACAAGTGCTTATATCTATTCGAATTGAACAATGTGACCCTCGATATAAATGGTTTGTATAATATAGTATTTAAAGTCTTAAAAATGTTTAGTGTGACCATAAAGTTTCAGATTTGCTGACAGTTTACAGAAATTTTGAATTAAGAAAGAAAAGGTTTTAAAATTTCATAAACGTTTTATATATATAATTTTACTTTTTATGTAATTATGGCATCAAAATGTCCATATAGCTTTCACACTCTCATAAACACACAATTCATGGGAAAGCTAACAGCTACATTGACACGATTCATATATGTGCATTAATAATTTATTGAAAAGCCAATCACAATCATATCTTCATGTCATCATGCCACTTAGAGTAATTTTTTGAATGCCATCACAATGTATATTGATTTGTGCTTGTGTAGCTTGAGGACTAGTTAAACAATTTATGCCATATTGAACGATTATAGATTGTTTACTTTGGGTTTTCTGATTTTCCTTTCCTTGTGTAATTTTAGACCAACGTACCTGCAAGAAGCATCTCGGCACTTGTAAGCAGATGCTCCAAATATGTGGAAAGGAACGGAGAAGAATTCATTGTATATCAGCCCACAGTAAATGGAAAATAAAGACATCAAAAGAAGTACATAGCGTCCTCCAAATAACATCTCCATAAAGCTTCCTAGTTTCTGTGTTGCATTAACAGTGCACAAGAGGAATCAGGGCAGACAAAACTATGAAAAGCACTATTACCCTCTGTTGCACAATATGTAAAAATATTATTGCAAAAATAACAAACCTGAGAACTAAGCTTGCTCTCCCTAGCTATAAGAATCAAAGCTCCCAGCAGTAAGCATAATCCATGACCCCAATCACCAAACATTACCGCAAAAAGGAAAGGAAATGTAATGACAGTGTAAACTGCTGGATTTGCCTCTTCATATTTCGCAACACTGTCAGAACGATTATTAAATCAAAAATGTCTTCAAGGAGAAAGGAAAACCCACACTCAAATTTAATCACAAATGAAGACATAATTATTTTTTTGGTTAATCAAATGAAGGTCATAATTATTAGGACAAATCATGTTTTTCCTTCGTAAAAGGAAGAATTGTGGCTTGCTTGATATTAAAAAGAATGATGCAGCCATGCTATCCATGGGACGGTATAGTCTTGTAAAGAAGATCTGTCCCCGATGAGAATATAGCAAGGGCACTCAGTTCCAACACACTAAATTAAAAGGGAGCATGTCCAAGCTTACCCATAAGCATCAACGATTTCCTGGAATGCATTTGTGAATTTATTGGTTCTAAAATATGTAGGAGGAGATTCTAAAATGCCCATCTCATGAAATATTATGCCCACTTGTGAATTACTGTCATATGTTGCACGTTGCAGAACCTCCTGAATCTGTGAAAAAAGGAAATTTTAAATTATGATTTGGAACCTGAAATAATTGAAAATAAATTGAAATAATCAAGAAAACAACTAGAAACGGGAAGGAGAAAGAATGCAACTGCACAAGCTATAAAACAAAAAACCAAAGGAGAAAGCACCTTTGGCTTGGCAAATACAGGACACCATCCCTCTCCAACCAGACATTTCTTTGTTACATCAAAGTTCAACATATTCAATGTGTCGTACACAGCTTTCTCCCGTCTTACCTACGAAAAAATTAGTAAATAAAAACATGAAACTGCCACTCCATGTAGCATCATAGAAACATAAACTTACCCATAATTTTAGATTAAGTACCATTACTTATTGTAAGGGACAAGGACTTAAAATATTAGCTAGAGTAGCTCCTTGCTTATGAATGAAAGTAGTAGTTACCATGTTCATCCATTTGCTTATGTGAAACCCTATGGAACTTAGTACTTTATTCCGGTGATTGATCCCAGCATCCAAAGTTGCTTCCAAGTCAGAAAGTCGAGCCAATACCTGAATTAAGAAACTGAAAATCAACCAAGAGTTGAAAACTACATTGATGCATAAGATAACTATTTTAGTTCAACTGAATAGTGCTAGCAGGATAAGGCTGAAAAAAAATTCACCCTTCAATTATAAAATGAACATGGTTTGAACCACATTGTAAACTACTAGAAAAAAGAGACGGTCCAATTGATGACTATGTCGATATTTAACAAGATCTTCTATAAGCCTCAAAATCATTTAAAAGAGAAGGAAGAAGGTGCAAAACTACCAAACTGCACTCACTTCTCTTGTTATTTGTCTTTGTTTAGTGATATCTTCAGGAACAGGATAACAATTTGCACCAAAAGCATCACAGATTTTTAAAATTTTTGTCTTAGCTTGCTCCCCCGAGAAAAACACCACAAATACAATCTTCTCAACCTGTATGAGAAAACTCAAAGAGGTCATGCATACCACAAGGCAGTATTGTGAAACATAGACAGCTTGATAGCAGATCTAGTTGAGTAATTAAGGTGGAAACCTGTTCAGATGTAATAGGATCCACAATGCCTTCATCAGCTGGTGCCTGATTAAAGAGCATATTGCCTCTTGTGGCACGAAAAAGCAACCTCTCAAACATCAATGCTTTGGATTTGCATATGATCCCACTGATGAACCTCAATCCCGATGGTCCTGATGCTGTGTGTCCAAACTCCTGTACGAAAGGAAAAATCCATACGGATGAAATACAGGTGGATGTTTACATAAATAATTGGAAAATAAAAGATAAAATAAAACAAAATATAGAAGAAGAAGAAGAAGAAGAAAAATGAGAAGAAGAACCTTATCAATCAGAGACGCATTCTCAATATAAACATCATTTGAAAACACATTTTCCTCCAACTCTCTCTCTTCTGCCACCATATGACTCTTTCCTGAGACAAGAAAGCTGACAGCCTGGCAATGGCCTCCATAGTAAGCTTATGTTCCATAAAAATGATTATGAATATCACATGTGAAAAGTAATTGGAAGGATATCACAGACCAATCAATTTGGCATCTGAGGTACAACTCAAGGTTAAACAAGCTATCATCTACAGTGCCCAACAGTCTCAACATATAAACATACCCAAACAACACACTGATTAATATACATTATTGATCAATAATAGCTAATTCATTGGTTTCACTCTACTGTGCTGCCAAAAGTAACCAATAAAAGGTTTAAAAAATCAAATATCAAAGGCACAATAAAGCAACTTCGTGATGGGCCCTATACCATAGAAAATAAAATCTGAAGCTCGATTCTAGGAGAAAAAGAATACCAAATGGTTTTTGTCAGTGCAAGATTGACAACTTTAGCTTATAATATTTACAGAAAAACATGGAACTCTATATTACACGTTATTCAGAAACAGCAAGCAAAATACAGGGACTCGGTACTGATCTCATGACAGTAGAGTATTAAGCATGACATTTAAATAATGCATCAGATAACATGAAAATCAGGATGAAAACCTTTTGACCAATGAGCAAAGTGGACTTCTTATACAAATGATGTATATGAGAAGGAACAAGAAGTCAAACTTATGTGGAAAGGGTCACAGCTGTAATGAGCAGCAAGGTAGAGAAAAACTTGCCTTCTGCAGAACTATCTTAAACTCCAAGAGCTCGTTATGTGTTTGTCGAAGTTTCTCACTGTTAGAATTCATCTCATTCAATTCATGTTCATGTTCGGCTAGTTGGATCTGAACCAGAAAGAGAGACAGAGCAGATACAAATCATTCCCTAATAGAGTTGGAAGGAAAAGAAAGTTTGTAAATCAAGATTACCCAAAACGGCAATTAAGAGATAGAAATTATAAAGCAACACAACAGAGGGTAACCTCTAAATCCTCTAGCTCAACATCTGGCTGCATAACTGGTTGTAAAGAAGACAATAGGCCAGCTTTAGTAATTTGATCTTTCAAAAAGCGTAACTTTCTGGACATCTCTCCACATCGCTTCACCTAAAAAAGGTATCTCAAAAATCAGATATGATAATCCTCGCACCATATATTAATTGAGAACTACAGGATGATTCCAAAAATATTTTGGCAAAATATCTTTCTGATATGTCCCAGTCTCTACAGCAAGTGAGGAAAACTGCATCAAACTTAAAAAACAATATATAATGATTGCAGAGCCAAAATCAAGTTGAATACAAAAATGGAAGAATGACGCAGCCATATATAAGGACTTGTATAAAATCGGTTGTATGTTTTGCATCAAGAAAAACTAATCAATTAAAAAGAAAAAAAAGGGACTTTTTTATTGCTACAAAATGCAGTAACATAGAAATGCAAACTGAAAAAACTCCATGCAGCTGAAAGTACCTGATTAACAAAAGTTCGCTGGAAAGGGCTTTTGTCAGCATTTAACTGAAAATTGCAGAGAAACAATGAAGAATGAGCATACTAGAAGTCCAGTAGAGGGACCACAACCCAACAGGAAGTAAACCTACAATAGTACTTTAGGGGCAAAGAAATGCAACTACATGAAAGACCAGGCAAGATTGGAATATCATGTCCAACATCAAACTTCCAACGCTCAAAATAATATCATTTTATCTTACTTGATCATTAATCAAGAAGGAAAAAAATGCAGTTGAACTAAAGCAGTCTGCACTCATCTTAAATAGTTAAGAACCCGAACAATGTGTGGCTAGTAAGTAGAATTATAATTATAAAATAAATTTACTTAAAATGAATTTAATGCAATGAATTTGTTTTAATTCATACTTGTGCCTAATATTATAGTGACAATTTACAAAATTAAGATATGCTTCCAAATCTTTAACTAATATTATACACTCATCATGTAATGGAACAAAAAAAGTCTAAACAATCCTAAAATTATATATTAATATAAAATAATATATATACGAACAAATGTATTTAAATACCAAAATAAATCACTTGGAAGATCATATATAATGCATAAATTTCTTGAATAAAAATTTGCAATGTTAAATCTCAATAGAGTGGAAAATCGTATGGATAAAATAATATACCAATGACATAAATAGGAGTTCTTATTCATCAACATTAAAAAGGAAAAAAACTTTTGAAATTCTTTAAAACTAATGTTAAAGTCAGAACTGCCAGCATATTACATGATTGTTGCATGCACAATGAATAAATATTAAATCATAGTTTCTATAGGAGAAGACACTTACTAGAAAATGACAAAAATGTGTTAATGTAAATATGGGGAACCACAGAAGCTATATCACGGATAAAATGAAAAAAATAAAACAAATAAATTAATTAAATCTCCAAGAAAAATAGAAGAATATTGAAAAATGTTATAATGAATATAATACTAAAAAGTACAAATATGAAGAGATATAATATTTTCTTAAATATAACATCACAAGAATATTGAAAAGGTAAGGTTCGAAGTGATACTTTTCTATGAAAAATTATAGTACTGAAAGGTATGGATATTAAAAGATGTAAATTTCATGAAACATAACATCACAAGAATATTAAATACCAATATGAATTGGAAAGAAAGTAATAATATGAAAAGGCACGAAAAAGATAAAAGCTTATGAAATTATATACTGTAATAGATGAGTAGTATTTCTATACAGCCATGCATCATATCATTTAATCCAATATGCCAGAAGCATGAGTTGATGTCCTTCATTTGATCACCAAAAGAACATGACATGACACAAACACATCTCAAGGGGTAAAATCAGCACGAAAATAAGCCTAATGGCTATTGCAGAGCTGAGCCTTGAGCATTAAGATATCCTATTAACCATTCATGACAAAGAAGTTTAATGGCTAGAAAAAACATGATGCAAGGCAATACTTCCATAAATTATGCCACAAATTCATCAGGTGCTGCAAATTATGGAAAATCAAAGACCAGAAATAGTGAACTAATTAAAGAATCCATAAAATCAAGATCAATAACCACTAAACCCCAATCTGTCGCTCAATGCACAGCACATTTCTGAAAACAGACTCCAAAACCAATGGATGCTTACGTCCAAATTCTGCAGACTATACTTCGGTAGCTAGATTAAAATCAAAATCTCTATCTTCATATTAATCCAAATTCAACAGAACCAAAAGATCCTAAACGCATAAGACGTCATCACTCACTATCACTACACATTCTCCAAATCACAGAGTTCTAGATAAATCCAATGAGCGATATCTAAAATCTGATTGGAAAGCGCATATGCATGTGTGCTTTCTGTACAACACACGCAAATCACAAGTTAAATCAATAATAGTCTCATCAAAATCGCTATTTCATATCATTCCAAATTCAAAAGAATGAAAAGATCCTAAACACGCAGACTGAATCGAGCATTAAACACAGCACATTTTCCATTGCCAGAATCTCCAGACAGTAAAGATAATCTCCAAATCCTACCACGAAGAGCATATACATATAGATATACATATACATGTGTCTCAAAAACACACTAAAACTTACCCATTAAATCATAATTAGCTCTATCGCAATCTCTCCAACCAAATAAATCTGGACTTTACAAATTTAAAGATCATCAAGTTGAATAAATTACAAATCGAACACACTCTCCAGCATTCGAACTACCTAAGGGAACCGATAAACTCGCAATCTGAAAAAGAATGAAGAAAAATCGAGCGAGATCAGAGTTAAGTAACGGAACTTACATCACGAAATTGGAGGAGACCGAGTTCGCCCAGATACGAAACCGCTCGATGAGCGGACTCCACCGGAATGATTAACTGAACCAACGTCATCTTCTCTGACCGCATCAGATCCATTGGAGGCAACTTGTCTATGTAATCCATGGCTTTGGTTTTTTCTTTCTTTTCTCCTTTTTCTCGGAAATCAAGCAGAAACTAATTAATTTTTTTGCAGACAGAGAGAGAGTAAGCACTCGGACAATGATCGAGTGCGGGGAGAATGAAAAAGAAGTTCGGTTTTTTTTGTTAGTGGTAGATCTGTTCTTGGCTTTTAGATCTGGAACTGGAAATGAAAGTGGAACCGTATTCTGGTATGCGTGGACCGTTGCGTGATGGTAGGTTCGGTGACGTATTTGGTTTTGGGTTTATTTCATTCTTTTAAGGGTTTTATTTTCTAAGATTTGCACATTTGATTGCGCCATGGAATTTAAAAATTATATATGCTAGTGGTCAACTCAACTGCAAAAAAAATTAAATAACAAAATTAAAATATATTATCTCATACTAACTTGTTAAATTATATATATATGAGTTAAAATAGATATAGCAACATATGAATTATGTAAATTATCAACACGAGAATTATCCCATATGCATTTAATAGGAAAAGTTTACGGTTTATAATACTTACAACAAGACCAGTCATGTTACATCAATAGATGATTTAAATTTTGTCTAATTCGAACTCTTGAAATTTTTTATACTTTATCCATTTAATTTTCATATAAGTAGCAATTATTGCGATATATTCTCTTCACGGGACTATAGATGTTCTCATACTTATAATATCTTAAAGATAAGTATCACAATATTAAAAAATTACAAACCATAGCTTGTGACAATAAAATGGCACATTATACAAACTTTTTGCTACTTTTCAGACTCCATGGATCTGTATTTGTTTGTTTTATCTATTTCTTTTTCTTGAAATATGAAAATTTCAATGCTTTCATATAATAAGTATATATTAAAATTTCTTCTTCCTGTTGTTTAGCACCGAAGTGAATGGTAGTCAGAAGGTAAAATATATTCTAATACCAATAAACAGTGAAATGAGTCACAAGATCATGCTCTTCTTTTTTGTGACTTAATGTATTCATGCACAATCTTTTAGAAAGTAAAATCTATTCTAATGCTAATTAACAATGAAATGAGTTGCAGTGATCATGTTCCTCTCTTGGTGACTTAATGTATCCATGTGTAGTCTTTTATACGTGAATTTTGTTTGCTAATTTGCAATAAAAAGTTATCGCAGTTAAACCAAAATCTCTTAAAAGACAAATTGCAAGTGAAAAACAAGAACCCTTTTAATTGTCTTGAATCTATGAAACAATGTGGAAACAAACTTTAGTTGCGTAAAAATAATTAAAAAAAACTCAAAGAGAAAAGGCATGACAAAGCAAAAACTAACACTTGAGCAAAACAAAAAAGATAAAGGTATCATAGCAACGGTGGCAAGGAAAAAAAATTCAAAGCGAAGCAACCAAGACAAGGGCACCACTTTAACTTGATGAAAAACGAAAACAATCATTTGATTGAATCAATAACATAAAGCCATCTGCATAAACTTTTTGTTGCCATCGCTGTTTTGCAAATTGTACATTTACCAACTGCTCTGAGACTTATTCAACTTAAAGCAAGAGATACCTACAGAAACTAAATCCAAACAAACCAAAATTAACCGCATTCACAAGAAAATGCAACATCATCCAAAATTATCAAATAACTACCACTATGTACTTTATCTTTAGAAGATCTAGACCATAATAATTATAAGGACCCCATACCCTCACTATGATGGGATATTTGCCGAAGAATCCCTTTGCTTCCTCGATTACTTCCGGTAAACTTCTAGTGAAGATATCCGACCAAAGGAATATGATAATGGCGAAGTCGCCACCACCGCTCCTTCTCTTACTGCTGCAACTGCTACAACTTCCCTGAATAAATGATGTAAATTAATGAATTTGATATAAAAAAAATGTAAACTACTGAAAAGAAGTAGGAAAAAAACATAATATTGTAAAGTAATGAAGTATTCTACCAAATTCAACTCAACAGCAATGTATTTTAACCAGTTGTAGAGGTGTATATGGATAAAAAAAAATTTATTAAATGTTGTCCCAAGTATGTGTGTGTGTATTCTTGTATATATTAGTTTATGTATTTAATATTTATAAGTGTGTACTGTGAACATGAGTTATTGCAAATGAGGTTGTGGAGGAGGGTAGTTATTTTTTTATGGCACATAATTGCCTTAATGTACAGGTTGCGACAGAGGAAGAGGTGGAATTTAGACACATGAAATATTAGAGAAAGTGGTTTGAACATCAAAAGAAAAGCAGAAAGATGGAGAGAGGGGTAATAGAGTAAGAGAGGAAAAAATAAATAAAATTTAGTTACTTAAAAAATTAGAATCGGAAGAGAGGAGAATATGACATACCCATCTCACCTTATCTTTAAATTTTGGAGTTGAATAATCGAGTATTCACTTAATATAATAGTATAGAAAATGGAATTCGATATTTTTATATAGAAAAGAAGAAATAGTAATTAATATATTTGGTTGTGTTTGCAAAATACCATTAGATATTTACTTAAGAAAAAAAAAACAACAACAAATAAAATCGTAGAGGTTTAATTGAGTGGTTATGTTTACGCGGATAATTATAGGAGTGAGGCGAACTATTACAAGAAGATCGACTAGTATTTTTAGTAAACTTTATTGGTATAAGAATTTTTTAACATAACAGAAATGTTTGTTGATTAAAATTGCTAAAGATGGCAACAATATTTTTTTGAACATGTACATTTTGTATTATAAAAGAAAGAAATGAAGTAAAGAAAAGGACGTAATTTTCATTGACATTACCTCAACATTTTTGTTTGTAACTGTTTAATAACTAAAAAAATTTATACTTCGATGGTGCCTGAACTTTTTAGAAGTTTCATCCACTATAGATATAAATGGATTCCATCCATTTTTCCATCTAGTTGTTAATGTGGCAAATGGATCCGATTAAAATATTATTTTTCACATCCATGTTGGTATTTATTATTTTTATTTTTCCCTCTCTCTCTCTCTCTCTCTCTCTCTAAAGCCTAGCCCCTTCTTTCACTCAATTCAAACCAAGATGCCATAGCTAAAGAGTCGAATCAACACACCCCATGCACTGTGATTGCACCACATTGGCATCAAAATCCACCACAGCCTACAATCCCAATCGAATCTCCATACCTACCTCCATCTCCAGCATCGAACATTGATTTCGACCACTTCCACCAAATCACCGTGTCATTGTCCTCCATAACCCAAATAAACCACATTTCCCAAATTGATTTGATGCAATGAACCTACGCTCTAGCACCTATTCGACTTGTGTGCTCCTCCGAAGTCGTGATAGAAAGGTGGGATCTATACCTTCAAACTCTGACTACCCTCATACCAAACCTACATTTCCCCATCCACATACTCTCTATCAAAACCACCCTCTCTTTAAACCATCATAACCTTAAGCCAACATCGCTATCTCTAAACCTCAAACTCCAACTACCAAGCAAAGCTATACTCGAACAAAAACTCGCTCTCTGTCATTCATCATGAACACATGAACAGCCACAACAACTCAAAACATGAGATCTAGCAATGCAAACCCAAGTCGCAACCCATTAATCGAGTCGACTCAATAACCTTGTCTCCATTAACTTCATCTATACCATATTACCCCAACACAACACAACCACTGCCACTGAACCAATACTACAATCGTTAGATTTGGGGTTTTAGATTTTTGGTGAGTTCAAATCAATTTTTAATAAAAATCTTGTATTTGGTTTTTTGGAATTTTTGTGAGATTGAATCAATTTTTAAGAAAATATTGTATTTGAGTTTTTAGATTTTTAGTGAGTGATAAGTGTCCTAAGACCCTTAATAATTGTGCTTCATCGATCATATTTTGTATGATATTTAGTTGATCCATAATAATTGTGCTTTGTCGATCATATTTTGTATGATATTTAGCCGATCTATTAAAGGAAAAGATACTTCTTTGATGAATTATTTTTTTTCAAGGCTGAATAAGGAGCAATTGAGTTGTTTAAAAGATTGATAATGAAACAAACAAAGATTTGATGTAGTTTGGAGCTTTATTGTAAATTAGAAGCACACTATCAAGAGCAAATGGCCAGTGTACAATCACTAGAGCAAAAAGCAAAAAACAAGATGCACGATCCAAGCACACGGGTCGTACACATCAAGGTTTTGTATGATTAATCAATAAGAATTATCGTGTTACTTCCAATGTACATGACTTATGTACACGAGTCATGTATCAATCATGTACGTTTGACAGAATACATATAGCGCTCTATTCATTAGTTTTTAATATTATGATACTTTTGTTCCTAAGCCCTAAAGAAAGTGTCTTGGAGAACTTTTCAAGGGGAAATTGCTATACAAACATTTGGAGTCACAAATGATTATTTTTAAAGGGTTTTATCAATCATGCCATCTCTAAACTCTTGTAGATTTCCTGTCTTTATGGTTTATTCCATGGAAAAGTAGATTTTGTATGCCTTAGGTTTTGTGAAACCTTAAATTATGTATTGAAATTCTATTGATTAATGAAAGGTCGATGTCTTAAGTTTATTCATGTGTGAAATCATTGTTCTTATGATAATTTATCGCCAAGATTTGTTGCATGTTTGATTCTTATTAGTCAGTAAAACATTTCAACCGATAGGATAGATCATCCATGAATATAGAATTTGCATGTTTTGTCTAAACATAAGGAGACTGAATTTCTATAATAACAATCAATCGTTGGTTAGGGTTCATAAGTTTCATGCAATTTTATATTAGCGTTAGTAAAGGAAGACATTCTCACTATCTCATGTAGGATTAGAAATCAATTAACTTAAAGAAAGTAATTGGTTTAAGTAAGAAATTATGCAATTCAAAACTTAACTAATAATTAATTAACTCTTATCATAAGAATTAAGGTTTATGGTGGATCAAAACTAGGGGTATTTTTTATGAATTGAATTAAAGACAAGGAAAATTACCTGTATGTTTAGTTAGGGTGTTTTAGCTGTTAGTTTAATTATTTTTAATAATTTAGAACTAGTATACTCATCTTGATGATTTAGGCTAGATGGTAGTAAAAGGGAAATACCGGTACCTACCCATAGATCCTTAAGGATGACACCCGTAATTAATTCTATGATATAAGATAGGCAAGCTTGTCTTTACTACAACGGGTTTTATTTTATTATTCTTGATACAATCAAAAGAGCATACCTAGGTGAGTCTGAATCAATTTATAAGAAAATCTTAGATTTTAGTTTTTAGATTTTTGATGAGTTTGAATCAATTTTTAAGAAAATTAAAGATTTTTGATTTTAGATTTTTTATGAGTTTGAATCAATTTTTTTGAAGTCCAGAAAGAAGAAGAGAGAGAGGAGAGAGGAAGGAAGCAGGGAGGGAGGGAGGGAGAGAGAAGGAAGAGTGAGAAAAGTAAAAACAAATGCCAAATAAAAAAAGAAATATTTTTTAAATGAAATTCGGTGTCCTAATTAGCAACTATATGGAATTTGCCCAGATGTATCGTAGGTAAAACTTTTAAAAATTTCAGGTACCATTACGAAACAAATATTTTTTAAGGTACAAAATTGTTACAAACCAAAAGGTTTAGTTACCATCAATGAAACTTACCCAAAGAAAAGGACACTTCCTAGTAAAAATCCATGTTGTCTTCTAGGAGTTCATAAGACTGGAATAAGTATTGTGATTCATTGCTAGCAAAAGCACAAAACAATAATCATTATTAAAAAACCCTAATTCCAAGCAAGAAAAGAGATAAAAGATAAAGATTAGGGACTTACCTTCTACACTTGTGATATATGAAAAGAAAGAGAGAGGGCAAAATTAATGTGACTTGTATTTATACATTATTGATGGTCAGTTATGGATTATGAGGATTCTAAGCCCAGTCCAAGCCATTGCTCATTAGGGTCAACCCATTAGGCCTAAACTTAACCTATTTTGACTCATCTGTAACCTTAAGAGGAATAATGACTCCTTTAGCTTGAAAGATCGACCACCAAACTGTATGTTAGGTAAACTCCGAGCTAGGGTCACTTGATACACTCCTCCTAACTGCCACCAACTCCACTAGTAGACATGTGTAGGAGTAGATTAATGGTGTAGTCCCCATATCCATGAAAACTGTGCATCAACTCCTCACTACTCCATGATCACACAATGTAGGTAGCTATTAGGAGTTCATCCTAATAAATACCTCCTCTTCATTGTGGATACTTGTATGTTACTCTTACAACTCTAATATTTCTTAACCTCTACACGTCCGAGATGCAATGTCACTTACGCATCGAAGTGGTCATGTTGGACAATACCCTATCGCATTACTGACCATGTTTTGTTTTGCAGGCCTCATTACAGTCCAAGCCTAACACTTATTTCACCCTCCATCAAAATGAACTAACAACACACATAGGTGGAACTAGACTTGGTGTTGAGGTGAGTTTATTATTTAATGCTCTTGCCTTCATATGGCTCTTGAAAGAAGAAGTTAAGAAATGGAAATAATAAAAAATGTATTGCAAGTTGTACAATATTTTTTTTAACAATATCCAATTCAAGATTAAAGGAGATATGATTGAAATGAACCACAACTAATGGCAACAATGTCACTTAATATAGGGAATCATCACATTCACAATATAATAATTTTGATGCCTCAAGTAATTCTCTTTTACAAAGCATCAAATTGAAGATTCTCGAATTTAATGGACAAGATGTTCTTGGGTGGACATTCAAGGTAGAGCAATTCTTTTATTGTTAATGGGACTATATTAGATTGTGATGGACAATGTAATGATGTTACCTATTCTATTCAAGAAGTGGGTTATTTTTGAAACATTTTATGTTCTTCCAATTTAAGGTGTAGAGTTGGTATTGAGAGTACAATGGTTACAATAACTTGGTTTTATTACTATTGATTCTATAAAATTAAGATGAAATCTTTGAAGGATAGTTGTTAGCACCTTTAATAAGAGAAAATTCTATAGTTTCGAGTCATATCACTCATCATTAATCAAAGCACATCTTTTCTACAAAATCAATTGCATCATACTTTCATTTAACAACTCAAACAATGGATATTAATACATGCAGTAGAGTTATTACCAATGACTTTGCCTTAAAGTAGGTATTAGGTTTATACTCATCCATGTTTGAGCCACCATCATCATTACCTCCCATAAAATCAACCAACACCGAATTCATTTGTTTCCTATGACTTCTCCAATTAATCTCAAAGCATATAGATACCCACACTTTTATGAAAGGTGAGATAGAAAAGTAAAGTCAAGCAAATGCTAAAAAAGTGCATTGTACAGTATAGCACAAGTACATTTTTATCCATCGTTTTGTTGATCAAGAAAAAATATGGAAGTTATGCCTTTGCATTAACTATCGTACTTTGAATAAAGTGACAATAAAAGATACATTTTCAACATGAATAATAAGATGAGTTATATAGAGCTTGACTTGAATGCTAGATATCGTCAAATTAATTGCATAAAAAAGATATTGAGGAAACTGCATTTCGAATGCATGATGGGCATTGTGAAATTTTTTTTATGCCTTTCAGCTCATGTAATGTCCATTCAATTCTTCAGGCAATCATGAATAGGATATTTCAACAATTTTTTAGAAAATTCATTATTGTCGCTTTTGAAGATATCATTGTATTAGTAAAGATATGTCTTTACATGTAGAAAATTTATCGTAAGTGTTGTAAATTTTGTTGAACAACACTTTCTATTCGCAAAATAGTAAATGATCTTTTAAGCAAGAGGCTATCAATTATTTAAGTCATATCGTATATATGAAAAGAGCAAAACCAAATCCAACCAAAAGTTAAGGAGGTAAAAAGTTAGCCTTTGCCTCGATTTATCAAGCAACTTAGAGTTTTCTTAGATTATCCGAATATTATATAAAAGGATATGCATTAATTGCAAGTTATTTAATAGATATGCATATGCTGCAAAAAGTTTTATTTGTATGGACAAAGCCAACAAATAAGCTTTATAATATTTTAAAGAAGCTCTAATTTCATCACAAATATTAGCATTATTGAGATTTTCTCAATAGTTTATAGTTGAGATTAATGCACTAGTATCTAGAATAAGGGTTGTTTTGCTTCAATCAGTTCATCTAGTTGCATTTTTATTATAAGAAGTTACCACCTCACTTAAGCAAAGCAAGTTCTTATGTTTAAAAGCTTCATGAAATGTTGAGATGTGAGAAAATGGAGCTAGTATTTTTTAAGATCTCATTCCATTATTCAGACTAATCATAAAAGTTTAAAAGAGGTTTCATGTAAAGACATATAAACGCCCAAAAATTATAATATTTGGTGAAATTATTAAGGTATGACTACACTATTATGTAAGAGGCAGGAGCTAAGAATCAAATGGTTGATTCTCTTTTAAGACAATATTTATCTTTCTTTGAGAATCACAATCCGCTTTTAAATAAGTTAGAGGATAAATATCTATCTAGGATGTAATTGGGCGGGTCATTATAGGGTATCCGATCTGCCCAACCCACTGAACACCCTATAGGATTCGACCCTAATATAGGGTTATGAGAAGGGTTTGGTAAAAAAATTTATGACCTTATAGGGCTGTGAGTCGAGTTCGGGTCATGGCTGTAACCTTATAGGGTCGACCTAACCACTAAAATTATTATAAAAAATACAATTTAAAATTTTCAAATAAAAAAAAACTTAATAAACATTGAGGTTTGTCATAACTCGCTTATTATCATGTTGCTATAAGTAAGTGAATTTTTTTTTAAACTTATACATTATATATAATGGTAGAGGGGCAAGTAATATTATTATTACCAACTTATTATATATTAGAAAATATGTCAAAGGAATAATTTCATTATTTTTTAATTGACATAGTTTATTACTTAATATAATATAAAGTGTGCATTTTATTAACTAAAAATATTATTAAGCGCATATTTTCTATGCTTTTGATATTTTGACTTAATGTCATTTTTTTCAACTAGAAAAATTAAAATGAAATACCACGTGTAACTCGAAAAATATAGAAGGCTAGCATCATAAATTTTGTATCACAAAGTTTAAAATAAAAATTTCCTTATTTAGAATAATGTTTAACTGTGCATTACACTTAATAACATATTTCAATAGAGGAACATAATGCAAAAGAATCGCATCTTATCCTAGACCAAAATTAAATAAAATATATATATAATAAAAAAAATTCAAAAGAATAAATATGCATCACACATATACAACAGCTTTTGATATTACATTATCTTAATATTACACTTTTTTCAAAGTATTGATATAAAATATGCAATGACGTGTTAATATATAGTCTTCTTTATCCACTTTGCAAAAACCTTTTACACAATAAGAATGAAAAAGAAAAAAAAAAACACAATCAGGTTAGCGGGGTAGGTTAGGGTTGTTACCCTATGGGGGTGGGTTTAGGTATTACATAAAAACTATATAAGGTCATGAGTCGGTTTGAACGACCTTATATGGAACTGGGTTGTGTTTGGGTATTGCATAAAAACTCCCCTCGTTTCTTCTTCTTCTTCTTCTTCTTCTTCTTCTTCTTCTATCAACAAATATAGCCAAACAACAACCCATCTCCAGAACTCAAGAACAACTCTTCATCACCCCATCTTCCTTATAAAACATTGAAACAGCCTTAAAACCTTAAAACTAAGAAACCAAAATAAGCCAACACCGATAAAACTATCTTCTAACCAAATCCACATCTCAAAATCTTATCTTTGTTCACTTTCCTTCTTCTTCTTCCAATGAAAAGCTTAAAAAAAAAAAACAAACAAACAAACCTTAAGTCAGCAATGTTGTTCAAACCCCAAACGAATGAGCCACCAATACCATCTCTACCATGTTAAGTTTGGTAGCCATGAGTACAAAGGGGTGGTCTAACGATGGTCTTTGTTGTGCAACAGACGCAGCTATGATGGCTAATGGTCAGTGTTTTGGGTAATGTGAAGGAGTTTGGTGGTCAAACCGAGTTTGGTTCAATCTCATTGGTTCGTGAGTTGATTCAATTCAATGAAGATGATTGTTGAGTTGTGTTAAAGGTGATAGCTTGAGGGTATACTAGTTAGATTTTGTTGAAGTTGTGAGGCCACCGTGAAAGGGAGTTATGATGTGAAGATGGTTTTAGGGGGGGGGATAGATAGGAAGAAGATAGGTCCTATGTAGTTCTCTTTTCTTGGGCTTGGTGGATTCATTAAAATAAAAAGGGTGTGGTTTTGATTTTTTATTATTGGGTTGGGATTCATTTAAACTTTTATTGGATTTGAAGTTGATTTGTTTTTAATAGGGAAGGAGAGAAGAAGAAGAAGAAGAAAGTGCAGAGAGAAAGAGAAAGAGAGAGAGGAAATTAAAAAAGAAAAAGAATATATATATATATATATGCTAACATAGAAGAGAAAAGATATTTTTTTAATATCGATTTCCTACCACGTTGGCATTTTCAGACTTTTAGCTAAATTCGGACAAAAAATACCATAAGTGTAAAATAAAAAATTTTAGATATTTTTGTAGGTGCAAAACTGTTATATCGAAAAAACTCATACATTGTTAAAGAAATTAACCCAATTTTAAGACACAATAAAAAAATTAAACACCTTATTGGCATAAGGATTTTGCAACGGATTAGAAATAATTAGTTAAAATTATACCTATCATTAATATTTTTCTTTTTTCTTTTTGTTTTTTCTTTTTCTTTTTGTCATTATGAACCAGTATTTTACAAGCCAAAGTTAATAGATCTATATTTAATTATGGAATATTCATGAAAGAAAAAATTTATATTCTACTTGCCATGAAAATTCAACTCGAATGGTTTAAGTAAACACTTGCAACATGGTTCTACACGTCTAGAGATTACTAATAGTAATTCTTATTTTATTAAATTCACCTTTCAATAATTCTCATATCTAAAAATATATAAACACTACAATATCACATTTTATAAAGGCAACCAACAGCATTCATTCATTATATTAATAAGTTGTTTTGACATACTAGGCCTAGACCGACCTCCATTAACCATGAGTCGACTTGTTGGAGTCCATGTCCAACTCTAACTGATGGAGAGCCTTGTTAAAAACCTAATAAGGCATAACCAGGTTGCTTCAACTAGGTTATGATTTCTAGAGACTAAAAATCATTATCAAATACACAACGGAATAAAAATTTCTAGAAAAGCCATTGGGAACCAAGTGATTCAACAAAACCGATAAGAAATCCATAATTATCTACCTTTTTTTTTGTGCCTAATCTAAAATGAAAATTTGGAAATCAATAAAGATCTGCATACTATCTACTTTGGTTATGTCGAATTTGTGTGTTGTCTTTTCACGAGCACTCTCTATCAGTATCTACACGAATGAACCCTTCAAAACATGAATACAAGTGTGCTAGTACCTTAGATATCACAACTGATGTTTTTCTCTCACTCTGTTGAAAATTTGATTTTCTACTTATGAATGTGTGTTTTAGGGTTTTTCTCTCTAAATCTTTACGCATGTCTTTCACCAAAGGATGGTACAAATATATATTTATACTATAATAAAACATGATCTTTTTAAATTTAGTAAATCACATCCTTTTCTATTCCTAATAGGTAACTAAATTTCATTATTATTTTCTAACTTCTATTTTAAAATAAATATTTCAATTCAAAATAGAACACTATTATCCTATTATAAATAGGATAATCTATTTCAGGTATTATTCAATGAATTTGTACTCTTTCCAAATTAAATCAAGTGTTTGTATTAGTTTATTGTTTGTGTACAACCCTGTAGGTTTATTTTTAACACTAACAATAGGCATAAATCTTATTCTGGCTCACAAGTAGACTAATAAAACAAATAACATTGATCATACTATTAATTCATTTGAATACGGTCATGCAGTTCTCAATCTCACTTATCGAAGCACCCAGATATACCTCTCTCATAATGAGAGAAACAAATCACATCTTAATCACTTATCTCCTTTTACGTGATTTACACTATGTTCAATCACAACGTTTTATAATTATCTAGTTAAAGATAGCATTCAGTTGTATCAAATCATAATGTTCTTCATTTGGAATCCACAACGATTTCAAGCCTAATGATTCAATAGCATAGTTATTATGAGAATCGCTTATGACATCAATCCATGAAATGATCTCATAGTAGGTCAGTCCGATACTTAGTTCTCAAACATGTCCTTATGAGTTTAGTTTATATCTCCATACATATAATCATCTCAAGATTATCAACCAAACCTTGTACTGGACTTAATTCATTATTGTTCCCATGATAAGAAGTATTTAAGGACATTTAGAATAAGTGTATCGTTATTCATAGATATTATTATAAAGTGAACATGCAAACAATATAATAATTAATGTCTCTTTATTAGTAAAACATAAGGATGACAATATCCAATGATTGGCCTAAGGCATAATTACTAACATAGATAATAGCTCAATCATCTCCTATTGTTCTTTAACCTAGCCTCATAACTCATCAAGTTATATAGGAAGCATACTTGCTCATTGCCTTTGGTAAATCTTCAAGATCTCAAACTGTCACTTTGTGGGAAGTTACTATAAGATATAGAATTTATGGAAAATAGATTTAACTTTCATTTGTGAAACAGCATAAAGTTATGATCCTGAATAAATTAATTTGCCATAGACATTAGTTGTTGATATTGCATACGTAATGCAGAATACATCATGAATTGAGAAGATTGATTAATCCCTTTAATTCATTGGTTTCTACCTCATGACCTAGCCTTTAGTTATAAAGAATTTTGATGGAATAACCTTTCATGCCATAATATGTTTTTATGCTTTCTCTTTGTAGCCCTAATAAATAGAAGGATGACCAATTTATATATCAACTATTTTAATCTAGTATATCCATCAAATACAAGTTTTAACGGCTAAGATTTGTTTTGACTGTTATATGGCAACTTAACTAATTAGGACCAAATTGGTAAGAGTATCCCTTAACTTTTGGGTCACATTCTAACATCCTCTTGCTTTACTCGACAATTCATATTTGTTATATTTAATAGTTGGACATTAAGCGTGCATAAATAAACAGATCTCTTAACACATTCATAAGTTACCTTAACCTAATAAATCACACAACACAGGTTATGGTAGTCATACACTATATTATCGCATACTCCCTTACATATACCACAACATTAGCAATTCAAAGTCAGGTCTCATAAGTGATATATAAATATCATGATGGTCAACATCAATGTCTTATCGAGACATTATTTCTTATTCAATAACAATAAGGTGTACATAATCAAATGAACAAGAAAATTTCAATATGTCAGAAACATTTTATTAAGCTCAAGAGTGTTAAAGCATCATAAAATCAATCATCAATACAGCCAAGAACCACCTTTGAACATATGCTTTAAATGTCTTTGATTGCAAGCCTTTAGTCAAGGATCTGTAATCATGAGATCTTTATATTCTATACACACTCTTTGTTTCTAAACCTTTTCCTTTATGGAAAAAAAATGTTGCAACTCCATATGTTTAGCACTTCTAAGGTATTTATCATATATGGAGAAGAAAGTAGCTACAAAATTATCATCATAAACTTTCGGTGGCTTAATAATGGTGTCAACAACCTTAAATCCTAAAATAAGGTTCTATAGCCATAATGCATTAATTGTAGCCTTAAAATAAACTATAAGTTTTGTTTCATTAATGGATGCAGTAATGATAGATTGTTTGGTACATTTCATGAGATTTATCTTCTACTCACGCACAAATAAGAAATTATCAAATGTAGATTTTCTATTGTCAATGCATCCAATAAAGATTGAATCCAAATATCTTATCAACCATACTTGATTAGCTTTACTATACATGAGCATGAAATCTTTTATTCCTTGAAGACCTCAAAAATTTCTTTGTAACCTTCAAATAGTTGATTCTAAGATTGTTTTCGTTAGCAACAAATAGAATATCATCAACATACAGAACTAAAAATACAAACTTACTCCCTCTAATCTTTCGGTAAATATACTAGTCAACAGTGTTTTCTTAGAAAACAAAAGATGTTATGGTATCATTGAACTTAATATACCATTGTTGGGAAGCTTATTTTAGTCCAATATTGGCTTATTGAGTTTACGCACCACAAAATCATTTCTTCTATGGTAAGACCTTTAGGTTGATCTATATAAACTTCTTCTTCAAGATCTTCATTCAAAAAGATAATTTTCACGTCCATTTGATGTAACTCTCAGTCATATCGAGCTACTAATTTCATAATTATTCTCAATGAAACTTTCTTTGAGACAAGTGAAAAAGTCTCTTTATAATCAATGTTATCCTTTTGAGTATAGCCCTTAGCAACAAGTGTAGCTTGATATCATTCAATATTGCCATTAAAGTCACATTTGATCTTAAAGACCCATTTACATCTAACTTGTTTGAACCTTGTAGCAAATCGACGAGATCCCAAACATTGTTTTGCCCATAGAGTTTAACTCATCTTTTATGGCCTCATTTATTTATCAGGCTTATTACTTTCTATGGCTTGCGAAAATGAGATAGGATCTTATAAATGCCAACATCAAATTTTGACTCTTGTAAATAAACCACATAGTCATTAAGGATAACCAACCTTCTTGTCCTTATTGGTTTGTTTAAAGCTACTCCATGTGGTTCATTCGTGTTAGCTGATTATAAGTTAGTTTCATCTTAAGGTGTTAATTCATTCAAATGTTGCTCAAGATCATAATGTTCTTCTAATATTGGAGCAACATTTGGTATAGGAGTGGATATTGGAACATTTATGGGTAATGGAAGATCAACTCTAACTTCATTAATATCTACATTACATTTTTCAACACTCCCACTACCCATTTTCAATAAATTTGGCATTAGCTGTTTCAACAATTCTTGGACAATGGTTTGGACAATAAAACCTACACCCTTTAGATTTCTCCAAGTAACCAATAAAATAACAACTTATTGCTCAAGAATCTAATTTTATTTCATGTGGATTATAAACTTGTGCTTTTGCTCGCAAACCCAAAATGCAAGTGCCTTAAACTGGTTTCCTCCCAGTGCATAACCCAAAAGGAGTTTTAGGAAGTACTTTACTAGGAATCCTAATTAGTAAATACACAACAATTTTAAGTGTATGAATCCATAACATTTTAGGTAATGAGGAATTACTCATCATACTTCTAACCATATCCATTAATGTCTTATTACGCCTTTCTACCATACCATTCGTTGAGGTATGATTAGCATAGTATACTGTACACATATTCTTTTTTTTTTGTGGAACTTTGCAAATGGACCTAGATTTCGTCCATATTCATCATACCTTCCATCATATTCACCACCTCTATTAGATCTTACAATTTTCACTTTTATGTGTAATTTCCTTTCAACCTCCTTAACGAACACCTCGAGGGCATTCACAACTTGAGATTTCTCATTTTGCAAATAGACATATCCATACCATCAAAAATCATCTATAAAGGTGATAAAACATTTTTCTCCAGCAAAGGATGGAAAGGTCCACATATATTAGTGTGTATTATCTCGAGAAGCTGAGTAATTCTCGTGGCTCATTTCTTATTATGTTTGGTTTGCTTTCCCTTGATGCAATTCACACATAAACCAAGATTAGTAAAATCTAAATTTGGTAGAATCTCATTTTTACTAATCTTTCTTTGGATACATGACTCAAACATTTATGTCACGCGTAAACAAAGTTCTCATTTACCAAACTACACTTAATACCAATATTTTGATGAATATACATCAAAGATGTAGAGAAATCAACATCAAGTTTCAATTTGCATAAGCTACCAATAACAATTCCAAAACCAATAAAGGAATTAGCTTTATTATATAAATTGAAACATCCATTTCCACCTTTAAAACTAAACCCCTTAGCATAAAGTTTTGATACGAAAACCAAAATTCTAGATAATGAAGGTACATAGAGAGCTTGAGAACTTTTCCTACTCCTTGACTTACTAGGGTCACTGTATAAACTCCTTGTTCCTTTAGTCTTGTTTCCTCTTAAGTAAGCTTACTGGACAATTCATTAACATCCCACTTGCCCTTAATAGTATTATAGTTATTTTGGAATGGTCCATACCTAAGAGGCAATGAGTTCAAAATAAATAGCACCCAAAAAGAGTCGATCCACAGTCATACTCAAACTCTTAAGTCTTACTGCAATATTAGTCATACTTCATGACCCATCATACTTCATAGTTGTGAATCTAGCCATTAATGTCATGTAAGTGACTTATCAGCAGAACAAAAGCACTATTCCACAAGCTTAAGGTATTCCTTAGCTGTTACACTTTATGGAAGAATGGGCTTAATGTTGTTGACAATTGCCATTCACATGAAATTTAGACATAATCTATTATACCCATCCCATGCCTTATGTTTCAACTTCTCAGTGTCGCTACTCGTATCATAATGTCAACAAGCTTTTCTTCTAAAAATACCAAGCTAAGGTCTAATTCAATACACCTAAATGGAAAGTGACTTGCTCACACCCTTCAGACAAGTTTAAATCGTTAAAGACAGTAACAGCATTAGCATGCAAATCTAGGGAAACAGTTGCAAATACATAAATGCTTACGAAATTAACAGATTTAAATAATTTAACACATAAAATATATTGTAGGTCTCCTTTCAATAAACACAATAATATATATATCATCATCATTATAATTAGAATGCCATTTAAACTTTATAAGGAAATTAAATAAACCTCACCACATACATATAGCATCTTTAGGATAACCATATATATGACATAAGTATAGAGTAAATTACACTAGAAAGTAGCAGCATTTGGTGGTAATTTCATTTAAGATATTACCATTTTGAGTAATTCAAAAGTGGTACAAACGTTTGACAAAGTGTATAAAAAATAAGGTATGAACGTTTTGCAAAGTTCATTTGGGATATCAACGTTTAGATTAGTTTTCAACTAAATCTCTTACGTTTCCATCAGTGGTCAATTTACTACCTTATTTAATTCAGGTTGTCAAACATTGATAACTTTTTTTAACCACTAAAAACGTTAATACTTTAAATGAACTTACCCATATATGTTAATAACTTTTTTGATGTAATTTACCCCAAAAGTATATTAATTTCCTCCTTTATGTTTACCAGTTATAGAATGTTGATTTACCTTTAAGTAAAATCCTTAATTTCTATCAACCAATAAATCTACATAATAGCATTCCATAAAATTCATAAATTATATGACCACTTTTTTTACTTTATTATTTTCATAGGATTTTGGCCATATTTCTAATGCATTTTTAAATAGATTATTGTGAAAATGTGCTTTTATGGCTTAATCGTTGTTTTCAGCTCTTAAGCTGAAGAAGTGAAGAAACAAATAAGTTTCAAATCAGATTTTGGGCAAAATAACAACTACAAGAAGATCAGACTTCTATCAAAGGAAAAACAAAACCTTTGAGGGCTCAAATTATGAAGAAAAGATCAAGTCAAAGCAAAAAATGTGAAGTTGCACCCTGAGGTCGAGGCTAAAACTCACCCTGTGACAATGTACATCGAAGACTTGGAAGCTTTGAAGCTGAAGTAAAGTCGAGCCCTACCACTGAGCCCTCGATAATAGCACTATTGCACCCCCGCGACAATGATTTGAAATAGAAGATTGTCACAAAGAAGCCGAGTCTTAATGAATAAAGTCGAGTCCTAGAGATAGCTTGACCAGCACCTCGAGACATAAATAAAACGTGTGTTTCTTTAGTTTGTACACTCACATAAGAAAAAAAAGGCGAACCATTAATAAGATCTTCTACGTAGGTAAATCAGCATCCGAATGATTTTCTTCGAGAATAGGACTATAAATAAGTACGATAGGTGCATTATAATGGATGTAATCTTATTTATAGTTTTTAACTTAGTTTTAGTGTAGAGAGCTCTTAGTGAAAGAATCAATCTCTTCTTGTTGGTCCTCTCAAATTTTTTGGATAAATTGCATTAAATTTGTGTTTGTAATTCCTTGTGAGAACATTGCACTTAATTGAATTCATTATTTGATTGAGTTTATTTCTCCAGTATATTTGATCATAATGCCTAAGCTCATGAAGGAGTAATCTCCTTGACTTAAGGTTTGTGGATCCAATTTCCGATTCATAAGATTTCAATTAGATGTTTATGTTTATTACGTGTATATCTGTATTCAATAGCTTAAGTTTAACGAGTGAATCTAAGTAGGTGTTGCATTTTATTAGATTCATGCCTAATATTCGTTAAATGAGACTAAGAGGGGATTTTAATAAATAAGATCTAAAGCTATTGATGAATTTGATCATAGTCAGCTCGAGAGAGTAACCATGAAACTTTCTATCACTTGTTTTTAGACACCAAACAGGGTTTTCAAACAACAAATTCTTGAACTTTTACGGATTTAAGGCCGTTGATAGTTAGCTCGAGAGAGTAACAGTCTAGCTTTAATTCTATAATTACTAAGCTCGAGAGAGGATGTAGTTTACACTCATAAATTTGATAGTGCATATACACCAACAAACACTTTATTTGAGTTATAATCGAAATCACATGATAGAGAGTGGTTGGTAATTGCTAATCGAAGGTGAGCATAACATATTAGTTTTATAAATTTTGAAAACTTCAACTTCGTGTTCTCAAAACAGTTTCAATTTAATTGCAAATACCAATGATCATAAACCAACCACACATTCAAGACTAATTTGACCATCTTGGTGATTAACAAATTAATCTTAATCTTAATGTCATATAGCTTTATCAGGTAATCAAACAAAGCTTATTAAATAAGATCGGTAGCTTTGGATAGATCAACTTATTTAACAAGCAATATTGATTTTCCTTTGTCATGTTTATTAGTCATAGAATATTAAGTTACCTTTGGTAAATCCGAAAAAATTCTAAGAACTAATAAACATAATTTATTCATATACTTTTAACAAGAAGACGATGCACTCGCGATGTACGTGCAAATAAAACAATCCAACATATATAAATTAAATAGATATATTGTTTTGACACGTTGGAAGAAGACTACCTTAATTAGTCATAGAAATTAGGAAATTAGTTACAAATCATAATTATAATTATATTTTCTACAGGTAACTTCTCCATGTTAGGTAACTGCCCATAAATATGGTATCATAGCTTTAGATTGGTATATAAGTACATATGCTTAAGCCAAAAAAGGAAAATACTATGTCTATTCAACCCCTATTTAATTCTATTCAAACCCTATTTAATTTCATGATTTCGGGGATATCAAAAATATTTTACGCCTATAGTCTATTCAACCCCTATTTAATTTTATTCAAACTCTATTTAATTTCATGATTTCAAGGATACTAAAAATATTTTACACGGTAAAAACTACATCTATTCAACCCCTATTTAATTTCATTATTTTCAGGATACTAAAAATATTTTACACTCATATGCTAAAAAAGGAAAAGAATGTGTCTATTCAACCCTTATTTAATTATATTCAAACCCTATTTAATTTTCATGATTTTAGGTATACGAAAATTTTTTTATGCCCATATGCTAAAAACATTATATTAAAAATATTGACACTAAAAATGTTTATATTAAAGACACAAAAGGGGGTGGTTTTGCTTTAATAGTATAGATAGATAATAGGCATTAACATTTCATGAATAAATGACTATTAATTTGTTACATGATAAAATTTCATTTATTGGTTTGGCCACTTCGGTGACTAAAAAACCATCTACTTTATATTAATGTCATGTATAAATCTAACACATAACTCAATTTTAATTTTAATAATAACATACAAATATTTGTGATGTTATGAGTTCTGAAATAAAAATAATATGGCTATGAAAACACATTAGATTTCAAGAATGAAGAAACAAAAACATACAAAATATATAGCCATGACATTTATCAATTATTAACCATGATAACATTTAAAAGGAAACAAAATTGGCCTATATATATATATATTTGTGTGTGTGCCCGTGTCACTATTGTCTTTCCCTTTATTTTTCCTTTACAAACACACACACACACACACACACACATGCTTTGTATATATGACAAAACAACATCATAAGGTAAGAGAGAATCAAACCCAACACTTTCCATTAAATAAATAATACTACAAAAAAATCGATATTAATTTGATTCTCAATAAAGCTTTTCATTCATCCGCTCATTCCTTAATGCGAAAAACTCAATACCTCTTTCAGCACTTAAATGACGTTAAATCTATTTCATGGTGTAGATATATATATATATATATATAAAATAATATTCAAACGAGAACGAAACAACAAAAGAAAAGGATCATAACATTATTTTTTTTTTTATGAAATATATACTAATCTCACGATAAGGTCATAATCTAAATAATAATTTTGTATGAATCATCATCATTACTACATTGTTTCATTCAAACCATAAACTATAAACAACCAATTATGACAAAAAAAAAATAATGTCATTATCATTATTTTTATTGCAATCAACATGGTTGAACTAAGATTTTGAAACATTAACAAAGCCATCATGACATTTGAAAATCTAATATTTTAGTAAAAATTGAAAGGGTAAATAATTTATCCAAATTGAAGCTTTGATACCACATGTAAGATATAGATTTTATGGAAAAGAGATTTAGCTTTTCCTTTGTGAAACATCATTAGGATCTTGAATAAATTAATTTTGCCACAGACGTTGGAAGACGTCATGAATTGAGAAGATTGATTAATCCCTTTAATTAATTAGTTTCTGCATTTTTATGCTTTTTCTTTGTAACCATAATACCTAGAAGGATGACCAATTTATATATCTATTGTTTTAATTTGGTACGTCTACCAAATACCAGTTTTAACAGCTAAAATTTGTTTTTAACTAATTAGGACCAAATTGGAAAGAGTATTTCTTTACTTTCGGGTCACATTCTAACAGTTACACCTTCTTATAATATTGGGAACAACTATCTTACTAAAGACAACTATCCAAGATAAACCGCTTGCCTCAAGACAACCACCCAAAATAATCACTCACCTTCTTCCCCTATAAATACAGCCATGGAGCCTCACTATGAATTATCTACACATACATACATTTTCTTGCCCTATTTTTCCATATTATCCTCTCAAATACCCTACAAACTTAGACATTAGAATGACCATACTTGAGCCCTCCCCCTAATTCTTCCCATCGTCTCTTGTTTTGCAGGCTCATTCCTAGCTACTTTAAGGCTTCCACCGTCTAATCCTCCACCAACAAAGAATTAAGGCTAATACTTCCTTTTTAAATTCAACTACTCTCGTATATCTAATTATTTTTGTATGTAAATCATCCTAAAAATGCTTGTTTCCTTATACTAAGCAAACGTAGACTCCAAATCTAGTTGAAAAAATATAAATAATAACTAAATTATTACCGACTACTGAGCTCTTTTCATTTGATCAAAAACTACCTTTCAACAACTCAACTACCAACAATGATATAAACACTACGATTCCACATTTGTAAAGATAACCATAATCATTATCCATATGTTTCAAATTCAACAATTCTCATATACCTCAATATTTCCATTGCATGTATATCTTCAAAGAAGTGTTAGTTTTATGGTATTAAATATTGATTCAAAAAAATTTGTTATCTTGTATTTTTATAATTATTTTAAAACACTTATTTTTGCACACTATTACCAACTACCAAATATTTAGAATAGAAAAAATAAACATAGATTTTAAACCAACCTTGCCAAGCCGTTTTTATCAAATTGAAAAATCTATTCTATGTTTACCATTGATATTTTCTAGGTAGATACATCGCTTTGAATCATTCTTTTTCATTGTAATAGAAAGAAAAAGTTATATATATACATATATATAATACATATAAAAAAATCCTTTATTTTAACATTATAATAGTTTCTTCTCGTTTTCGTTCGAGAAATCCTGTAAAAAGGGCATGAATAATAGGAGAAACGTTTGAGTGGTTGGTAAAATTAAGAATTGTTTTTTTCAGTCTGACCTTGATCTGAGCAATATGCGAGTTGACCATGATATTTTATTCGCTTTTTATGGCTCTGTATGTTTTCTCGTAAACGGTTTATTAATTTTTTATTAACAAAAAAAAAAAAATAAAAACAAGAAACGAACAAACACACAAACAAAAACAGAAGAACCCAGAAGCTGAAGCATCGGCAAGACATCGAAATTAGACGTCTTTTAACATTTTCTGGCCATTCACACCGTGTTTATTTGGTATAAACGAATCGGCAGGGATAATTGAGAAGACTAGCAATGAGGAGGGTTAAATTCTATTTATTTGTTTATTTTGAAATCTTTTTTTTTTATAAAAAATTAAGAGATTTAGTAGGAAAAAGGAAAAAAGAAATTGAAATACATACCCTTATTTTTTAAATTATCTATTATTTTTAAGGACATACAAATAATCTATTATTATGTTTTTTTTTTATCTTTTATAATAATTGATATTCTATACATTTTTCTTCTTCCTCATTATCTAAACACATGGAAGGATTCAAATCCTATACTAATTATTCTTCTCTATTTTATTTCCTTTTACTATTTTTCCTACCTAATACATTCCATCATACCAAACAAAGTATTAATGTTTCATCTATTATAATTAAACTAATAGTCTATTAATCTCCACAACTTTCCAACATTAGAATTTAAATAATTATTTAAAAGAAAAATCAATTGGAATAACTATAAAAACTTGCAAAAAAATCAAGATAAAAAAACTTGGATTCATATTTTACAATACGGTTATAAGAT
The DNA here is from genome assembly GCA_024138025.1 of Combretum micranthum. NCBI lineage: Eukaryota > Viridiplantae > Streptophyta > Magnoliopsida > Myrtales > Combretaceae > Combretum > Combretum micranthum. Next base: position 187,159 of record JAMXBD010001037.1, read on the forward strand.
GATGTGGAATTCACCCTTTATCTTGATTTTGGCATAAACTAGGTCGAGCCTAATGAACTGGTCTAACCCGACACTAGCGAAGCCAACTAGTCGGCTTGATTATATAGGTCATAACCAATATACCAATTGTCAAGTTGGCGAGTTAGGAGGCCTAGGACCCTCCGACTGGTTGATAGGTCAAGTGCTTAAGATTAAAAAAAAAAAGAAAGTGAAAGAAAAAAATGAAAATAATAAATAAATACTTAAACTTATTTTCACGTGAATAGTTAACACTTACTATCTATTTATAACATTAAATGTGTTGTTACTATAATCAACACAAGTAATAAATATGCTTAAAAGATGTCTAGGTTGACTTCTATAGCTTATAAGAAAAGTAATTTATAGTTTCTTAATAATGTGAGACTTATCTTGTCTTTGTGAGAGTTTCTCTTGAGTGTTTTATAGTTCCATATTGTTAATTTTACAACTAAATGTAGATATACCTATGTATATATAAATGCACATTTTAAACTTCATCCAACAAATGGGCCAAAGACTATTATTTTTAGGCTCAATTTTATTTCAAGTTGAAATTTTCATATTTAATTTTAAATTTTATCTTTATTTTATTTTTATTGATTTTTAATTTTATCTTATTAAAGAAATTTTCTTTACAATTTTTAAATTATAATTAAAGAAATTAAATAGGGTTGGTTCAACAAGCCATGAATCGCCTCATGAATCAATAGGTTAACCTGGAATCGGCTCACCTATACCCAAATCCATGACTTCGCATGTCCAAGCTAGTTTAGCTTGGTGCTAAGGTCTATCTATATCCACTTATTATTTTATGCTCATAGTTTTAGTGATTGAAAATGACTAAAAAATATTTAGCAAGCTATATTTCAATTATTTGTTTGTATTGATTGTGTTGTTGTGAAAAAATATTTGCAAAAACTTTATAGACCATGCTCAATTTTATATATAAATTTATCCTAGGATTTCTAATTGCTTGTATCGTTTTTCTAAAATTTTATGGAACATGCATATTTTTTTTTAACTTTCTCAATGCAATTAATGGATGATTGCTACAATTTGGTGCGATTATAATTAGTACATAATTACTATGCTTTGAGGTGAAGAAGAGGGTTCTTAATTTTAGTAAAAGTTTTGTCAAACCGTATGCAACTACTTCCTTTTGTTAAATTGGGTTTGTGTTGTTTGTTATGTTTTACATTTACTTAAATCCATTCCCTCCCCTAACCTCCCCCCAAAATGTTGCCCAACACATGCATGAAATGTGTGTGTATGGTAGTTGCTATTCTAAGTATTGCTCAATCCATTTGGGGAAATCTTTTTTAGCTGCTCAATAGAAGGGCTAGAAGAATTATAATAATGTAAGATCTAGTTATGTGTGTCCTGCAAATATATGCATTAACCTAGAGTGCCCTTTGAGTTTAGGAAGCGATAATTACATGCAATTTGTAAAAGCATAACCTTTTTACAATCAAAATCGGAAACTTAAATCTAAATTTTAGATAGATAATAATGTTTATAGTAAACCCTCAAAATATAATGCCCATTGTAATCCCCAAGTTTTTCACCAAGTAAAATTAGAAAGTAGGTTTTGAAGAACTATATAAAGTTAGTGTAAAAGTTAGAATGATACGTAGTTAGTTAGTTGTTTTATCTTTGATAACATGCTTATAGTGAACTAAATTTTTTAGAAATCCAAATATTTCAATTAATCTATTTCAAATTACTTCTCAATCATTTTACTTTTAAACACTATTAGGAAATTGGATTTTCTTTTTTAAATATACTCTCTAACTTATGAGAAATAAAAATATAGATTTTATCAAAGAAAATTTTTACTTAAATGAATTTATAAATTAAGCTAATCAAACTTTGCATTATTTTCAAATTGTTGGTCTTTTATGCTTGTGGAAGTCTAATTTCATGCGCAACAAAATCAAACCCAATTCTTGCAAGAAAACCAAGCCTAAAGTCCACTTATTTTCTGCAAAATTTAAGCTTATAACCCACCTTAACTAACATGCAACCACATGCACAAGATCATTTTTGAAGGCCTTAAAAGTTAATAAGTTTGCTTTATCTATATAAGCAAATTTATCTTCAAAAGTGGTAGAAATTTCCTTCCTTTTCTTCTTCTTATAACCAACGTATTTTACACAAACACATGCTCCACATTTCTTTTTCATTTCCTCTTGTTAAACCAACAAGAAACTCAAGTCAAGCTTCCATCTTCAAGTCAAGATACATATAGATAAGTTAACTCTTGATTTCACTTGGTTAATTTTGTAAAGTAAGTAAATATTCTTGTAGTTGTTATATATATATATATATATATATAAGGTTGTCATGGATTTTGTTGTTAGATACGTGCACTAGAGATATGGAGTTGTGGTTTAAAGTCCTAAAGCTTGGGTGTTGTGGATTATGGTTGGTAGTTAGAGTTGATATGATGATGGTTAAGTGTAGAGCAATAAGAAGATGAAAATAATGGATATGAATTATGTATATGATGTTATAGTGTTTTAATTGAGAACAGAATCTTTGAAATTGGTTAAAATGTGCTAAAATATGAAGTTTAGACGTGTTGTTTGCTGGCATTTTCATATGGAGTCATGGTAGAGGGCATGGAACTCTTTGTATGTGTTGTCTAGATGGCTTTGCCCGCCTTATGGGAGCGTAGAAGATGGATATGGGGGCATGGCAAGGGGTATAGAAGTTTCTGTATCCAACCTAGTAGAAACATCCCGTCCTATGGGGCATAGGTATATGGCCTTTGGTTTATGTATATGTCTCCTATAGCTCTAAAATCTTGTCTAATCCTTATTTCCTTGTTATATAATTAGTAATACAAGTCTTCTATCTTATAGGAATCTTAAATCAAGATCTAGATTTCCTAAGTGATTATTACGAATTGAGGTAATATGCAAGGGTGAGTAAGTTGAGTCTTTTTTACTTTGCTTGTGATTGTATGGTAGTAGAATATAGTATAAGTACAATTGAAATGGAACAAATACATGGGGTTGGGATATCTTATATGCTATGTATTTTATGAATGAATCAAAAATCTTAATATTCAAAGTAACAATTACTTGCTTGATAATGAGTGTGTAGCTTGAACCGATGTATGTCTAAAATTGGAGTGACCATTAAATAATATGGAACAAGGCTTACCAGATTCTTAAACGTAAACTGACATGCAGTGCATGTCATCATAATTGCATTAACATGGTATTTATGTTACGTATTAATATTTCGATTATGTGGTAATGCTTGTTGAGTCCTATCAAGGGTTACCATAGGGTTGTCAGCTTCACAGAAACTAAGCAAACTTCAAAGGAGGTCACATGTGGTGGAGTTAACTTTACAGTATTAATACTTAGCGGAAATTCCCAAGTTGTAAGAGAAGTGGAGAGTATATATTATATCTATTTAGAAATAGTAAATGAGATCAAAAGAGTTCTTCTTTAGTTTTGGGATTCTCATGAGCATGAATTTCTTAACTAATTTTTCAAACTCCAAGGAGGGCATAAATCCCCATAGGTTTGGATTTTGGTTATCCAAACCATGTTTGTTACATATGTTTGATGAACACATTGCATATGATTATTAACTAAACTTGTTTGATATTAATGAACCGTGTTAAGACTCTATTGTTCACTGATCTTTTTCTGCCCATGCTCCTTTAGACTATTGTTTTACAGGAATATAAGCAAGAAGACTAAGACCGAAACCAAAACCAGATATGGAAGTTAGGATGGAAAATGGACTTTATGTATCCATGCTTGGAAGGAAGACCTTGTTTGTAATAGAGACTTAGTGATGATGTTTGTAATAACATAAGTCATGTTATGTTTTTCTTGTAAGTTTGTTGTAAAAGTGTTCTGATGATGCTATTGAAGATCATGGATATAATAGTTAAGTGATGACCTAGACTTTGTGATGTTATCTTTGCTTATGGCTTATATATATGTAATATCTTTCTTGTTCTATTCAACCTTTGATCCTATTTCATTTGTCCACCCTATGCAGGCATGTTAGCTGTATAGTACTTACGTAATCTTCTGGAGGCCTCATGTAAACCTCTCAATTTCTAGAGTAAAGTTGGAATAAACACTAACCCTAGTCAAACCGAAGTTTCAAAAGTCAGCTAGGATCAAGATAATTTAGCAATTTCAAATCTGGCAATTCCACGCTCAAAACCTAAGAACAATATAAATAAGTTAAGAGTGGATTATAGTTTGGAATAATATAAGATAGCTTAAAAAAATCAGATTTGTCAAAATTTGATTCGTTTTGAACCCGAACGAAATCGGTTCCCAAAAAACGTGCCCCGATGCCCAAAATAGTAAAAATATTCCGATAGCACTAAAAAATAGTAATTATACAAGAATTCCAAAAATATCAGTTTCGTAATTTTTCAGTAACTAAAAATATTATGTATAGCTTGTTTACCCATATTTTTATTACTACCGATATTTTATTTGTCTAGTCTACTCTTCATTACTATTTCACTATCTCTACTTTTTTCTTACAATCTACACACCTATTCTTACACTTTTATGGGTCTGTTTGGATGGTTTATTTTTCATTGGTATCCGTATCCTTTTCAAAATAATGTGTAAATATGTCTGATTTGCATCTATATTTGATCTTTTGATGAGAACTGCTAACTTTTTTATCTATATTTATTTATTGTAAATAATTTGTCAGAAAAAAAGTTTAAAAATGTGTTTGTATCTGCCGAAAAAGCTAAACAAACAGACCATGTATTTCCAATACAACTTTATTCACATCACAACTTACACATTATTACTTTTCATTACAAAACAAAACAAAACTCTCCCTCGCTCTCTCTCTAATCACTCCAGCCCCCTCTCTCTCTTATCTAATTATTTTTTTCATTTTATTTTGTTACATATAATTTTCACCCCTAAAACTTTATAAATACTCCTTCCCTCCCTCGCACTTTGCACATACTTCTCAAACCTTAACAAAACTCTACCAAAATTTCCTCTCTAACAATTTCCTCTCAAACACTCTCTACCATTCACCACTCTTCAAGACAAATAACAATCACACTTACTTCTTTTTAAATCCTTTATTAAACCTTGGGTAAAATCCTACCTATATTTCTTTACCACGTCATGTAACTTAACATGATCATGGTGTGTGTTTTCTAAACAAATAATAGTTATGGAAGCAACACTATGTTTATATTTTGTTATTGTTCATGAACAAATCTCATTTTATAATTGTGTTGTTGTTTATTATATTATTATTATTATTATTATTATTATTATTATTATTATTATTATTATTATGTTGTTGTTGTTGTTGTTATTGTTGTTGTTGTTTTTATTCTAATCTAACTCCTATATGTTAGTAAATATATTTATCTATATATATTTTCTAAAGCATATGAGCTCACTAATATAACATTTATTTATTTTTGCATTGCAATTTATTTATTTACTTGTTTCATACTATTAAATTAAGACTAGTCTTTTTAATCTTAGATTTGTCCCTATCAAGTCAAAACGATTTTCTTTTCTTTTTAGGACTTATCCATAATCTAAGTCTGGGTAGCACCAACTAAAGATAAACGAGAAATAGAAATTACGAAATAAGAAATACTAAAACAACGATAAACTTCCAAACTTTTTTTTTTTTTTTGTGGAAGTGAAACTAAAGAAAGGTATCAAATACATGAGGGCAAAGAAACAACATAATATAATCATAATACCATTTCAAATGGACTTAACAAATAAAAGTGAGACGAAATTCCAAATATCGAGAATATTGATGAAATACGACATATAATCTCTAATCAAATTCTACAAGTTTACTTATGTATAACAAGTTTTGATGATAAAACTTTCTTTACGGAGGGTAGGTTGTAAACCCCTAAAAATTTCATAATTCTTAGAAAAATAATCCTAAGAGTCAAACACCAGAATCGAAACCCTAAAAATCGAACTAAGTTAAAACTTAATTCTATAAATAAAAAAAACAAAATTCTTAATCTTGAGAAAAAAAGAACCATAAAAAACAAAATAGAAAATTCAACTATCGGTTGAATCAACATCCATACGCTAATCAAATCATCTATCCGATTTCTAAAACGCAAATCAAAACGATATATTCAAATAACGCTCGATAATAAAATGCTAAGATCTTAAATCCTTCGTTGAATTTTAGAATAAAAAATTTCAATTTTCACAAAAAATCAAACTGAGTCAACTCATAACTCTAGACTCGGCTAAAATATCCCGAGAACTGAAAACTATTAAATAATCACAATAAAATGAGATAAACCATAAATATCGAACTAAAAATATAATATGGTCAAAACTCCAAAATTATATCTTACGAATAACTCAACAAAACCGGAAGTCAAACCGGAACCATAAAAGTTAACAAAGCTTACAACAAACCCTAATGTTTAAAATTTGACAATCCTACGCTCTTAAACCCTAAACAACAAAATGAAAATAATTGTTGATAATAGTTCATAATAATATAAGAAAGCTTAAAAATATAAGATTCGCAAATTTCTAGTGTCATTCGATTCGAACCGGATTAGTTTTCAAAAATCGTGCCCTGGTACACCGGACGACAAAAATATTCCGTTAATACAATAGACTCGTAAAAATATAAGATTTTTAAAAATATCAGTTTTAGAATTTTTCAGTAGCTAAAAATTACAGATATCGCCATTATACGCGTATTTTTATTACTATTGATATTTTAATTGTCTATTTTACTATTCATAGTACTTTTCTATTATTCATTATTATTCCTCTAATTCTACTTTTTCTTACTTTCTATTCTTACACTTACATACCTATTTCTTACAATTTTCTTTTCCCATAAAAATTCTACACCACATATTATCAAACTTCTCTTACACTTTTCTTCTAAAAATATTTTTTTATCACTTCTCTCTCTCCTTTCAATATTGTCGTCCACCTCTCCCTCTCTCTTCATCTTCATTTAATTTTTTTTTCAATTAATTTAATTATATGTAATTTTCACTCTAAAATTCTATAAATACCTCATTCCTCCTTCATTCTTTCACACAATTTATTTACTACCAAAACTCTCCAAAAATCTTTCCATAAATCCTCTCTTCAAGATTTCTCTCTATCAAAACTCTCTTAAACCAATTTTTCACAAAAATCATTCCTTATACATAAATTATCTACCACATATCACTACCCACATAATGCCCCCTTTCATCTACCGTTTTTATATCACATAAACACTTTAGGTAAACTTCTTCTAACCATTTATTTACTTATGTCATGTAACTTAACATAACTATGGTGTTGTTTTGAAACTCATATGAGTAGTAAAAGCAACAACAACATGCTTGTGTTTTGTTCTTGCACATGAACTTCCCATTTTATTTTGTTGTTATGTTGATTTTATTGTCATAATTTCTTATTCATATCTAACTAAATATATTATGTATTTATATATAATCTTTAGAACATATAAGCTCACTTGTTATTTATTTAATTTCATGCTTTGCAATTTATTTATTTATTTCATGTTATTTCTTTAAAACTAGTCTTTCTAGTCTTAAACTTGTCCATATCAAGTCAAAACAACATTTTCTTTATTTTCTTTATTCTTTTTTAGACTAGTTTATTCTTAGTCTTTGGATGCCTTGATGAAGCTAAGGCTCCCAATACTTGACCGAGATCCCTTGATGAAGCTAAGGTTCTCAATACTTGATATTTTTATTATCTTGCCTGTTATTATTTCTTTATAGTATTTTCTCATATTCTTGTTATTTTACATGCTCATAATACTTGCATCTACATAATGATATTGTCTCAACTAATTTAAAAGTAGAATTTTACTTTATTAAGGGAACTTAAAACTAAATTTTCTATCTGTGACTTGTCATAAAATAATGAAGTTATTATCAACATAGAAATAAAGTAATATAAGTTTTCTCAAAGTTTTCTTAAATAACAAATATAACTTTACCAAGAAAACATAAGAAATAAATTCTTTCTTTGTATATTATGGTAACTTAAGTTTTAGTAAAATAATTTGTTAATATTCAAAGTTTTCACAAAAAGCTTAAGATTAAACTCCTTTTCACACCATAACAAAACTAAGAAACAAACTAGTTTTCAAAGTTAAGATGAATTCAACCCATAAAGTTATAAACCCACTTAGGAAAATAATAATTTTCAAGTTTCTCAAGAAGAAACTTATTTTCAATGAATATAAATAAGATAAGATTAAAAACAAATGATTTTATCAATAAAGAGGATTCTTTTCAAAGGAAATAAAAGAACAAGTTTTAGAAAACAAAAACTTATATTTTAAATAATAAATACGAGAAGACAAGACTCATTTTCTAAAACCGTTCTAAATACAAATTTATAAAAAGGTTTGCAACAACTTGATACACTTTTGATAACTTTGATCTTTTATCACTAGAAGTAAAATTTATGAAAGGCTAAGGTTAACAGAAAATTTAGTTGTTTTGGAAAAAGAAATGAAGAAAATAAAATAAGAATATACTCATTTATAATAACATATGAAAATATAAAATTTCTTCAAAGTACTCGAAAAGAAATTTATCAAGTTAAGTTTTAACACTTTAAAAAAATTATTTTATGAAAAAATTGTAAGACACTACCATTAGAATTTTACATATAAAGTGAGCTTATCTATATACTCAAAGGATTTTTCAATCATATATATATATATATATATATATATTTACTAAAGGATTTTTTAATGAAGTTGAGTTAGGATATGGTTTTGCAAAATCAAGAAAAATTCGTTTTGAATCTGAACCCTATGGTTTCGGAACCTAAATGACCTTATATCACAAAGATAACCTTAGAAATTGATAGATCTTTTAGAATAGGTAGAAAAAGGTATATTATATGTGAAATTCCGAGTTAAAATGAGCAAATAATGCCCATTTTAAATTGGAATTTCATTCTATACAAATTTGACGAACATAGTGAAATAGAATTAGAAAGTTTAAGTGCAATTTCTACAAAATACTCATCCCGTGTATTTCTTTTGTCTAGGTGATGAAGGATGCGATATTATCCTTCCTGAGGATTACTACAACTAAAAAGATCGCAAAATGGACGAGCGAGTTATTCCTCTTAATTTCGTTACCTTACTTGTGCTTGTAAAGTAGTAGTGTTAGTATATTAAGAAAAGATAAAAATGGATATATATGGGGAATTCGGGGATAAGTATATATATGTGATTCTATGTTTATGTGTGAAATGAGAATTAAGAATATCGCAACTTCAAACTGCCTGTTTAAGTATTTTTGTTTACTTACTTGTATGACTGCTTATTATTTGCTAAATTGATTTATCGTCCCCCAATAAACCTTGATAAGGTTTGGCTTAAGAAAAATAAAACGCTCACGAATAGCATCCATCGAGTCACATCTCTTTCAGAAGGCTGCTACTCCTACGTAGAGTTGGATTGGCTGTTATTGTACTGTGACACGGGCTATGTTCCTTCATAGAGAATCCAAATCACCTAGGGAATGCGACTCTAGATTCAGAGCCGAGCCAATCGAACGCTTTGGGTGGGGACTAGCAGTAGTAGATCGATGATCTTCATCATCAATTCTCAAACCTTCTGTAAAGACTCGACATGCTCAATTCTTAAATTAAGCATACCAAGTCCCCAACCACGTATAACTCTTACGAATTATACGTAAGGTTGTCTTTAAAGAAGGTGTTTATGTTGAACATTGCTATCTGATTTTAGATTGTGAAATCATTCAATTAGATTCTGGCAACAACCGGATTTAGCAGCGGAAATAAATTTTATAAAACAACTTATAAACTTCTACTCCCTATAGAGCAAACCAGTTTTCTAAGAAATTAACATTATAAAAACACTTTATGATCTACTCTTAGGGGTAGATAATCATTTACAATCAATTGGGCATTAACAAGCCCTTAAAAGAAAATACAATTTATAATTAAATCCAGTCCTCTTATAAAACAAAACAAAAGAAGAAACAAAATACAAATATATCTCGGTCCTATCACACTTCACTCATTCTCCCATATCTTCAGAATCGCCCCAAAACCTGGGACAAACATCATCACATCAATCATCATCACCATTACCATTCTCATCAACATCAACAACAATACCTGTAAAAAGAATAACACAACAAGAATGAGCCGAAGCCCAGTACACAGCAACACAATCACACACGGAGTGACACATGAGCTTAACTAAATGCAATGCACAATCAACAAGTTATTATCTTTTCTTTAAAATAAACAAATCAACAATGGAGCACTCACACTCCGGAACAGACCAATGGGAATCTGGGGGTCCTGAGTAACAGCAGCTGCTCAGGGGGTTGATATAGATAGACCGGATATTTATATCTCCTATATCTAACCGATAAAGAATATTAATAGCATCATCTAGGGTTCACACTCCTTTATACACTCCACTTATCCCGGTCTATAACATCAATTAGTTCAACGGTCCCATACCCGTGAACTAAAACATATTATTTCCTCCCGAGCCTAAGTAAAGAATATACCGATACAGTTAACCCTATTAGCTACCCACTTAGCCCTTAAGATAAACCACCATTGCATCATGGTGAACCATTGCATCATGGATTTGAGTCATTGCATCATGACAAAAGATTGGGCTAAGTGCCTAACTACCGTGCCATTGCATCATGACAAGGTTGTCGCTCCCCGGATCCGGATTCAACGACGTAAAGCACAACCAACACTCATCAATTATTAAGCCGTCTTTAAGTTATTAATCCATTTAGGATGCCTATCCTATCAATCATCATGCAAGTTACTGCGTACCTTAAATATGAAATCCAAACATAGCATCGGAAGGAAATTTCAGAAGATAATCCAGAAGATATGTTAGATATCCATCTCTGTTAAAGGAAAGAACTCATAAGAAATTAAACTAACATCCACTTATATCAAATTCATACAAGAACTTATATCAATCAATCACTAATCTCTAACTCATTTTATTAAATCCTATTTGATCAGACACTAATGTGGAACCCCACTATGGCTGCGAATATCGCCCCGCCAAAATATGGACAGTTCTCCTTTGTCTGTCAAAGAATTTCTTTTCTCTTTATTTATAGTGTTTTATTACAAAAGCATTAACAAAGAATTCATAAACCAAAAACATTCATTTTCCAAGTACACACACATTTGAAACAACATATTCTCCATATTAATCAAAGATCATCCTATTTCATTCATCTAAGCTAATTAATAGCTATTAACCCATTTTAGCTTAACATTAGCCAAATTGATTAAAATTAGTCATTTAAGTCATTTACTAAGCCAAGGTGATCAAACTATATCAATCTAATTCATTTTAGCTTAGTAAAGTTCATTAAGCCAAGTTAGACTTAGATTAATTACTAATTCATTATATATCTAAGATCTATGTCAATTCGAGCTTACATTAACTTAAACTTAGCCAAATTCATCAAAGTTAAACAATCTAATCCATTTTAGTTCATTCAAGTTCATTTAGTCAAGTTGAACCTAGGTTTGTTAACTAAGTTCATTTTATAACTAACTTCTAGATTTAATCTAATTATTTGTTAAATCTATAAATCTACTTAACCCATTTTAATTACATGAATAACACATCAAACACATCATTATCTATCTCATTTTAACTCAAAAATATCCATTTCCTAAGTAAAAACACATTTAACAAACAAAAACAAGTTTTTGACTTTGTTTTGGAAAATGTTGCAGCTGGAAAGATTCAAAATTTAAGTATCGATAATTTCTAATTTGTAAAAAATCAAAACATGAAAGTTGTAGATATCTTTTTAAGCTTTCCAACGCAACTTGAATCACCTCAATCGGAGGTCGTATGAAAAAGTTATGGCTAAAATACAAACGGCTGCGAAACAGGGAAGTCTGCACGACCGAGTGCATGGCCGTGCTCGAGGCCGTGCAGAGCATGAAAAAGTGACCCGAGACAAAGTTTTAAGCATTTTAAGGGCTGCAGGGCATGTGCATGGCCGTGCATAAGGTAGTGCACACTGGAACGAGGAAATTACGAAATCCTTTGTTCTTGAAATGCATTTACACTTTTCAAAGTTGTTTAAACTCATTCCAAAGTTCCCCAAAGCTTGTTACATGATCAATATAACATTCAAACAACATAAACTTCACATTCACCACATCAAACATCTCAAACTTCATCAACCTCCATAACCACTATTCATCATCTTCTTCCTCCAACTCAACCCAACTTCCATCAACTCAACCAACAATACAAAATAAACAGCACTTTCAACCCAATTCAACATCAATTATCAATTACAAGTGTAAATTGCAAGTAAAAACAAAGAGAAATAGAAATAGAAAACTTAGCTTTTTAGCTAAATCATGCAATTCTTCTTCTTCTTCTAGCTTTGATTCCTCTTTCCTATCTTCTTGCTTAGTTTTAATTTATCTTCTTGATCTTGTCTAAGGTTTGAGATTGAGAAGGAAAGATCAAAGAAGAAAGAAAGAGAGAAAGAAAGAAAGAAAGAAGAAAGAGAAGAAGGAAAGAAACCGATGGAAATAAAGAAGAAGAAGAGAGAGGCAGAGGATATAAAGTTTAAAAGAAAAGGATAGGGACTAAATTAATATAAAGGATTATAGGTATAATTTTAGAACTATTAGATCAAATATCTATAGTTTCAAGAGTATTTAAAAGTTTGTTTCGGAACCAATATGTTAGAAATTAAGAACTTGCAATAAGAACTTAATTTGAGAATTTATTTTAGATAAAAGATATTTAATTTGAGTTCGGTTTAAGAACTGATATTTTTATTCAAGCAAATGAACTCAAATTTTGTAAAGATTTAGGAATTAGTGTTTAGGCTAAGAATAAGAGTTTAGGAATCCTCTAAACATTTCAATGACTTGTTTAGAGAATTTAGATTTCAAATCTCAAATTTCATTTAATTAATTACTAATCTAACTTTGTCAACTTGTCTATTTATATCTTATGATTAATTTAATTCATTCAAATCTATCTAAACCCAATTTCTAATATATGTGAAGGTTTGGGGTATTTCACCTTCGATATGGAGGGATAAATCCGTTCTATATATGGTTTCCGGATAACTATATATATTTGTGTAATCACGTGATTGTTGCATTGTACTCATAGCATATGTGTGAAAATTTAAATGAACTTGTTTGAAAACATGGTGCGAATAAAAATGAATATCTCACTAAGTTAGGTGTAGCTTATACCTTTATAGATTTTATTGAAACAGGTATACCCGTGACTTAAATTGAGGATCATGACGTTAAAAAAGTCATGGAAGGATGTTAAGCTTCTATGAATGAAATGGAAACATAAGATGAGGTTATTTTGTAAGGTTCCTTATATGTAATATATGCTATGTTAATGTTTTAAAAATTATAAGAAGTGTATATATTTTGATTTGAAGACAATAGAGAGATATACCCCTAAGAATTGTAATTTACTATGTTTATGTTTTATGATAAGTATTCCCTTTGCCTTGTTGCTTTATTATTATCAATATAAATTGTGCTACTCCGATGCGTTCCCTTGGTTGTGATGTACGCCTTGTACATGATATGGAAGCCTTTGCATGACTAAGGTAGTCATTTCTAGGCTTTAGTATTGTGTACGGTGGGAAGGATGGGGCTTTCATGCCGGTTCCAGGAGAGAGAGGGGAAAGGAGAGTATTTAGATTTGTTTTGTGTAATAACTTTTAAACTTAATGAGTAGTTTGTGTACAGAATATATTGGAAAAGTAAATTTGTAAACAAATGATGTAAAATTGTAAGAATAGGTTGTAAGTATGTAATAATGGGGTATGGGTAGTTGTACTTGATGAATAGTGTAAAAGAAAACAAAAGTTGATTAGACACTTAATTTACCGGTAGTAATGAAAATACGATAAAAAGATCATAAATGTAACTTTTATAACCTAAAAATTATATAACTGAAATATTTAGAAATATTACGAATTTACGAATCTAACGGTATTAATATCATATATTTAATATCTCGAGCCCTGTGACACGCTTTTCAAGACTTGTATCCAATCGGGCTCAAAATAGGTCGAAAATTCACCAATCGGATATTGTTTAGCATTCTAATATTAACACGAGCAAATCTACACTTTCCACTCATATTTAGACTCCTTGACTTGAGAACCCGGGATTGCCGGATCTAAACCGCTAGGGTTTTCTGAGATTTTATTTACTTAAGGTTTTCGGTTGACTTTTCGACTTAGAATCTTATTTCGGAGTTAACTCGTTTTTATTCTTTTGGGGTTTCCTTCTTGATATCGTCGCACATAGAATTTTTAGGTTCTATTGGTCCAGAGATATTCCTTTACGATTTCGATATTAGGTTTTAAATCTTTTTTGAAATCGAACTCAGGTTTACTTAACAAAACAAGGGTTTACATACTTCATTAGCATTTCCGATATGGAATTCATCGTACTTTTATTTGCTTAATCCTTACATTTGTTAAGTTTATCTCTTACAGGTATTAGGATTACATTGTTTTGTTTCCTTGCCCCCATCTATTTGATATTTCTCTTTAGTTTTATTTCCATGAAAAAGGATTGAGAGTTATTGTCGTTTTAGTATCTCTCCTTTCGCCATTAGTTATTTGGTTTATTCTTAACTTAGTGATCTTGAGAATTTTTATAATATTTCATTAGTTTTGCGTGTTTGATATTCTTATACAATATAGCATATATAAATCAATAAGAATTGGTTTATCGATTTCAACTTTCACTTTGCTCGATCCTTTTTTAGAAGATTCAGACTCAATCAAGACGATAGATGATTGACACTTGACTCAACTCAACTCCAGACTGACACTAACACATTATGGCACGGCAAGTCAAAAAAAGAAGGTTATAAACAAAACACTTATAGGAAAAGCTTATCATGTTTTTTTCTATAAGTGTTTTTTAAACTCTTTTTAGTCTCTTACAAATTCCTTTAAATGTGCAGATATTAACTAGCTAGTGTATCGGATACGAGTGCAATAATAATATATCGGTGAATACCAAGTCATGTCCACAGGGAGTGAGGACTAACTATCAACTATATCGGTCCTAATTGTACCTAAGCAAATCAAAAGTGTTTCTCTTTTTAGATTTTCTTTTATAAGATTAAACTACATAAAAACTTAGGATTTCCAACACCTATAAATTGATTAGGTCAAGAGCCAACATATCTAAACAATAATCAAATGCATGCTACTGATCAGAAATACACTTGTCAATCCAAATTGTAAATGGGTTTAGTATTTCCAATCAATCAAGCACTAGATAACAACTCATTTTTCCAAAGTAACATATTAGCCTAGATTAACCAATCAATATTTCCTATTCCCAGGAAAGTGATCAGTGGACAAATCTGTTTCAATTACCAAACCCTAATAGAATTTAAACCCATATTCCTATGTGATTTTGAATCCCAATTAACTAATCATAGAATCAACTATAAAGGAATTTTCCAATTTCAATCTCAATCTATCATGCATTCCAGATCTAAGCCAAAATACATGATCGGTGAATTAGCATCAGCAATCTGAATATGAACAATGATTCAATCAACAGCAAAAATCATCAATTAAATAATCCAAATCAACAACTCTAAACCCAATTAAGATAAAAAAAAAAAAAAACAAATTTCAAACATTATCCAATAATTGAATATAGAAAAGGAACAAAATCATCTTGTCAAAATAATCTTGTTCTTGAATTCAAACCCAAATGATGTCTTCTACTGGAATCCGATGTGGTATCCTTAATCAAATTAATAAGAAAAAGCTAACTAGTGTTCTAAACCGTAATCTGCATCCAGTAGCTATGGAAAATAAGAGAACTTCATGCCTAGGGTTTTCCACTCGTGTCTCTCTAACAAATGATACAACAAGAGGAATTTAGACATGAAAAGTAAAGGAATCTCATCAGTTACAATGTAGGCTGGCAATTATACCTTTACGCTGTTGACGTAATTGCGACGTAGGATATAAGCTGGCTGAAGATTGGCAGCATTGGCACCCGTGCTAAAGATTTTGCTTCTGTTTGTTTGCAAAGCCAGTTTAACACCGGCTGTGTTGATTCTCCCAGCAGCCTGTGTATGTATAGAAAATGAAGGCCAATGAAATTTGTTCCTTACATTGGCTGTGTACTAGCCAGCTTTAATAATTTCAATTACGTGCATACATTTCACCAGCTCAAGGTCGGCAACGTAAGCCTTAATTTTGCCGATGTACGTTGCAAAATTTGTAACGCTGGTGAACTTCTTTAGTTGAACACTGGCGGCGTTATTTTTATGATTGAAGGCCGACTTTTGATTCTAATGAAGGTCGGTGGTGTTACTCTATCATTAGCCGGTATTGGTTTTGTTCTTCTCCAAGTTCGCGTGAAACTTCTCCCAATTTGCTTGTATTTGTATGATAAGTCCTTCATGACTTGAAATACCAAAATATTCATACTTAAATACCAATTTCATGTGATTTCTATAAAATCTACAATAGATAAACATGATTTGTTAAATGAAAAGTTGAGTGAAATATGACTTTATCAATGGTAACAAAAATACAATGCATTAATCAACAATTAAAGTTTCAATATACGTATGTTTTCTTTATCAATCACAATCATAATCTCATGATAATCCCATATGCGATTCCATTTTTGTCTTTTCCCCACATTCTAGTGCTCTATTATACGAGTACAACAAAGATATGTAAAGCAAAGAGATAAACTCACTCGGTCATTAGAAATCTTCTTAATCGAAATAGTCATATAGGAAAAGGGCCTCGAAGTCTTCGTTACCTAAAAAAAGAAATACCCGAAATGGGTATTTTATATTGGTCTTACTCAATTTTCTAACTCTATTAACTTCATTCATGGTACAGTTCCCGATTATTAAGTTTAAACTTTAAAACGTCATAATTTCCTCATTTTAACTCCAATTTTTCTCATGTGAGTGGCTGATTTCTATCTACTTTGGACGCTCTATCCATTTCTAATGTTATTTCAAACACTTAGGGTCATTTAGGTTTTAGAATTCCTAGGGTCGGATCACACCCAGATTTGTGATTAAGTTTGTGTTGACACATTTTGTATGTTTCTTCCCTTATAAACTCTCCAAGGCAAGTATATTTGTAATTTCTGCACTTGAACACAATTAAAAACTCAATAGCTCATAGCACATACATGGTCTTAATGATGGTGCTCAAAATAAAACTTTTATTAAATAGTCTTTATTAACAAATTTGGAAAACTTAGTCTCATGGGAATAACTTGAAAACTTTGTAGAATTTATTTCTTATGACTTACAATGATAGATTCAAACTTGCAGTAAAGTGTTATAATTTATTTTATTTAAACTTAAATTTTATTTGAAAGTTTATATGCCAAAATGTTGATTTTTATGTATTTTCAAGAAAGAATTGCAAATTGTAACAACTCTAAGATTCATGCCTATATCTCAGCATTATAGGAAAATAGGAAATTATATTTGTTTTCAAATTTTCATTTTACAAGGGTTTTCCTTAGTAATAAAAAAAAAAATTAGAAATTATTTTGCTTAACAAAGAATTGTCAACATATGAGATTTAGGAAATTTACTTTAGCATTATAACAAGATCACTATGAGCACTTATGTTTATGAACATAGCACTTACCTCAAAATTATTGTTATGACAAAAATGAACTTAAAGTGAAAAGTTAGCAAAGTTGATAATATAAATATAAAGATAGCAACAATAAACATGGAAGTCTTAGTTCATAATCAGATTCCCCGTGATTTAAAATAATCCAGTTACCTTGTAAGATAAAACGAAACAAGATGAAATAAAAACAAGTGGAAGTCTTAGATTTTTATCAAGTCTCCTAAGACTTGAAATGATTCAGTCTCATTTGAACTTGATTATGGACAATTCTAAGGCTAGAAGCTGACTAGTCTAATTGTGACTTGAAATGGACAAGTATAAACATGAAAATAAATTACTTGAAAGTAAAGAACATAAATAAAACAAGTTAGATTAGTGAACAATAGACTCTAAAGTTTATGTATACTTATGCATATAAATATTTCTACAAAATTTAGATTAATCAACATAAATATAAAAGAATATAAACATAACAAAGCTTAAGTCATGTATAACATTTATGCATTCCCATCCCTAGCTTTTGAGCATCATAAGGAAATTTTTCATTAGGATCTTGATGAATAACTTACCTGATCTTAATATAAAGTGTGGGTTTAGAGTGTTTACCTAAATAAATTGGAATGGAAATGTGTGTGTGTGTGCAAGGAAGAGAGGAAGGACTAAAAGAGAGAGAGGGTAAGGGGGTGGTGGTGGTGGTTGTTGTTGTTATTGTTGGAGAAGGCGAGGAGAAAATTTGTAGAGGAAAAGAGAGAGTTTTGAGAGTATGAAGTGATTTGAAGTGATGTTGTAAAGTGAAAATGAGAGGAGGAGTGGTGGTATTTATAAAGGAAAATTTGAGAATTAAAAAATGGAAATTAATTGAAAAAGAGAAATAAATTTGAGAGAGAATAGGGGGAAGGGTGTGACCAGCAATGAAGGGGAAGAAAGAGAGAGAAGAAAAGAAAAAGATTATGAAAAGTAGATGTTAAATAAGGTAAATTCAATGTGTATAAAAATAGGTTATGTAAGTGTAAGTGTAAGACTAGGTGTGTAAAAATGCAAGAAAAGATGATTGATACGAATAGTAATGAATAATGAATTAATAATAATTGAATAGTAGAAAAGACTAATTGTTTATTGGTAGCAAGTAAAATACGCGTATAAGTTGTTATAACTAACACTTTTATTAATCGATATAATTTTATATGATATTGTAATGATAAATTATTATTATTTGCTTATTAATTGTTTGTCGAAATATTTTACATTGATTTGCATATTAGTGATCGGATACGGAAATCGTTATCGAAAAAGTCTAGAAAGATTAGGGTTTTGAAAACTCCCATTGTTTTAGGGAATAAATCTAATACTCGACTTATTCTTAAGGGTTTTATCACTTATCTAACTTGTCTAGTATTTTAGGGTCTTAGAACCTTCCGACCATGTCTAAGGTTTCTAGGGTTAGAGTTGACTCGATTTGACATTAGGGTTTCGATTCTAATTCGATTTTAAGGTTAGCATATAAAGTTATCATAAAATCTAGGGGTTTACAGTATTAGCTACCGCACTCAATAATGTGGGATGAAGGTTAACTATCTAGTTCTTAAGTAGAGGTTTCAAACGAAGGAGAAGCAAGCCAACTGATATAAGGAAGGGTTGTCAGCTACTGAAATAAAGGTTTCAAAGTTGTAGTTGCAACTTTAGCGGCACAGGGCTTCTGCTCAGGTGAGGTTCCATGTGTTGGATGATGGGAAGCACGCCCTTTGCAAGGATAATCAGGATCTTAAGGCGGAGGTCGGTTAGCTTTAGTAGCTTCTAAATGGCGGTTGAAGAGAATTGATGGAGAGTCGAGAGGGTTCCTATACAAATGAGGTAGAGCTAATGCTATAGACACATCAACTTCAAGCTTTGCTAAGTCAAGCTATGTTAGACATAGAGAAGTCCTACGATCATCTTGGTAAGGTTTAGAAGGAGCATGATAGGCTTTGGATAGTGTAAAGGAGCTAGAGGCCAATATCACTACTCTAAGAACTGGACAACAGGGCCTCACCCTTGATGATTATTTAACAACCAGGCCTGGGTGGAGAAGAAACTAAAGATTGAGCGTGGGGCAATCTGTAAGGTCATTTGATATATTTATGGTCATTGTTGTTGGGAATTTAGAGATCCAAAACCCGAATCTTATAGCGATTTTTTTTTATTAAACCCTAAATTCCCAAAACGAATGCATGTGATTCAATTAAATTAAAAGACATATAGGATTATACCTTTTAGATTCCTAATCTTGTCAGATCCGAAGGCCTTGCAATATCACAAACTTCCACTACGGTATTCACATGAATGACTATGCTTTGAAAAGGTCCTTTGCGTGCTAGCATTATATAAAACACTTCTAGATCTTATCGAGAAAATTTTACTTATGACTCTCATATTTCTCTCTTTTAGGCTTCATATATTTTATCTGTTAATCTAATGTTTACATCTTATGTTGTTAACCCTAAAAGAAACCTCTTATGTCTTATTTATAGTAATATCAATTTGAATAATGATATCAGTGTCCCTAATCTTATTAGGAAGAAATTAATTATAAATTAGTTTATTAATATAAGAATTCCTATTCCAATTAAGGATTATTATTGTTCTCAACAAATTATATCTATTTATTATTCTTAACAAATTAAGATTAATAATAAATAAATTTATTATTTCTACTGGACTTATTTAAAATTTAGTCCATGATCATTTTTTCATTCTTTTGTGTGTGACCCTGTAGGTTCATTTAACATTGGCTGTTGACCAAAAACCATTTTTTGGCAACCAAACATAAGTGGCCTCTAGCAAGACATTATGTTTGCCTAACTTAAGTGAAGATCGGTGATCCGAGTTTTACCTGATCCATGACTTATGTCATTATCCTTTGTCACATGATGTCTGGATTGAATATAGAGCAAGGATAATGTCACCCTTATATCGTTCAATCTTATCATTTCTCGATCTCCAAGTGAACTGATAAAAGAAATGAAATTGATCACACTATCAATTCATTCGAGTATGCCCATGCATTTCTCAGTTTTACTTATCGAAGGGCTCAAAGATATCTCTCTTATAATAAGAGGGACAAATCCCGTCTTAATCATTCAACTTCCCCTACATGATTCACATTATACCTAATCATGACCTTTATAATTATCGATTAAAGACAACATTTGATTAAGTTGAATGATAATGCTCTTCATGTTTGAACCTATGGTGATTTCAGGTCTAAGGATACATTGACATCGTTATTGTAAGAGTCACTTATGACATTAATCCATGAAGTGATCTCGTAGTAGTCAGTCCAGTACATAGTTCTTTAATATATGCTTATGAATTTGATTTATATCCCCATACAAATAGACATCTCATGACTATAAAAAAGAAAAAAACTCATATTATATTTAATTCACTTATATTCACACGATAATGAACATCTAAGGACATTAGAATAATTAAATTATTTGTGGATTTTATTATAAAATAAACATGCAAACAACATAATAGAAATGTCTATATATTAGTTTTATATATATAATGAAAATGTCTAGTAATTGGCCTAGGGCATAATTGCTAACAATTGTTCCTACAGGTATAATTTCCATACTCATCTTGATAGGAGGGAGGTAATTGACTTGAACGAAAGCAAGGGGAGAAGGAGGTAGGTGGAGACAATAATGTTGTTGGTGAGAGCGAGTTGGTGGCCCAAACCATTATAGGAGGACTAATGGTAATGGGGAGCTAGTGCTATCACCGTCGATACATAATGTTAGTTATGAGGAGCAACCCAATAAAGCCCGGTCAAAGTTTGAGCAATCAACCCAAGGCCAAGACCGAGCAACAATTATGGCTAGAGTTGAAGGAGGGACAAAGTTTGTTTTACTAAACAAGGTAGTAGTTGCTCTTGTCGGATCCTCGAGTGACTTGGCTAGTGAAGGGCTGCTAGCTTTGTAGGTTAATCAGTTGGTGGCCGAATTAAATGAGACTTTAGTGAAGGATTAGGGTTTGTCTGTAATGTTTGTTTTTCTCCTATTAATGGTCGGTCAGTATGCCAACCATATGTTGTACCCAACATGATTTAAATTTTGGAATTATTTCCCAGTAAAATCTTTCGCGTCGATCTTCTATTTCTCATATTCCATTTTTTATGTGACTTAAATCAAAGTATGCTCCATGGTTTGTGCTTTTATAAGGGTTCATGCTCATCATTGCTTTGAGATTTATGCTACGTATTTATCGATCACTATCTTCTTGTTGGCTATTAATTGGTAGTCTTATATATTATATGGCTGAGGCTTTGTGTCGGTTGGCATTCCCATGATTTGGTGGGATCTTTTTCATCATTATCTCTTCTTTTTTCACCTATAAATAGAGGGCATAACTTCTACTATTGTTTATTCAGAGTTCCTCTTTCCTTCTTCTCATCTATACTTCATTTGTGAGATAATCTCTTCGATTCATTCTCATTGACTTATGTCTTTATGTTTAGCTTGAAATATCAAGCTCTTTGTGCTTCATTTCATCTTTTTCTCCCTAGATGGCTTGGAGTTTTCCTATAAGACTTTTGTCCAAAGTAAACATTCGTTTGTTCATGGTTGAAACAATTTTCTTCTTATGTTATGGTGTGTAATGGGGCCATTAGTCTCGTTATTTATGGTTATATGGAGTTTTCGGGAAGGAGAAGATGTACTTGTGCTCGAGTCAATTAAGGTGGCATGTTAAAGCCTCATCATCTCTAGTACCTTTTTCTTTTCTTTAAAGAGGAGGCCCCGGTTTTGAAGCCTTCTCTTTTTCTCCTCGGGTTCTAATCGTGGCCTTATTAGGATGGAGTTAGCAAAAGGGAATATGTTAAGTTACTTCTTGTCTTGCAAAAGGTTGGTCATGATAGATTAGAGAAACCGTCTCTTAATAATTTCCTAATCATTCCATCCTGGTCGAGCTTCCCTTTGTTTGGTACTTGGTGCAACTTTGTAGTTTTTCCACTGTGCTTCTTTGGCACTAAGGAAAGGTTGGTTTTCTACAATCATAAATGAATCATACGATCTACAGTTGCTTGTGCAACTTGAATCTTTCAACAGCATGCACTTTGTTAAACAACTTGCAAAGGCTCAAATTAGTAACACGAATATAAAGGAACTCTAAGATTGATAATGATAATTGAAAGTTTGTAGTATTTGGTTGGAATGCCAGTCAAAACTACCTTAGCCAAGAAGCTGGTAAAAAATATTGTACTTCATTGCTTTGTAAATAAGTGTTTTTGTTATTTCTTTACTCTATCTTTAACTCTTATGATCTTGATTCATCTTGTAGCATATGTTGTCTTTTTGTGTGAGGTTTAATGGTTCTTTTAGTCGATTGGTTTTCCTTTCTTGAATGCCCTTGTGCGGGCCTTAGGAATTCAATGTGCATTATTTGTAAGCTGCTCAATAGGTAGGCCCCCAAAGTCATGGTCCGTTTGGTCAAATGCCCTTGCGTGGGACTTAGAATTCAACCAACATCGTTTGTAAGTTACTTGGTGGGTGGGTCGCAAGAGTTATGGCCCATTAGGTTAGATGCTCTTATAGGGGACATAGTATGTTTTAGGACGTGGATGTTGATCTTAAGAGATCTAGTTTGTTGGTCCTTATAGTTATGGTCCATTAGGTGCCCCCATAGGGTATCCTAATAGTAACAATACATCATCTATCTAACTAAGGCCTTCAGGAAATTAGACGACTATTGTACAACTAACATGCCCCATGGCATGGACATGTTTAACATGATCAAAGGTTATTTAGATTAAGAAAGATATTGCATATAATACAAGCCATATATGGAAACAACAATACAAGCCTTAAAATTTCATATAAAGGGTTACAACATTGCCTTTAAAGGCTTTATCTTAAGCATAGCTAACAAAGAAAATAAACAATAACACGCCTAAAATTTATACTATTACAAATAATAACTCTAAGTCTCTATTACAAAACAAGGTCTTCCTTCCAACATGGATACATAAATCCTTAATCTATTCTATTTTGTACTTGGTCTCAATCTCGATCTTCTTGCTTAAATCCTTGTAAAACAATAGTCTAAAAGAGCATGAGCATAAAAAGCTTAGTGAATAAAAAAATCTCAACACCACATAACAAATCATACAATGCTTGATTAACATTCATATGAAATGCAATAGTCAAGCATATGTATAAACATAGTTCAAGTGGCCGCAACCTAAACTCGTGGGGATTTATGCCTTCCCGGTATGTTGCTAGATTGAGTTTTGAATTTGTAATTTCTTTTCTAAATCTTTGTCTAACTATGCTCTCAACAAAAGGCAAGCGCACCTATTTGATATGGTATAGTAGAAAGATCTAGATCATATTCCAAGAGAAAGTTGGTGAATACTTCTACTCTCTTTTTTCCTATTATCTAGTGAAAGAAAATAGGGAAATATATATACAACTGAGAGATAAACTAATCCTAATCTAAGAAGCATTAGTAGGTATTAACAACAGATTTCACAGCAAGCATGCAAGACTTAAGATAAATCAATTCTCAAAGCTGCTTGGGTCATGCTTCAACTTAGGTCTATTTATGCAACTCAAGAATTTCTCAGATAAAGTTATGTTGATTATTGAGTCATCAAATTCATGAATGTAAATTTAAGCCTCTCTTAAGGTTAAATGTAAACCGCGAGATTTTTCGTATAAATATGAATAAAAATAGATAGAAATATAAAATAAAAAATAGATAGCTGATTTTGAACCTAGCCGATACTCTGCATTGAAACTACAAGTAGTATTGGTATGGTCTATGGTTTCGAACCTTGAAATAAAATTTTTAAATAGATAAAATATAATTTACGATAGTAGGTATAAAAGCTGAAAAGTAAAAGCCTTAAACTTAAGATTCTATGTATAATATAGTATTGATAGGCATAATTTATTGTCATTTTAAATGGCAAATTGGGTCTATTTTATGGTATATTGATGGGATTCTTAACAGATTAGATACTTAATTAGTATATATATATATATATATATTTCAGGTCAATTTTGAACACCTTTGTAATACAAGGGAGAAATATGTGGAGAATCCAATCAAATTCAAGCAACGGAGCAAAAGCACAAAGGGAGTCAAGATGTACGACCGTGCAATTATCAAAATGGAGAAAATATGAAAGCAGTGGCTAGTACGGGGCCTTGTACGCCGTACATGAAGTGACGAGGAAGGAAAATGAAGGAGATTTATACCTGTACGCCGTACACGCTTGAAGAATGATTACAGTACTTAGTACACCCTTTTGTACACCTCTGCAAGATGGAAAGTTATCAGAGAATTGTGCATTGTACAGTCGTGACTCTAGGAAATGTGTCATGAATATTTTCTTAGTGTTCTTCAAACAGTGTGACTGTTAAACACTAGAAAGAAAAGTTGTTTGTTTTTAGAAAAAAGTCGTGTTTTTAGACACCACACCCATTGGATATAAAGGAGGGGGAATTCATTCTGATATATATCATATACATTAGAAGAAGAAAATCTAGGAGTGAGTGGAAGTATAGTTGGGATTCCAAGAAGAAGTCGAGAGAGAAACATTGGATCCAAGTGTTCATGTGTGTACAAACATCTACGTTATCGTAATTCAAAGGGGTTTTCATTTTCTTTTTTGATCTTACTCTTATTGTATGTGTCATTCCATTTTCGTTATGTTGTTCTATGTTTGTGTTCATAACCCAGCATGAGTGAATAGTAATTAGGGTGTTACGAAGTCATATTAACATGAATTGTATATGTATTTGTTATTAATCTTTTTAATTATGAATTTCTAGTGATGAGTCTTCAATAAAGTTAGGAAATTGTAGTGCACAACATGATCCTACATCAGATCTCGATGGAAAATGTTGAGAAACAATTCCATCGAGTAGATCTAAATCACTAGAACAAATTACTCTTGGTAATAAAGATATTATTAGGAAATTTGCTGCATGTTTAAGGAGATTTAAGGATAATTAGAATAATCTAAAGCAATTCTACTTTGTCAATCTATTTAAGAGAGATTTTAATAGATGCAACGGAATTAGAATTGGTTTATTATGAGAATAAGAACGATGAATTGAGAATCTCTGCAGATAAGTACTTAAAAGGATGATTTGTATTGTAGTTCATGTTGATATGATGGAGTAACCTTGCCTTATTGTGGATTAAATTGTATTAAAGTTGTGTTTTGCATAATAATTTAGTGAACCTGTGTAATTAATATAGTTTAGTTCTTAATTATAGATTAAATTTAGATAATCCGATCTACTTGATCGCTAGATAATAATAAGAGGGCGAGTAGTAGTACTTGTCAGGGCCCCGAGGAATACGACCCATAAGCCATTCCTATACTACAATTGATAGGTGCACTTGCCTATTGTTGATCTGATATTAGGAAAAGATTATTGGATATTAATTGTTAAATTCAGATCGGAACACATCAAGTATTGAGAATATTTAATATCATTAATATGCAAATTTTCATCTACAAATATTACGAATTAATATTTATCATACGTGTCACTTGAACCCACAAATTTTGTTTTTTTCATAAGTTCATATTTTTGCCCACTCCTTACATAGTTATTGGTTATAAATTCATCATCTTCTCTTTGTTTTTGTATTTCTATATATCCTAACTTCCTTACATTTTTTTATTTTCATTTTCATGTTCTCATTTCTTCTCAAAAAAATTTTTAGCTCCCTGTACGCAAATAACGGATTAAAATCCTCAAAATAAACGATATAATTGTACCCGATTAGCTTCATAAACTACCGTAAAACTAAGATAATTATCAACTAACTAATATTATATTAGTATTTATATGTAATATACATACATACATACATACATACATACATACATACGGTACAAAATATGTCCAAATTGCATACAAATTTACGGTGCAAATTGCATAGGATTTATCACGGCCGAAACATGATAAAATTTGCATACATTTGTGACTTTTAAAGTCAACAAAATACACACAATGACCAATCAAATCTAGCTAACTCAACACACAATTAATGAAGCAAAATTGGCAATTTGAAGAAGCAACTTTCGGTGGAAAATTTGCACCCGAAGCCTCTCATCCTCTTCTCCCTCCTTCCTTATATATATATATATATAGCATAATAATGAGCAAGCAAACAACAACAATAAAGTCTTAAATTCTCCAGTCTAAGCTATCACAGAAACCATGACCAAACCATCCCCAAAACCGAACCAAACTCATCACAAACATTAGTAGCTCGGATCAAGACCATTAAAACACTTGAGCAAGGTTTTCAAGGTAAGTTAATTTAGTTTAAGTTAGTTCCTTGTTGAAGTAATAATCTAAAACTTGTTCTGACATCCCTAGAATACGAAACAATGCAAATCCAAGCTTCAACAATTCATAAATCGGATCCAACAAGGTAAATTATCCTAAACCCTAGTTGCACTTTTCTAAATTCGAAAATTAAAGATCACATACATGTTGATGCGTTACGAGTTGAAATATATGGATATACGTCACATAGAAACAATTAGGTATGATTCGGGAATAAACAGTGCCAACGCCAGCCCTATACTGACAACATATACCCATACGCTGGCGGCATACAAATATAGGCTGGCGGCATAAATGACCACATAGTCTAGAATAGAAGCTACGTAAAGTTTATTTTTACGTAAAATTAACGAACGCCGGCCAACTTGAATACTACGCCGGCAGCATAAGAGCCAATGTACGAGGTAAAGTTGGTGGCCTACAAGCCAGCGTAACCTGATACAAAACAAAATGAAAAACCTATGAACACCGGCATCTGGGTAGCAATGCCGGCGGCATTGGAGCCGGCGTACACACATGTTTTTCCTATGTGAAGTATGTATTACATGAACAGAATATATATATATATATATATAATAAATAATAAACATGTATTATATACCTATATATATCAAAACATAATTTACTAAGAAAATAAATAAATACAAATACTTAGCATAATAATATTTTAATATTTGATAATTTCTAAAACCCTAAAAACTATAGCGAAATATTAAGTATTATAAGTAACTATAATTGTTAAATAATGGTTTTATATAGATAAATAGATAAGAATGGAAATTGAAACAGGCTAAATTTACGAATAATGTGACTTCTAAAAATGACAAAATAATTATATAAAATAGATACAAAGAAACACAATGACACTAAACAATAGTAAATAAATATGAGTTACTATAATAGGTTAGTTAGAGAATAATATAAAAGTAGTAATAATAACTATGAACATATAAGCTTATTAAATATCAATTTTTCAAAATACTAAATAAATCTATATAAATATCCAATAAGATCAAGACAAGCAAAATGAAAATAAATGTTAAATAATAATTGTTATTGTAAGACCATTAACGGACCAAAATAAGTAATAGAAACCTAGCCAAATATCAATTTAGGATACTAGACACATGTAGGGGTTTAGTTATATAATCTATGTTTTATTGATGGATATTTTTATTCATCTGTGTGACTTTGACACTATAGAAGATCTTCTGGCTGATTACTACGATTAGTCGCTATGAGCAGGTGACTAACTAAGTCATATTATATTATTTGTGTTTGTAATTAGTTGAATATGTAATATAAAGATAATAATATGATTGTTTTGATTGAAATGTGATGTGATCTGATTGTGTATTTGTTAATATACCATTACATAAGTGATAATATAAAGGTATGATGATGTGAGATAGTATGATGATCATTGTGTGTAATATATTACCGCTATGAAAATGAATAAGAATTATTGATTTATTAAATAATCTAGTCATGCATTACACGTACTGCATTATTTCATATATAAATGGGTGACAGCCTGCTATGTATTAATATTTCGGTTCTCTGTTAATGCTTGGTTTTTCTAAAGTGTTAGCTCTTCCAAGGTTATCTTTGTTCCGTCGATTCTACGGGAACTAAGTGGCAATGAAGAACACCGCCCGTAGTATCAATTTGAAATGATTAATACTCAGGGAGTTTCTAAGGATTGGTACATGAAATGGTTAGTTAAAACATCACTAAGCTAAGAGTGATAACCCTAAATTGAGAAATCGTTGATTTTCCTGTAAACTTAGTCCATCATGGGCAGGTGAGTCATAAAGTAAATGTTCTTCAACCCTAAAAAAAGAGGGCGTAAATCTTTTTCCTATATTTGGATTCTAGATAATCCAAGCTTGTATCTGAGTATATGTTTGAGTGATTGCATTACATGTGATTTGTTAATAACTTGCTTGATGTGTAGTATGGGTGGTTATTCACCGAGCCATGGTTTCGCTCACACTCCAATAGTCTTTTCAGGTTTACGCTTCAACCTTGGTTAGTTACTTCCATAAATATGGTTCCGGTAAGGGCTTAATAGTTGAAAGCCTATAGTTCTATTTGGGATAAACGGTTTATATTTTCCTATAATAGATTAGCCAGTATTATCTTCTTAGTTATGTATATGGAGAGTTACGAAAAGACTACATGGTTTATAATAATCTATGATACTCTACGATTGAGATAACAATTATTTACTATTTTATATCTTGCCTATATTTATCCTTACTTATCCAAGCACTAAAAAATCCTGTTATTTGGAAAATATGTTGCTCTTCGAAGGTAATCTAGTGATAGTATTCAAGTGTGACTTGTCTACTTCAACTAGGGTACCTTCGAGGCATGACATTAAAAACTCTAGATTTAAATCAGACTACCAAAATCTCTTCTTAAGTTATTGTTGGTCTAGATCCACATAAAGAACAGAATCCTTTGTTTTAGAAATCAACACAATGAATTTCAAAACAAGCGACAAAAGGTTTTTCACCCTCCTTCTCTCAAGGTATTTAGGATCAATCTCATCAATAGCCTATATCTATTTATTAAAATGATCTCTCAACTTAATTTAGCGAAATTAGACATGAACCCATATCATGTATCATACAAATTCAAGACATATTAAGCTTAAGCTATTGAATTTAATAAATCAACACGTGTTCAAAAACAAGCACAGCAGAGTTACATGAAATTAAACCAATGATCTATAAACCCTAGCAAAATCAACTACTCCTCCATAAATATAGTAAGACAAATCAACGATTAAGAGAATTAGTGAAAATCCATAATGAGATAGAGTAAGAAAAACGATTATCATTGATGAATTGAAACGATGAAGCACAAAGCTACTGTGAAACGCCAAAAATCTTGAAGTTCTCTCTAGATTCTCTCTCTATAAAGGGATATTCATAATTATTCTCCCGAGGTTTAGAGAAATACTCTAAAACCCCACACTCCACTTGCTGGTTGCTATCGGGCTCTTCGATTTCTTTTCTAGATGGGAAGTGTAAAATTAAGCAAAACAAGTATTTATAGCCTGTTGATTTCATCCCTCCCTGAAGGGAGAACTGAAAAGTAAAGGCCTTCTTTCTTGTGCAAATGGGCCCAAACTTGCTCCATTGGCCTTCATTTATCTTAAATTGTCATGATGAGCTCTTCAAAGCCTGAAATGAAGATTTAACAAAATAAATGTCCTGTTCTTGGTTAGATCACAAAAATTCCATAATAAATATGTCCAGATAAGTACAAAGAATATGGGTCTTTTGACACTTATCACCTCCATAGAGGGTTAAAGGACCAATATTGTATTTCATGCTTAAGAAATCTAAAGAACTAAAAAAGGAGTGTTCTTTTCAAACTTTAATATCAATTTTTTTTTATAATCATATATACATATATCTATATATATATAAATACATTTCCTCCATTTTACTTAGTTCTTAGAATTTCCACTAAGTATTACTATTTCGTGCCAACCATCATTAGGCAACGTCCTTCAAGCCTATTAAGTTCCTATAGAATTGGCGACCCTATGGTAATCTTTACCAAATTTACTTGATTTATACAAGCATCACTATAGAATTGACATGATAATATATGACATGAATACCAAATAAATGCAAGTATGCTATGTAGTGTAATGCATGACTAATTTATTTATAAGCCATATAAGGTTTAGATCAACTCATTAGGTGACCATTCAATTCTCAAACAATCTACAATGTACATTCATCAATTAATATCAACCAATTGGTAATCACTTTGAACATTACTAGATTGTTCAATCAACAAACATACAACATGTATTATTTCTCAATCCCCATACATGAATTCAATTTTTTGATATATTATAATCATGTGCAACTATACTACAATTACATGTAAGTGAAAAGATTCGATTACTCACCCATGCATTCTCTTCAATCGTCGTAGTAATCAATTGGAAAGTCTTGAGTCTTGATTTAGGGCTCTTATAAGATAGACAAAGCTTGTATTACTAACTACTTAACAAGAAAAAGGAGGTTTAAATAAGATTTTAAAGCTTTGGGAGAATAAAACATGAAGCTGAGGTCATAAGCTCCTAGCCACGCCCTGTATCGAGGGGCGTATAGAGTAGGTTAAGGCACAGAGGCCACCATACCCCATATGGATGGGCAAATGAGTAAAGCTGATGCTTAGAAGCCACATCACCCCATGCCACGCCCTATATGAAGGGCGTATCAACCCAAGCATGGAAATAGAGGCTACCACATCCCCTGCCATGCCCCATGGAGAGGGGTGTATTCGCCTATAAAACACTCACAAAACATACCATGCCCTCTACCATGCCCCCATGCTCATCCAACAACGAACACACTTATTTACATCACAAATTTACACATTTTAACCAACTTCAAATATCTCATATCCATCAAATACATTCTAATATCATCATACAAGACTCATATTCACCCCTTTCACTTTCATAACTTACA
The DNA here is from genome assembly GCA_024138025.1 of Combretum micranthum. NCBI lineage: Eukaryota > Viridiplantae > Streptophyta > Magnoliopsida > Myrtales > Combretaceae > Combretum > Combretum micranthum. Next base: position 218,754 of record JAMXBD010001037.1, read on the forward strand.
ACACTTGTCCATTTCCACATCAAATTCAACCAACCATTCATGGCCCATATCATCCATGTTTTAGAACTTAAACTACAACTCATTGTCTCTACTTTCACATAACTAACCACAAAATTCATAACAACCCACAATATATATATAAATATATATATATATATACAACTAATAAAAATTATAACCTACACTTATTCATAAAACAAAATTAACAAAGCAAAAGAGTAGAACCAACTTACCTATATGAGTCTTATCTTGGCAATATGTGTGTTGCTTGAATTTCTTGTTGATTAGAGAAGGGAAATTGTAAGAGAAAAGTAGTACGTGTATGTGTGATACGTTGGAGATAAAGAGAAGGAGGAGAGGAGTGATATTTTTGTAAAAAAAAAATGATATTATCCTTATATAAGTAAAGTAAATTGTTGACTTTTAAGGTATATTAGGTTTATCATGTGGGGGGAGCTGTATGCTGAGCATGGTAGGATTAAAGGCTTAAATTAACATTAATTGAACTTTCTTCATGTATCAAAAAGAGTTTGGTTTAATGCATGCATTAACTCCCACGTATCTAATACATGAAAATAAAAAATTACTTTAATTTAAAACAAAGTTTAGCAAATTAGGTTTATAAATTCTCTTTTAATTAGAAAGTTTATTGTAAGGATTTGTATATATTCTTTATTAATCAGAGGTTAAGTTTTTGAAATGCAAAATTTCCAAAGAATAAGGAAGCAAAATATATGATAATTCATTTGAAATGACTTAATTAAAAATTTAAGTTTTTGTACCTTTTAAAGCTATTTATCAAGCACTATTATAATTGAATTTACTCAATCTACTATCATACAAATTATACAAAATTTTATTGATTTTTAAAATTCTACTCTATAGATTCACTCATGTAAAAACTTAGGTTACAGATGCTCTCGCATAGGACTTAAGTTGTTTCAAGATGCGGTTGCTAATCTTAAGGGACCCGGTTGGTCGATCCCCCGAGTTATGGTCCATTATTTTTTATGCTCTCACATAAGACTTAGAATATTATTTATGTTCAACGAATAACACAAGACAATTGTGTCTTTTATAAGAAATCTTTAGAGTTATAAAATTCTAAATTGAAACAAAGCGAAAGGAAAAGCGAGGAATTACATGTAAATATAAATATAAGCAAAGTACTTTCTTTAGAGTGTCGTCGTTCTAGTTTGTAGGGATTAGCTATCCATCAAGACATTCTAGATGATAAATGCCATTGCCGATGTTTTCCGTGATTTGAACGGGATCTTCCGTGGTGGTAGCTAATAGATATTAAATTTAATGGAAACTTAGGTACATAGAAAACATTTGATAAAAGGCAATGAAATAGTAGGAACAACATTAGCAATGCCTTTTACTGATGAAAGTGACCCATCAGCAAGTGTGACATTCGTTAGAAAATATGGTTTAGTCGGATTAGACAAAAAGGAACTGTTACCAGGCATATGCCCAAATGCACCTAAGTCCAAAATCCAGGGGGTAGATACAATGTGCCAAACAAGCAGAAGATGTTCCTACATCAGTTTCTGAAGTTACAATAGACGCTTGTAACTTAAGTAAACGTGAATACTCCTCGATGGGAACAGTATTGGTAGACATGTTATTGGACAGTTGACTACCTAAAATTCCTTCTCGACTTTGTACATCATTTGCTTAGTGCAAAGAATGCCCATAAGGGAAGTAATGCATAGCAAGTTTCCCTAAGATGCACCATTGTTACAATAACTACATTTGGTAAAATTATATCTATGTCCACTAGCACATCTACCTTAACTATTACCTACTCCCATTTACCCCGTATTGGTGGATCAGGCTAGATAATAAGAGCATATCAATCGCTCATTGGCTCATAAGGTACAATGCTAGCAGAGGCATGTAACATCCTTTGACAAGCAGCAGATAACGGGGGTATTGTCGTCCTTCCTAAAGTTTGAGTTTTAACTTATTCAAGTTTAGGTTGTGTAGTATAAAGAAACGTAATGGTTAAAAGTTTGTCAATGCAATCTTGCATGATATGAACATTCATAAGGTCATATTTTACTCGGTTTTTATTAAACAATTAATGCTAGATCATTATTGATTTTATAAAAATCATAAGGAAATGGTACTTAACTGTGTTTATTGTTTTAACTCAAGTCATTGAGGACTTATATAACAAATTCAAGCAAATTAGAGAAGATTTATGCAAATTTGAAGATAAAATCAATCAAGGATGGCTCCAAACAAAGTTACATGGCCGGCTAACATTGAAATTTCGTTCAACACTGTCGAAGAATACAACCCACATAATCGGCATAGAAGCAAAGTTTGACAGCCTTCACAAATTTCATCGAATGCCAGCAACCGAGGGATTCCACACGCCAACGTTCAATAGAAGAACTTCATTAGCTTTGAAATTTTTTCAACATACACCAGGAAAATCAAGCTCTATGTCGTCGCCTTGAGCCGGTGTAACATGTGCATAGATTCAAATTTATTAAAGCCAAGTACAGCACTACAGTATAGGAATGAATTAAGCCAGTTTTGCATATTTTGAACATACGTCGGCTACTGGGAGAATCAACACCACTGGTGTTGGATTCATATTTGCCCTCTAAAATGTAAATTTCATTCATATGCTGGTTAGATTCAAAAGTACACTACCGATGCATGATGCCGATGTATGTGTGCTGTAACTGTTCCCATATATGTATATTCTCTTGTTTTGTCATTTAGAGTATGAAAAAATCTGAGGCATGAAATTCTCTCTATTTTCCATTGCTCCTAGATCAATATTAGGGTTTAGAACATTAAAGAAGTTTTCTTTTCAATTTGTTTTCAGATTCCATAGGGATTCAAATGAAAGAAATCATTTGTGTTTGAATTCAAGAACATTATTTTATTTGACAAGGTGATTTTGTTCTTTTTCTTATATCCAATTATTGGATAATGTTCGAAACATGTTTCTTTTGATCTTAACTAGGTTTTGAGTTGTTGATTTGGATTATTCAATTGATGATTTCTGCTGTTGATTGAATCCTTGTTCATATTTGAGCTGTTAATGCTATTTCACCGTTCATGTATTTTGGCTTAGATTTGGAATTCATGATAGATTATGATTGAAATTGGAAAATTCATTTTCTAGTTGATATTGTGATTAGCTAATAGGGGTGTGTACAGTACGGTTTGGTTTGGTTTGGTTTGCACCTTAAACCAAACCACACACCATATTTTACGGTTCGATTTCTCTTTGAAATTCGAACCTAGCCAAACGGTTCGGTATGATTGATTGCGGTTCGACCCTTTTTTTCCATAAAATAAAAAATATATTCCATCGAAAAACTTTCATTACATATTTGTTATTATTAATGTAAATATAAATAACATTATTTTAAATTAATCATTTACCAAATAAACATATAAAACATATAAGAATGAAGGAATTTCATCTATTATAAAATTATAATCGTGACTAGTCTCATTTTTTTGAATTATTTTGAACTGTAATGGTATACTAGACTTTATCCCTATATAAGGCATAAAATTTAATTGTTGTATGCTTTTAACTAACATATTACTAATTACATAAATCAATAAGTAACTACATAATAAAGGTAGACTAATTAGAAAAACAAATGAAAAAGAAATACGCATGAGTAAGAATATTAGAGGCTAAAATCTAAAATCTATTTTACTTATAGACAACATAACAATTAAAACATATTATGAAAAATTTAATTTTATTCTAATGAATAACACACATATAAGTGACAAATTTTAAAAAATTATTATTTTTTAATTTGTGATGTAGATATGTATCATTAATAAAATAATTAAGAGTAAAAATAACATTTTTATTTTTTTTAATATATACGGTTCGGTTCATGGTTCCAAATCGAACCGCGAATCGAATCATTTCAAAAAAGAACTGAAATTTCGGGTCAGTCCGGTCTGGTCCAGTCCAGTTCAGTTCATGGTTCGATCGGTTTTTTTGCACAGCGCTATTAGCTAATTAGGATTTGAAGTCACATAGGCATATGGTTTTGAATTTTATTGGGGTTTGGTAATTAAAATAGATTTGTCAGTTGATCACTTTCCTAGGAATATGGAAGATTGATTGGTTAATTTAAGGTAATAGCTTACTTTAGAAAAATGAATTGTTATCTGGTGCTTGATTGTTTGAAAACGAAACCCATTGACAATTTGGATTGGAAAGTGTATTTCTGATTAGTAGCATACATTCGATTATCATTCAAATCTTTTAGCTCTTAACCTAATTAATTTACAGGTGTGGAAATCTAAGACTTTTCTATAGATTAGTCTTAGATAAGAAAATCCAAAAAAAGAAACAAATTTGATTTGGCTAGCTATGATTTGGACTAATATATTTGAAAGCTAGTCCTCACTCTTTGTGGACACGACTCGATATTTATCGATATATTATTACTACACACGCACCTAATGCACTGGCTGGTTAATATATGCTTGTTAAAAGGAATTTAAAAAGAGACTAAAAAGAGTTTTTAAATGAACTTATAGAAAAAGCATGATCAAACATTAGGGCTAATTTGTAGATTTTCTTTGAAATCTATCGCAGATGCTTGAACTTGACCAATATAGGTGGTTATATCACTATCAGACCGATAAAGCTGAAAGTGGTTTCCAATGACCTCATAAGCTCTAGAGATGTCACCAATATAAAGGTTATGAGTTTATGTCCATGCTTCATAGCGAGAGAAATAACATATGAATAAACTCATGAGTAAAGGATCAATTGTTTAACAAAGAAGTGCCAAAAGTTATGCATCAATTTCCTGCCAAGTAACCCTATCAGTTTTGGGAATCTCTTATATTCGCTTAGTGAGATGGTTTATGTCCTTGGCCCATGAACCAGACTTTGGCAGCTGCGAACAAGGTTGTTAAATTTGTAATTCTACGTAGAATTGTTAGAGGCTTAGTAGAATCGGACCGTAAAATTGTAAGTTTCTACGACCTATGTGAAACAACTTTTAGACACTAATGAGATGCTTATATTATTATTAAAAAAACTTTAAATAGATAGTAAAAGTATGAAAAATCAACATACATTTTAATTTTATGTCACAATATAGCTCATTCACATCATAGTATAGATAATCAATGATAAATCCTTATGATAATGTAAAAAAGAGATATTATAAATAGTAGTCCTGATAAAAGTACATCACAACATGAAATATAATAACAAAACAATACACTAGAAGTCTAAAACAAATAATCAGCTGCTTTATTATCATCAAGACTGTCATCATCTCTCCTATTTCCATCTCTCATCGTCATCACCATCATTCTTATCATCAATATCATTATTAATATTACTACCAACGATATCCATGACTTCTAATTCTATATCTTTTGAAGTGCCTATTCCCATTTCAACTTCAATTGTATCAATATCATGAACTTTAAATCATTCCATAACTCTTCCAAGTCACATACTATTTCAAATGCACTCTAATTATGCTCACAATGGGAAGAACTTCAAGTCAAGCTTAGTACACGAATAGCAAACTTTTGTAATTTTAGACATTCATCTCCATATGAATCCTACCATTTTGCTTGAGCCTTTTTGTCTCTTGTTAACCTTGTAGCTTTAATACTAAGCAATCATTTAGCATCCTTGAATTTTTCAAGTTAAATGTCAATTTTGTTCTTTCAAGTCTTTGTGGAGATAGAAAATGGAGTCAAAATTTATACTTTAATATAACCCATAAAACAAGTAGAATATTTTATATCCAATAAAAGGGATGCAGTGCCAAACATGTAATAGGAGCCAATGAAGTCAAAAAAACATAAATGGACGTAAAAAACATCCACGATATGCTTACAAAGACATTTCCGATGATGGCAATATTCATGAACTTATGTTGATGTTCATTCAAATGTATAAACAACGGCTAGGATAAGTTCGACCTTTACACCATCCAGGTCAGCCTAGATTGATGATATACTATAAGGTAAGCAAAAGCACCACAATAAACCATCATTAAACTTGTTTATTTCCTAAAAAAATCCATTAAAATTTAGAAGTAGTGAAAGAGAAATTATATGACCTTCTTACGTATATTACATATATACCCCTATACCATTCATATTTACATGCTTAACAAAAAGTTTGCGTTCTTATTATGACTTTCTTACACAGGTTTATGCCCATCATACAGTATTGGCTACTGGCAGTGATAGCATTGCAACTGGATGGAGTAGTAAGGTTCCTAAATACAATCCGAGAGACATCATCAATAATGTAAGGCGTTTGTTGAATGGTGAAATGATGAAGCCTATGGATCCTTCGTACAGGGGATTAAAAGGGACTATAGAGAAAACTGTTATAAAAGAAGCTAGAGTTACCTACACAGTTGGTGAGACCATATAGGAGATTGATAAGACAAGCGTTAAGTGTCATGGAGCTGCCTTTGAAGATGTCTATAGAAAAATATCTTGAATTTTTTTATTCGAAATGTGAAGAAGTAGGTAGAGGAAAAAGATTTTGCCAAGGATCGGTTTATCAAGGTGATAGAACTTCTATGCTGTGAATGAATTGCATTCATGTATATTTGGAACATTTTAAATGTGAAAGTGGTCTTTAATGTAGGACTATAGCAATGGTTGTGATGATGTCGGTGTGGATATTTTAATCGAATTATCTGAAGAGAACATGACGATTGCATGGAAAAAGGGCTTGCTGCAAAAAATCAAGTTAAATGATTCAATAATCAACACACGCAACATGCACTTATTGGATTCTAGAGGTGACGTAAAAAAATTACGATAGTCCCGAGCAAAGTAAGTTTGCCTTCTTCTTTTTTTTTTTTTTTTCTTTTGGATGTTTAATGAGTTACTAAATGATATGATTTTACTTGTAATATCTCTCCACTAATCCAGTAGTTAATCAACTTAATATAAAACAATAAAATAAAAGGATATTATCAAAACAGAGAACTGATGTTTCTGTATTGTTTTTATTGAGTTATTAAACAGCTAATAACTTCACTGATATGCCATGTTGATAGGTTAACTAACAATTTGGTTTCTCTTTGTAGTTCTTGAAGAGTTTTTCCTTTTGCAGCTTGAATATTATGCAAAGAGGAAGGTAAGGTTTGATTGATAAGGAATGTTTGTGCTTCATGAGTAAGAATTCTCATAACTAGTTAAATTTGATTTCAAATGCAGAAAGCCCTTTTCTAATATAACCTTGAGTTTGAATTATCGAGGTTGGACAATAAGGTTAGGTTCATCGTCAGAGTGTTGAGTAGAGAAATAATTGGAAGCAACAGAAAAAGAGCTGAACTCTTCTCCCAAAGAAGGTTAAGAAAGTTGAGCCAGCACTAGCTGCAGAGGCAACCTTTGATCAGAAGAATCAGAAAGACCTTGAGGCCCTTAACAATGAAGTTGTCCGAAATTGATTATGAGTATTTGCTCTCCATGTCAATTGGAACATTGACGCTTGAGAAAGTTCAACAATAACGTACCGAAAGAGAAAAGCTTTTGAATGAGGTTGACATATTGAGAAAGGTAAGTCTAAAGCAATTATAGTTGAAGTATCTTGCTACTCTTGAGCACGAAATTGGGGCATGATGTTCTCTTTTACATTTACTAGCCTGTTTGTGTCTAGGTTCTTTCTCATCATGCTATAATGCTCGTTCTAGGAGCAAGAATAATGTGATGTGGAGGTAGAAAAGTAAGAAATGTTGCTAGAGATGCAAGAAAAGCTGCTAGGGAAGTGGAAAAACATGCTAGGGGAAAACCACCCACACAAGCACAAAAAAAGAGCCGGCAAGAAGGTTAGGAATTAAGAAGCAGCTCGAGATTAATCAAAGGAAACGGGTTGGTGAAGCTGAATATCAATTTGATGTTGAATTCTTAGCTTGTATGTCAATCACTTTCTAGGAGTTACTTATTTAGTTTTTTGCTATTACAATAGACAATGCTCCTGCTACTGCAAATAAGAAAGGCAGGATTGGAGCTACTAGGAAATCTACTATTGCAAAGGTTTAGCCAATGCTTAGCAACTCTCTTTTAGCATTCCAATTCAAAATCTATAACTTAAAATTTTATTTTTATAACGCATTAGGATAAGAAAGTTGCAGCTATGTTAGACGACGATGAGAGCGATGGCGACGAGGTCCTTGAGTTGAGAGATAGACTTGCTACTGATAATCTTGTTCAAACAACAATATAGATTGAAGCACCTCAAGCACCTACTAGGAAGAAAGATCCTAACAAACAAGTTGCTGTTGCACAGAACAAACCAATAGCAACCTTCTTGGATAGTTCAAAAGAAGAGGATAGGATGACAATGCTTGTAGCGATGATAACTTCAAATGGGAAGTCAAGGAAGCACGTGGAGTTGTGAAAAGGGAAGGGAGAAAACCTGCTGCAAGTAAGTCTACTGCTGCTTTGTGAAATAAGGGCTGCCATTGATAAGCAATCTTAGACTAGGCCAAAAGCTTATAGAGGACATGTTGAAGCCAACAGAATCCACGGGGATCTCTCCAGAGAAGAAAGTAAGGAAAATGATTGTTCTACAGTTTTACGTGCTTACAAATGTTGTGGTGATCTAGCAATCTAACAGCTTTTCTGTTAGTATTAATATGCTTCATTCCTTGTTTGCGTTAACTTATTGCATAAGCTTTTTGCCACCTTATATAACCTGCATGACAATATTGACAAAATCAAGAACTTATTTTATGCCACTGTAAGAGAGCTTGGGAGAATAGATAAATTGTCATGCTCAAAAGTCAAATTGCCGATTATTTTACCATTGATTTTTTATATGATTATAAAATTATAAAGAAGAAATACTAAGTAATTACAACTTAAAAGCTTGGTTTTAAAGTTGATCACATCCTACCTTTCGAGTGTTTATTTAATCGTTATCAATTTTGGTAATCCTCAATTATGATTAGGGGTGTGAAAAAAAAAAATTTAATTGTTTAGGATAACCGAACTGAAATAAAAAAACAAATCCGAAAAAAAAACGGTTAACCAATCTATTGGTTTTGGTTTAGGATTAGCATTTTTAATTTTTTCGGGTTTTCATTTCGATTTCGGTTTTTAGATTTTAGAAACCGATGAATCCGGTTAACTAATCCGTAATTATAAATATATATAATTTATAATATACCCATATAATTATTTTTTTAGTATTATCAATATGAATTATGTTAAAATGAATGATTCAGATAATAAGAAACCAATGCATCTATGTTTGAAAATTGTAATGGTAGTGTTGATTAAGATTTTGTATTGAGCTCAATTGATCAAGGTTGATAAGAATACATGAGTAAACGGCTATTATGATGATTATCTTGATGACATCGACATATATTAACAACTATTTTACATGTCTTACATTCTTAATTTGTAGATTTTAATATAATTATACAAAAAAATACTCTAATGTTTTTACGGACATATTGAAAAATATGGTTAAATGCAAAATTTGCATAACCATTATGTTAAACGGTTAAAAACCGAAAACCGAAAAAATTAACAAAATAAAAAGGTTAACCGTTCATAATGGATCGATTTAGGATCAGGATATTGAAAATCCGATTATTATGGTTAGGATAAAAAAATAAAGCCATGGACCGATTTACCAAATCATGAATACTCCTGATTATGATGATACCCAAAGATGAGTTTAATAACCATATTTGTTTCTATATTTCATATATCACACAGTAATATAGTCCTTTTACTTAGCACATGCACTTGTCTGCTAAGAATGTGCTTCTGGTTATGCGCCACGTATAATACCATATCCTATACATAAATTGGTAGTCATGCATGTCATCCAAACTCATTTCCCAAGCTAAAGATATCGGTCATGGGCTTTAACAGGCCGACCCATTATACAATGAGGTCGGATTGAGTCACATAAACCCATTTTTAAAATTGTCGGCCAACATTGTGTCAACTCTATATTAAGCTGTTTTTTCCAATAAGTTTTCTAATCAATCATTGACAATTATGTATCTAAGTGATTATTTAGATGAAGATATTTTATCTACAATACATAGTTTTTTTTTCTTTTACAATTATAGACCATAATCCATGTTAAATTGTCCCATAAGATATTATTTTTACTATTTATATATATAATAAGTAAAACATTTTCATTGAAATAATAATCCAGGTTAAAAGTTAAATAAAATAGTCAATTGGGTTTTATTGATAATCAAATTCAAGATAAGGGCCACCCGATCCAAGTTTGACCGACAAGTTAATTTGGCCGACCATTTGGGTCAAGGCCCTGCCTACACTAGTAGTAACTTGAGGTCTCATTTGGCACTTGCCACTTCAACTCGTATTCAATTGACTTGATCAACGCTCGGTTAGCAACATTTCTAGATATATTCTCTTCGATCAAGCTTGGTATATATAAAAGTGGATTAATGGTTTCACCCTTGTCCATTACTACCATTGCTAAATGCTCACTCAATCACTCTCTCATGATTTTATGTGCTGCTCAATTGACAAAAACCAACCAACTATAAGTAGCACTCTTCCATCAATGGGAACGGTAATATTGCAAAAACTATCTTCTACGTATATCATTTGCTTGCCTCTTAAGCCTTACGATTGACTAAAGTATTGAAGTGGTCGTGCCAAGGCCATGCCTATCGTGTCACTAACCATATTTCTTTTTAGTAGGCCTATCTCTAGTACAGTCCAATCTAGATTTTTCGTATCTACTCTCTATCATATCTGAATAAGTGACAGGGTTGATATTTTGGATGAAGTTATTCATGTATTTAGATTAGTAGCATAATATATAATTATAATTTTATAAATACAAATACATATTTTTAATTTTTGATTTTAATGAAGATGTGTGGGGGAAATGTGGCCATGTGGGTGGAAGCGAGCGAACGTCAAAACATATATAAAAAAGTAAATTTAAGTTACGATAATATTCTTAAAATTATAAAATTTTACTTTAAACCTTTTATTATTTGTATGGCCAAAGAAAAAAAACATATTATTACGTGATATGATTAATAGTTTTGATTTTATCATGGGGCAGTTAATGAAAGAAAAAAAGAAGTCGAATAACAGGGTTTTGACTCAAAGGTCATTATGGCGGGAGTCGAATAATCCCATATCATTGTCTCTTCACCTCATAGGCCAGTGGAGCGTTCAGCCCAAAATTCTAAATACCAGAAAAGTCGTGGGCCTTTCACCAATCTTCCAAAGCACGATCCGAGTCAACCACAGAATTGAAACAAAATCAACGGCGGGCTCAAGTTCGCGCCATTGCCTAAACAAATACAAACTTCCTTTCTTTCAGGCTACTGCTCACTTACTCCACCTCTTTTTCATTTTTAATTTTCTCATTCATTTCACAAAATCTCAAATGCAATAATCGGACGCTCACCATCTTCTCTCTTTAATGGTTAATGGCGCCTTCCAATACATCGGATGAAGCAGCACTCCTTTCGAAACTGGAATCACTTTCTTCCTCAACTTCCTCCGACTCGGGCGACATTATCCTCTCTCTCTTCTCCGATCATCTCCGTCCATTTCCCGACCTCTCCAAACCTCTCCCCAAAAAGAACTCTCAACAACAAAATCAAATTCGTTCCCTCGCGAAGCAGTATCTTCCATTCCTCAACCGCTCACTCTCTCTCCTCCCCAAACTCCTTTCATCTCCACGCCCAGATCAATCCCACCTGTTCAACCTACGAACTCTGTCTCCGCTGTTTGGACTATCTCTCCTCTCAGTTGTCGTGTAAACCCTACTCAATTCACATCCAGAGGCTGAGGCTTATCCATTGCCTTGAGGCTTGTGGATTGTGTGCCGATGCGTGGGATGAAGGGTTTAGGGTTTTGGAGAGTCTCCGTGGGATCGATTTTGGTGGGAAGGAAAAGGGAAGAGGGAGAAAGCAAGGGATGTTGTTGCCTAATGCTGAGTGCGCCGACGGCAGGGATAAAGAGTTCGTCACGTTGGTTGTGGAGATTGTGGTTACGATTTTGAAATGTGCAGCTTCGGGGCAGATTAAGAAAAGTGGAGAGCATGAGAAGGTGCTTCGTGTGGTCGAGGAGGTCAGACCATGGCTCGGGTATGATTGGTGAAATTTGATTTATTTCGTTTGGCTAGATTAGGTTCTTTGATTTCTCTTTTTTTTTTTTAATTTTTTTTAAGCATTGGACGATTGCATATTTATTTATTTGCTTTCTTTATTTTATTTTATTTTTTGAATTTGGATGATCCAGGGTCTTGGATGAAATTGCATATGGGAAGTTGCACAGAGTATTTGTGAATTACGTTAGTAAATATACCCAATACGTGGCCAGTGAAGCAGCTTATTTTGATGGAGATTTGGTGCTTTTGTTGTGTAGAGAAGCCTTTTCCGAGCATGTGAAGTCGTCTTTGCAAGATCAAATTTTCAAGGTAAAGTAGTTGCTATTTCTGGTCATACTTGATAAGTGGATTGTTGTTTCCTGTTCCTGAATTTCCTTTACTTGCAGTTTACTCGCAGGATTTGTTCCTTGCTGTCTACATCTGAGGAAAAACATTTACTTGTAGTTGATGTTATCAGTAGTTTATTAGAAGCAGTAGCTCCTGATGGAAAGGTAATCTTGAGTATTGCAAGTTTTGAAGTAAATATCATGAACAATCTTGCTAACGAGCTAAGAAAAAATAGGAAGTGGTGTTGTTGACGCACCTTTGCAGCTGAAAGTATGGGCATTGGTTAGTGCATGATTACACAAATAATTGACAAAAGTGATTTGATTCTATTTTTAACAGTTTTCTTTGCAATTAGGCATCTACTACCTCTCATGTTCAACTATTTCCTTGTAAACCATTTTTTCTGATATATTTGAGATCACTAACAGGAGGGTTGGGGAGTCAACAAAAGAAGACCTAAAGAAGAAATAAAAAATGATATGACATTTTAGATATTAGCAATGTGGTTCATGATAGAGAGTAATAGCATAACAAGATCCACATACCTGATCCCACATGGTTGGAATAGGCTTGAGTGCTGTTTTTATTCTTTAATTTATCTTTTTGAGTATTGAGTTGAATGATGCCTTTGAAAGAAAATATATCAACGTATCTTAATTGATGTTTTAAATTGGCAGGTTGGAAAGGGCTTTGAACTTGAATTAACTGAACTTGTTTATTATTGTGTCAATAAATTTCGACGAGCAAGTGTTAAATTTTCCTATTCCCTTGCTGCAACTATCAACAAGATGGCAAGTCAAAAGGTGTTTCCTTTAAAAACTTTCCTTGTGTTTAAGCTGGCATATATGCCCTTTTGTAACCATGTTGTCCTAATGAGGTTGACTGAATGCCATGGCAGGCTGGAACACCAGTTGATTTGATCCTGAAGCTCTATGCTGTTGGATTGAATATTGTCCATTGGAATGTCAAACCCAGAGATAATGGTTTCACAACTTCCACTAGTGCAGAAAGTGGGTCTTCTATCAGAAATTTGCTAGCCAATGGGGATAAACTGAATGATTTACCATCTTTGCTTGGGTTATTGAATGGTTACTTTGAAGTAGAGTGTGCAGAGACTTATTTATCATCTCATGATGGATGGAAGGATTCTCTTTGCCATACATATTCTAGGAGGGATTGTGGACATGGGATTTCGCATTCTAAGGAATATAATCAATACCTTCAATCTTACTTGAGTGCTCTTGAATTTTTGTGCCAGCCGCTTGGGGAATTGGTAAACTCAGCACGGAAGCATATATTTGCTGAACCTGAAATTCGTCAGGCTTTTGTGCAGCTTCCTATCCAGGATGTTTTCAGTCAGTATCATGATGTATATGTCCATAGGTTATCCCCTACACAACTCCATCTATCTATATTAATTGGATTGTGTGTGTGAAATCATGGAGCTGAACTAGCTTTTAAGTTTGAAATGTTTTTTCTATTTGTCTTGTTTTCTGGAAATAGAAGATTCTCCAAAATTTCAATCCTATTCACGTGAAGTTGCCTGTTGATCCTATTTTTGGCATTTGATTTTTCTATCGACATGTATATGTCTGTTAAGTCTCTCTTCAATCACTAGTGCCATCTTCAGGTACTGTTAACCTGTTCTCACCGTTTATGGAACAATTTTTGTAGGGGAAATTTTGTTTAAAAGAAGCTCTTATTAATTTCATTAATGCATTCTCTCATAGCTACTCCTCCACTCCACTCCACACACCCACCCACCCCCCTCCTCCTCTTTTCCATCATAATTCCTGCTACAAGTATCTTTGAGATGGCTTCTGTTTATGTGTCATTGTCTTCTTTCATTCAATTCTTAATCCCACATTTTCTGTCACATAATATTACCCTTCATGTATCTATGTAGCCTTTGATTGGTTGATCTGGTTGCAGCACTGCACCTGCACACGAGAAAATTTTACACGAAGAAAATAACAGAGTAGTGTTGTGTGTCTCTGTGGCTGCTTTGACTCTCTCTTTCATGTCAAAGCTCAACTTGCAGGTTTGCACTTTTACTAAATATTGCTACCGTTCTCTTTTTATTCTGATTTTTAAGTTTTTTAAAGTATAATTTCTGCTTCTAATATATATTTTTTTCTTGTTGCAGAAGAGCAAGCACTTTGTAGAGCAGATTATTGGCGGAAATGTGCAACTAGAGGGGCTGAGCTTTCTTTATGCATCTCTACATAGTCTCGGAGTTATGCTGCATAGACATGAGTTGCTGCAAGAGGTAGCAAAGGAATTTCTTATCATAGCAGAATCTCTTATAGTAAAAGATGCCTACTCGTTGAATAAATGCTCTTTAGAAGTAATACTGGTGATAACATAGCATTGCCTTCGTTTTTGTGGGCTGTTTGGTTTGGTTGATGATGATGATTGTTAATTGTTTGAGATTTTGGCATAATTTGTACAATTATATGCTATATTTGGCTAGAGTGGCTGCAAATCTTTGATCTCGGACTCTGTCTTTAGTTTCTTCTTAAGGCTATCAATCTCAAGGGCATCATCACCAGTCAAGATTACGTCATCGCCATAAACAATTAAGACTACTTTTCCTTTAGTAGAGTGTTTAAAGAATAGTGTATGATCTGCTTGACTTTATGAGAATCCAAGTCTTTTGAAAACACTCCCAAATCGCCCAAACTGTGCTTTTGGTGACTGCTTTAACCTATATAAAGATTTTTTCAGCTTGCACACCTTTCCTTTTCCAAGAACTTCTTCAAAGCTAGGAGGTAGGTCCATGTATACTTCTTCTCGCAAATCTCCATTAAGAAACTATTCTTCATGTCTAATTGATGAAGCAACCAGTTGAGATTAATTGTAAGAGATAGAAGTATTCTAATGGAATTAATTTTAGCAACTGGGGCAACAGTCTCTTGGTAATCTATATCGTGAGTTTGAGTGAACCCTTTTGCTACAAGTCCAGCTTTATATCTTTCTATGCTTCCATCTGCTTTACACTTCACAATGAACACCTACTTGCATCTAATGGTCTTCTTATCCATAGGTAAATCACTCATATTGCAGGTGTTCTTATTGAGTGCATCCATTTCTTCTATCGTGGATAATTTGCAATTCGGATCACTTAATGCTTCTTGAACAATTCTTGGAACAAGCAGATTAGAAATCTTAGATACAAATGCTCTATGACTTTTTGACAAGTTTTTGTAGGATGGGTAATTTGCAATAGGACATTTAGTAGAATTTCGGATCCCTTTTCTTAGGACAATGGGAATATCAAGGTTAGAAGAAGGTGACTTAGGTAAATCTGGTGAAAAATGGGTTGGAATAGAAGTATCTTAGATAGGTGTTATTGAATCATTACCTGGTAAGTTTGATTGGATGTTTGGCGGGGAAATAACTGGAGCCATAGGTTGTTTACAAAACTTCTTTTTGGAATAAATCTGAAGTTCAGAGTGCCTTTTTGGATGTATTTCTCCCCCCATCTCAGATACAAACAACTTCTAGAAAAGTAGTGTTAGGAACATTGTTATTTTCCACATTTCTTACATTTGATTATTGAAGTTGTTTATTGGAATTGATCATTGGCTCAGTAAATTCTAGGACAGGAAGGGTTGCAGCTTCTCAAAAATTGTCTTCCTTAATAAGGTTCTCCCCCTGAAGAGAATTTTTGTGAAAAAAGGTTGATTTTCAACAAATGTGACATCCATACTCTCAAAAAATTTCTATGATTGGATTGAAGCACTTATAAGTTATAACCCCTTTTGTTAGATGCATACCTAATGAAGACACATTTTTCAGCCTTTGGGTTAAATTTTGTTTGCAAATTGTTTGATATGTAAACATAACATGTACATCCAAGAACTTTTAATGGCAAATCAGTGAATAACCTAGATGGAGGGTAGAAAAATTTTAAGCAATTTAAAGGCGTTTCATATTTCAAAACCCGAGATGGCATTCTATTTATTAGGTAGCATGCCGTTAAAAGTGCTTTACCTCAGAGATATTTTGGAACCTTCATGGAAAACATGATAACGAGTAGCGTTAAGCAAGTGTCTATTTTTTCATTGAGCAATCCCATTTTGTTGTGGTATATTATGACAAGTTGATTGATGAATAATGCCTTTTTCCACAAGAAATCCCCCCAAGTGTTTATTGAAACACTCTGTTCCATTATTAGTTCTCAAAATGCCAATCTTGGTTTGAAATTGTTTTTCAATCATATGAAAAAATTCTTCGAACCATTGTTCAACTTCTGATTCTTTTTTCCAAGAGATGGACCTAACACACTTGAGTATGATCATCAATAAATATCACAAACCATTTTTTGCCAGAAAGTGTAGTAACCCTAGATAGTCCCCTAGCATCACTATGAAATAGATATAATTGTTTTGATGCAGAATAATTCCTTAAACGAAATGAAATACGATGTTCTTTAGCCAAATGACAAGCTTTCACAATGCAACCTTGAGTAATCAATTACCTTAAACAAGCTAGGAAATATATGTTTGAGATGTGAAAAACTAGGATGCCTTAATCTCCTATGCTATAACATTGCTTGATCATAGATAGAGGTTGAAGTGGTACTACTTAATCCCTAAGCTTTTTTATTATCGAAAGCTGTTTTATCAAAGTAGTACAGACCATTTATTTCCCTAGTAGTTCTAATTATTGGCATAGCCTTTACGATAAGTGTTGTAAGTCAGTTTATGCACTCACTTGGGACAAAGTACTTTGAAGCTATGTATAAGATTTTAAGATACCTCAAGGGAACTCGAGGGAAAGGAGTTCTGTTTAAAAGAAGAGGTCATCTACAAATTGAAGTTTATATTGATGCAGACTGGACAAGCAATATAAGTGACAAAAGATCCACATAAGGCGATTGAACGTTTGTTGGTAGTAACTTGGTTACTTGGAGAAGTAAAAAACAGAGTATTGGCCAGAAGTAGTGCCGAAGTTGAATTTTGCTAAGTAGCATATGGTTTCTGTGAAATTTTTTAGATTAAAATACTACTGGTGGAGTTAAAGATTGCTATTCCTACACCTATCAAAGTTTTTTGTGACAACAAGGTGGTAATTTCAATTGCTCACAATCCAGTTCTACATGACAAAACAAAACATGTAGAGGCGGACAAACACTTCATTAAAGAAAAGTTAGACAGTAGTGTATTATGCATGTCTTACATACCAACCTTTGGTTAAGTTGCATATATACCAACCAAGGGACTTCCCAAGACACAGTTTAAAGAATTTGTTAACAAGTTCGCCATGAGTGATATTTTCATGCCAGCTTGAGGGGGAGTGTTGGAGATTTTGGTATAATTTGTATAATTATGTCCTATATTTGGTTAGAGTAGCTGAAAATATTGACCGTTGACCAGAATTTGCATTTATTCTTCTTGTAATTGGGGAGACAAGTTATTATATCTCTACCACTATGGGATCTTTAAATTCTCGAATTCCTCTCAATGAATGTTATTAAATTCCCAATTTTTGTTAGTTTTTTTTGGTATCTGAGTTGATGGTTTAGCTGGGAAACTTTCATAGTTGGTCCTTTATGGAGAACGAAGAATTTTGTAGTGTGACTTGTTTGTGAAACCCTTCATGTATAGTGATTAGGTGGGGAGTGGACCACTTACAAAGCGGATTTAGTGGAGTCAATTTGACAAGCTTTTAATAAGATTGTGAGGTTTGCATTTGATGGGAGTAAGATCTAAGCTCATTATGGGAACTCATACTTGAGGGGAAGATTTGTTAGGATGTAAGAATGAGGTTGAAAAAATCTCACATGGAAAATATGGGACTTATATGAAGGGTACATAAGAGGGACGACTTATTAATTTGATGCCTTAAGGTTTTTTATTATAGATAGTGTCAGGTCCATTAATGTATTTTTTTATAAGGTCCATTTTGAAGAATTTTTCCCAATCGAAGGTTTCTTTCTCTCTTAACATTAGCACATTTAGATCAATTGCATGAATATATCCTCTTGTGCTAAGCACTTCTAATCATATTTAATTGAAAAAAAAAAAGTGTTTTTCTAGAGTTGGACTATGTTGCTTCTTATTGCATCTTTAAGTATGGTATGTGTACGAAACATTGCAAGTTCAGTACATTATTAGAAGCAGGTGTCCACTCATTATCTTAGTCCTTATGGCCCTTTCTTTTTAAACTCTCTCTAGAAATCGTAATTCCTATGAGAATGTCTTTTTTGGAGGATCTAAGCAATTATTGAGGAAGTTTTATGTTCTATTATAAGTGTCTTTAGGGCTCTTGTGAAAAGGTGGAAAGAAGCTTAAGAATTCTGGCCTAAAGCAATTGGGATTTGGAAGTTCTTTGTGTGAGTTAATTATCTCCTACATTAAAGTTGTGAAAAAAGTAAAATGTAGATATGTGTGCAAAATTTTCCTTTTTTCTCTTCTCCCACCTAGTGTCAATATTGCTATCTTTTGTGCCCTTGCTCCTCAACTCTTTTGGACTTTAAGCTCCATTTCATTTCTCCCATATCAGGGGGTCTTGTCACTGGAGTAGTGGAGTTAGGCTTCTTACAATGTTGGTACCCTTGATAAAAAGCTATTCTGGATATTCTTGGATTCCAAACTCATACCCTTCCTATGTGCTATATTGGTGTTCCTCACATCACTTCCAAGCTGAAGCGACTTCAACTCATTAATGCAAGTCTTTTGGTCATCCATATTCATTTTGCTAAGTATTTAATCAAGTGAGTAGGGGGCCTTATGTGCAAATTTCTTCGGAGCTAACGACCCACATCTTCTTAAAAGAAACTTCAATGGGATAGTGTTTGCATTCAAATCAAGGAAGGAGATCAGGTATAATCAACTTAGAATTATAGAATGAATTAGCCTGAGTCGAACACATGTGGAATATGTATGATGGAGGATCAAGAAGCTTGTGGGTGGATTGGGTGCACTCAAACTTCCTTAGAGAAGAAATTTTTGGATGATTTAGGTTTATTCCATTTGCTTGTGCAGTTGGAAAAAATTGTTAAAGCTTAAAGCTAAGGCTAGATCAAATTTTGTGTGGGAAGTTGGGGATGGGCTTTCTATTTCTGTTTGGTTTAATCTTGAACCAATAGCTAATTTGGGCTATTCGTTGAAGTGCTTGTTTATGTTGTCTTATTGAGAACAGTTCTTGGATTCTTCCTTAGAGACCTTGGGAATTTCATCAGTATTTGCCCTAGCATTCCTATAGCTTGATTAGCCAATAAGGTCATTGGAAGAGTGCAAAGCTTTCTTAGCTTGTAGACAATGTTTTCCCTATGAAAATAATGTGGTGCAATCTAGATACTTTTTTTTCCATTTGGCTAGTATGGCTTGATAAACTTAAAACATTTGATTAGCTTTCTTCTTGGGGAATCACTACTTTCACACTTCCTCAGCCTACCACATTTGTGTGAAGAAAACCATTGCCATTTGTTCTTTGATTACTCCTTTTCCAATGATGGTTTGGACTGATGTTATAATGTTCATGTGTTGTTGTCCAACCACTTATCAGTCTTGGCAAGGAGTTGTTCAATGACTTGTTGCAACAATGCCTTTGATGTAGAAATTGTCAATATGAATCTAAGAATGTCAATAGTAAGTTTCTTAGACTTTGATATATTGAGAAAACTAATCCAGACTGAAGGTAATTTAACATGACCTTAGTGTTGAATATTTGTAGAATTTTGGTATTAATTAACAAAATTGACTTCAATCATTTAATTGAGCAAATTCAAACTCTTGTATTATCTTAATCAATTAGCCTTATTATAATTGAGGACGTTGGTTTGTAAATGAACTAAAGAGAGGAGATTTTGATCTCTAAAAATGTTAGTGAAAAAAAACTAAAATTCTTCCTCTTATTTTTCTATATGCTGGAAACATTAACATATAAAAGGTCATTGTCCTGTTTTAGGAAATAAATTAATTTCTACAAATTAGTCGTTGATTAAGAAATTAAAATGATTTCTATCATTTTAAAGTAAGGAAAGATGACAATCAACTTAAATTAGTAAATTAGAATCCTAGCTATCAATTTGCTATTTACAACTATATCAAATCTTTTGATTCTCTAACACTCCTCGTCAACTTAGAGGATGAATCTTCTCCATTCTTGCTTGCTAGTAATGTTCTAGAAAGTTAAGCTGTCAAATCCTTTTGTGTGCATGTTTGCCATTTGACCATCTGTAGGAACATGAGGCATACAGACTGTCCACTTTCAATCTTTTCCTTGAAGTGTCAGTCTATCTCAACATGTTTTGTTTTGTCATGTTGAACTGAATTATGTGATATGCTTGTAACAGACTTCTTCTTGTAATACAACTTTATAGGTCCATGCCATTTAACTCGCAAGTCTAGATATTACTGCTTATCTTTTGCTTTTCCAAGTCACTAAGTTTCCTCTAATTAAAGCATGGTTGCTGGTTGTTGAGCGTTCATTTGTAAGTGAACCGCATAATCTACATTTGGGTAGGCAACTATTAGTTAATTTTGCTCCTCTTGTAAATATGATTCCTTTCCTGGAAGTAGCTTTTAGGTATGGAATTACTCTATATGCAACCTGTAAATGAACTTTCTTAGGATTATGCATAAATTGACTTATCATGCTCACAGCATATGCAATATCGGGATGTGTGTGAGTCTGTGAGACAAGTAGATTAGTTCCCAACCAACTTCTGGTTACTTCATTTATCTACAGCTCCATCACCTCTTGCTTTACTCAATCAATGATTTTTCAAATTGGTGTATCAATGGGCTTACATCCCATCATTCCTGTTTCTCGTAGAATATCGAAAATATACTTTTGTTTGGAAATAAATATGCCTTTTTTGGTGTGAGCTACTTTAGTCCCTAGAAATATTTGGGTTTCCCAAACTCCTCAATTTAAAATTCTTTGGCAAGCCTGGCCTTAAGCTTTAGAATTTCCTCATCATTTTCACATGTCACATTGATATCATCAACATTGTACTATCAGGACTATAAGTTTCCATAGTGCCAAGTGTTTAAAGAAAAGAGTATGATCCCCTTTACTTTTCTTGTAACCTATACTGAGCATTACTTTTGCAAACCTTCCAAACTAGGCCTGTGGTGATTGCTTAAGCCCGTAAATTGCTTTTCATAACTTGCACACTTGGCTATCTTTGAAATATTTCTCAAAATATCGTGGAGACTACATATACACCTTTTTTTTTTTAAGATCACTGTGTAAAAATGCATTTTTGATATCAAATTGCTGCAAACACCAATTGAAATTAGCAGCTAAAGATAAAGAATGCAAACCATGCTCATCTTAGCTACTAGAGCAAAAGTCTCTTGATAGTTTATCCATGTGCTTGAGTGTATCTTTTGGCTACTAACCTAGTCTTGTACCTCTCCATGGATTCATCCGCTTTAAACTTAATTGCGTACAGCCACTTATATTCAACTAGTTTCTTGTCTTTTGGATGATCAACAATTTCCCATGTATTATTTTGATTGAGTGCATTTCTTTCCTCATCCATGACATGTTTCCAATTCTCATCTCTAGGTGCATCATGGAAGTTTTAGGGAATAGGAATTGCATCCTAATTTGTGAGAAAACAAAAGTGTTTATGTGGGATCTTACTCAAAGAAACAAAATGAGAGATAGGATGTCAAGTGCAATTTCTAATTCCTTTCCTAACAGCTATAAAAACATTTTAATCACCAATCATTGGAGATGGTAATTGTGACTGTGTATCTGGTTTTGGAGTCAAATCTTGAGCTTGTGATTGAGTGGAACTGGACTCTTTTCTCCTTGAGTAGACTAGGATAGGTTTTTTAGTTACTGGTTGTACATTTTGGTTGAATCTGATTTGTTAAGGGGCTGGTCATGTGGCATGTCATGTGGTTGATCAACATGCTGTTCTTGTGGTCGCTCAAGAGATTGGTCTTGTGGCTGATTAAGAGGCGGTGGATGTGATGGGGTTGAATTTTTAGACTGAATGGTACCTGTAATTTAGGGAAATATATCTTATGTTCTTTATCTTTATTCACACTCTTCCCCTAAAGATGAGAACCTGAATCAAAAGGTTGTTTTTCAACAAAAGTAACATCCATTGAAAGAATTTTGTTGCATTATCACTTGTAGGTTGAAATAATCTCTTGCATTATCACTATGTAGGTTTTTGATTCTCACCCCAAAGATGAAAGCATTTTGTGTAATTTTCTTGTATTTTGTCTTCCCCCCCTGTTTTTTCCTTTTGTACCTTGAACCTTGCTTTCAATTACCAAGGAATTAACTTAACAAGTTGCATCAAGGCACATTGTTAGGATGCTTTATGATATCGAGTTGCAATACTTATAGGATAACAAATTACTTGTCCATGATGGGATGATGTGCTTTTTAAAAGCTGAAGCCTTTTGTCTGAAGATTTTTTCTGTGTTTCCTTTTGTCTGGTTTTGATACCATTTGCTACTATTATTGGAGACTTGAAACTTTTTCTTTTTGAAACAGCATTGTTTTATTGGTGGGGAAATGTACAAGATATAAGTCATTATACGCTCATTTGATTTTTGAGGGGTAGAAGGAGCAAAAATTATCTTTCAAGCTTTTGCTATGTATCTTATCTGAACAAAGTTCTATTAAAATTGCAAATTTATTTCTTGAACATAAATGCAAAGGATAATCCTTAAACAGATCTAGATATAGAGGTTTAAATGTAACAGAACAAGAGTGAGGGTCGTTCCTTCTGTTTTCATGGTGAGATTAATGTCAGTTTGTTACTAATGCCCGCCTTTTCTCAAGATCAAGCATGAATATACTCATTTTGCATTTACCTGCGAAGTGTCAATGGTTGTTTCAACAACAAAATTGGTTCGTTTAAAGACATTGAACACCAAATTTCACTTGTGGACTCCAATATTTCGGATGGAAGGGGGAAAAGTATATTGCAATACCTTTGGTTGTATATGTCAAAATGATTATTCATTCTTCAATTGCACATGGTAACTGAGAATTTTATTGTTACCATTGAGTCTGGATTGAATAGGTTCACCATGGATTTTGTTGCAGATCGATTAGCCGCAACTTTCTAAGTTTCTCTAATACATAGCTAAGGATAGTAAAGTAATTGTCTATATGTACCTTATATGGACTCATATACCTTGATCCGCATGTCTTTAACTTTATCAATTGTCTTATTGAACTATGCATGGTTTTGTTTGTGGTATATAAGTGGTGTTTCGTTGGAAGAAATGTGTGATATATTTTAAGTGCAAAGCAAACTGTTACAAATTTTTATTAACTGGGATATAGTTGAAGAATTATCATCTTGTTGTATATATGAAATTGGGATATTTAGTGTTACATAGATCACCTACTTTATTGGGTATTGTTATTGCAGGCTTCAGAGGCACTTGAATTGGCATGTCTTGCATCATGGACATGCCTTAGGAACTTATGCCAGAGTTTTACGGTAAATGGAGCTCTTGGTGATGCATCAGAAAATGCCATCTTAGATCTTTTTGGTGAACTCTGTAAAAGAATCGCTTTTCATTTGGATGTTCTCCATCAATGTGACAGTGGGAAGATCGAGAAAGTCCTTCTCAGGAATCTAGATTATTGGTTCACTGTTAAAGATTTGTTTGGTGGACTGCCAGGTCCTACTGCTCTCGTGAAGCAGTGGGTTAAGGTAAGTTTTAATTGCTTTCTGCTAGGTAAATTTCCCCCCTCTAATTTCCACTTTGTATGCCAGATCCAATGCAAACAGGATAAGGGAAAGGCATTGCATGAGTTATTGTCTTCCAAGAAAATTTCCTGGGGAGCTCTGGCCATAATCTTGGAGCAGGTTTGGACTCTTTTGATATTCTTAAAGAATGATTGTTCCATAAATATCTCTTCTTGGAGTGGGAGATGTGTTTAGCATCTGTTAGTACGTGTCAATACATGACCTTGCTTTATTATTTTATGCATTTATTAATACTTTATCCTTTTTGTTTTGCTTCCCAGTTGGCTCTTGCTAACTAAGTGTGCTTGTGCTCTTCAATTGTTTAGGAGCTTCTCATGTATGAAGAAATGTATCTTTTGAATCCAAAATTCTGTCGCAGAATGCAGATTATGATCATTGATATTCTTATTCAAAACGTGGATGTTACGCTAGATAGTGGTCTCCGGATGGCAAGACTTTGGATTAATAAAGGAAGAATTCAAAGGACTATTGGAAGTCATGGCTTGAATGACTGTATCCGATCTTTGTCTCGGGCAATATCTTCAATAGTCAGTCATCTTGTCTATTTGATCAGTTTTTGACAGATCTTTGCTTCTCGACGTGGTTTTAACATTCACCGAACTGTTGAAACAGGACAAAGCCAAGATCAAATCAAGTCTGTCTGTATGCCATCAGTTAGCCATGGCACATTGCTTGCGTGCACTTTGCACTATGGAAGCTGAGCCAAAGTCAAAGGTAACAATAGCTGTTAGGGAACCCTGGTAACTTGACTTTCTGTAGCATATAATTTTTAATAATTGTAGGTTAAAACCATGTTATTTGTGTTCTCCTATTACCAAGTCTTTCTTGTTAATTTTTTTTATTTTTATTTATATTTTTAATAATTTACAAATGCTATTGTTGACATACAGGGAATTTTTGAGGATCTCAGTGAAGCTTGGGACCTTTGGATGGGTGCTTTTACCTCAGGCGATATCCAGGTGGAGGAGATGGAGATGGAGATGGCTGATCTACTCCCAGATATACCATTGGCATTAATATACCATGTCATCGATATATTGTCACTGAAGGCATGTTATGAATTTCTCAGTGCTACATTTAAATTACAACTTCTGTTGGTTTTTCTTTATTCTCACAATTCCATGCTTTTCAGGGTTGTGTCTCATCTCAGGATAACTTTTTAAGGCTGATAATTAGATTTTTCACAAGGAAGGAAGTACCGGTTGAGAAATTTTTAGCACATTTATGGAAATATAGAAGGATGAGTCACTCACTTTGTTATTCACCCTTAAGTGAGGCACTTGTGGCAATATTAGCTGAGAATTATGGTGATGTCTCCAAGTCAATGGATTACTGGGTTCATTGTTTGAGGGAATCACAACCATCACTCATTGGATTTCAACACATTTTCTCCTTATTTTCTAATGCATGCCAAGAGCCTTCCGTCAGTGCAATTCTTTTTAGGCAGTATATCCATGTGGAAGAAGTTAGGCAGGTTGCTCTTGAGCTTGTTTCAAGTGTGAGCTTCTTTCAATGTCAAACCACTTCTCTTCATCTTCCTTGTCTTTTGTTGTTTTTGTTTCATTGTTTTTTTTTTTTTATGTTTTTTCTTATTTTAATGCAGGTTTCAGATCCTAGGACTCTAATTTTATTGCTGCATATCTCTGCTATGATCTATGTGATCAAATGTCTTCATATGGCCGATTGCATGAGGTAAATTAAATATAAGCCAAATGTAACTATTATCTCTTATAAGCAAAATGCTAGGTTGTATGTTCATTTTTCCTGTTATCAATTGAGCTTCTTTTTTCTTCCTTTTTTCCTGTCCGTTTTTTTATTTTCACTTCCAATAACATGAAGCGACTTGTCAATATATGAGGAATCAAATTTCTTATATTGCTTGTGAAGCTTTTTTTCTACCTTGTGTCATTCTTTTCAGTTGCCATGAGTGAGGGGGTCTGTTAAAAACATTTCTTGTTGTATATTTTTAGGGTGATAAGAACTTTCTATAAATTGATTGATTCACACAATACATATTTGTATACATACTACAAGGAAAAAAGAAAAGAAATAAAATAGTCCTATTTAATCCTTCCAATGAAATACACTCTTGTTTTATAACGACTTTTCTGTTCTGTTACAGTTAACTTTCCTATTTTGTGACATTCCTCTTAATTTGGAGTATAGATGTTGATCATGCTCAGCTTATTATAAGGATAATTGACTCGAGTCCCATTTAAAGTTTTGTATAGAGATCTAAAATTTGTCTAGTTTTCACATATGTTGCAGAAAGCAAGCTTATCGCATCTTCTTACAAATAAAATAATAGAAGTGTAAACAATTTTATCTCCATGAGTAGAATGGTTTGTCTCTCTAGGCATTTTATGAATTTCAAAAAATTTATGAAAAGTTAAATGTCTTGTTATAATTTAGTGCTGATGTTAAGTTGCAATAATCATAATGGAAGTTATGAGTTTTTTTGGCAATTTGGAGACTAAACATTCTGCTTAGGATGATAAAATTGCTTACATATTGCTAAATTTCTCTTTTCGAAAATACAAAAATTTCAAATAATCCATCAATTCTTTTGCATTCTTACAGTGATTTGCAAAAATAATTCCTAATCGTCTTATTCCATTGTCAATATAATTCTTAATTTGCAAAAATAGTCTGGCATGATCCCTCAACCATTCTTTGAGCATCATCAGTAGGTGGACCATTAGTAAGGTGATTGTCTTTAGAAATATTACTTAAATATATCCTAATTGTTTTATTCCATTCTAAATAATTAGGGCCAATAAGTTATGTTTGTAATCTTCACATCATTATAACATTATCTATTATTATAGTTGAATTATTTTATATTTGCTTTGCAAGCATATCTAGGGATGCAATTAGAATAGGTTTGGGATGGGTTTTACAAAATCAAACCTATTCTAATACATTGTAGGGTCTCTGGAAACTGTCCTATACCTTATAGAGCTTTCCTCCTTAAACCTAAAACCTACCCATTAAGCTCTATAGGGTACCGGACCCGATAGAACCGATAATTGTGGTAAAAATTGTATGTAACATGCAACTTATCTCAAAATAAAATATATTTGTTTTTTTTTCTTTTCTTACAGTTCAATACTCTTTTATATATCTTCTTTCCAATATTTCCAATCTCAACTTTCTTGACATGCTTTTGGAAGAAAAAAGAAAACAGAAAAAAAAAACAACAATGCTAGTTTTTAATACATTTGATACAATTTATTAACCATGATATAAATGTTTTTTCCCTTTACAATTGAGTGGATTAATATGATTATTTGGCAAAAAAAAAAAAAAAAGATTGATTAGAAATTAATTTTATGATTATGTGTGCAGATGTATTCCATCAAGGGAATGATACTTAGCCTTTGAATACAGACTAATGATGGATTGCGTGGTTATAGTTCTTATTGTGTGCAATATATATATGTATATATATATATACTTTCTTAATGGGTTTGGGTTTCCAATGGGTTCTATACCCATACCAAAACCTAATGGGGTTTAATAAAAGAATCCAAAATCTGTCATAAACCCTATAGGGTATTTATCAGGTTAGGTTGGTCAAGTACTTTATTGAATCTACCTAGTTGCATCCCTCATCATTTTTAGCTAAGGATAAGTGGGATATTGATGTATTTTAAATTGAGAAGAGATTGATAAGAAGACAACAACATGGAAGGAGACTATGATGGTGGAAAACTAAGAAGATGTTGAATAGAATTATGATGACAAAGATTGAGGTGAAGATGATGGAGGCAACAAAAATGATTGTGACTGATGTAGACTTACAATTTAGATTCATTCTTGGAGAAAGTTGTCATAAAAACCCTATGCTCAAGGAAGTGGATATCACAAGAAACATTGAATCTTTTTAGATAAAGGATATAGCTTATCCCTCTTTTATTTAGGAGCATATCCGAAAAACACACATTGAAGAGCCTTGGCATCCAATTTAGTTTACTATGTTTTGTCCATGATCGAAATACAAACCATGCAGCAAAACATACTTGGAGGAAGAGAATTAAGGAAATTAGCTTGTGGCACTATTTTAACATTTCGTTAATAGGGTTTTAGAAGTTAGTTGATGAGATTCTTTTGCTTTAGTACTCCAATTTGTTGTGGAGTATATGCTCACGAACTTTGAAATAGCCATTATCAATTATACTTTGTTAGATCTTTTGTGAAGTATTCTTTTCCATTATTTGAAATTCTAATCAATATGGTAAAAAGATTTATTTCCTGTCAACCTTGATTTTGTCTAATCAACTTCTAATTTTGGAAAGAATTAGCGTATTCAGAGAAGAATATGCCCTAAGTACATGACTGTGTTCTGCTGCGTTCTTACTTGTGTATTGATTGCTTTTAAATACATTCAGAGAAGTGCACACCTAAAGTGCACGCTTGTTTTCTATCTGTGCATTTTATATATTGCGTTTTTAGTTATACTTTTTGCTATGCTAGGTTATCTTTTAACTATTTGTCCCTAGTAGAAGTTTGTTAGGGTATTTGACGGCATTGTAGATATTATGTTCATTTGTTTTATGGTGAATATTCATGAAAAATTCTCTCTTGTTTTATATATATATATATATATCAGTATGAGATTGATTGAATTTGTTGTTTCTTGTAATCAAATGTCATTTCGCTTTAAGCAAACAACTAGTTTGATCTTTTTCTTGGTGCTTTGTATTGGAGAAGAGGATTTTCGTTATCATTTCTTTTCTTTTTGTTATTTGAAAGCCTAAAACTCAAAACATTTACATACTTTCAAGGGTTTTGTGAGAGTGATCTTTAAGAATGTTTTACCTACGAATTCATTTTTGTATAAGAGGTTTTCCTTCTCCAAGGTTCTAATTCTTTAACAAAAGTTGGGAATTCAATTAATTGTGTTTGACAATTATTTGTTGTTGACTGACGTTGAATGAAAGTAAAACAACACTCTTTTAGCTTGGTTAGAGGCTGTACTCTCTCCTCTTGGCAATTTGAAACTCACCCATCTGGCCATGTTTGGGTGGTTTGGAGTTCTGGCATCTTGGATGTGCAAATAGAGGTGAGTACTGACCAACTAATGCACTGTGCATGCCATTAAAACAAAAGTATTCATATTACCTTTGTCTATGGGCACAACATAGAAAGTGGCTGGGAATCCTTGTGGAGTGATTTAATTGCCATAAAGAAATAGTTAATGGCCTTTGTATTATTCTTGGAGATTTCAATGAATGTAGAGAGATTGACAATAAGTTTGTTGAAAATGAAATCACTAATAGTGGGCATGGAGTTGCCTAATGATACTGTGCTTTGAGGTGATTGAAGCTATAGCTGTTGGTCTCTATTTCACTTGGGTAAATTGCATTTGGAATGACACCATTCATAGGCGCCTTGATCTTGCCCTTGTTAACAATGATTGGGCATGGGCTTTTCTTTCCTCTCATGTCTTTGTGCACTACCCTTCTGTTTTAGATCATAGCTCCTTGGTGTTTAAGTTGAACACTTTTAAGGCTCGAGAAAGAATTTAAATCGGAATGATCTTCCAAACTTCATTAAATTGTTAAGGAGGTTTGCAATTGTGGCATCGAAGGAACTCAGTGTTTGGTGTTGTAGCTAAGCTAAAAATGGTGAAACATCTTGGGAAGCTTAATAAGGTTGGTTATGATTTGATTTAAAAAAAAAAAAAAATTGAAAGCAAAAGTTAGCAAGATAAGCTTTGCTTTGGGTCCAAGAAACTGAGAGGGCTGTCCCCTCTCATGTAGACTTGGAGTAAAATTGAGGTACAAAGACTTCTGTATTTTATCCTCTTTTTCGAGGCAGAAATTGAGGGTAATTCGACTTCACTGGGGGATCGCAGCTCTTGGTTGTTTTTTTTTTTTTTTTTTTTTTTTTTTTTTGTGAAATTTCTTCAACAAAGAAACTATAGAAATGGGTTGTTTTCCTTATTGAATGAGGTACTTGATTCTATAACCTCATTAAAGCAAGTGAGCGCCCACATGGTTAATTATTTTGAGCAACTCCTTAGGGATACATCCTCTTCTCCTTTGGATTATTTCATAATCCAATTTGTGGTGAGATGAAGATCAAGCCCACCTGCTATAGATGAGTTAATTGCTGCAATGTCAGAGGAAGATGTAGAAAATGCTACATGGTCACCAGAGAAAGAAAAAGATTTGAGCCCTGATGGGTACGGTGACAATTTTTTTCATGCCTCTTGGGTTACTATTGGTGAGGATGTTTCTTTGGCTATTAGAGGGTTTTTTGCAACAAGAAATTTACTTAGGGAAACAAATTCTAATTGTCTTTCACTTGTACCTAAGGTTGATAATTCAGTCCTTGCTGGAGTTTCGGTCAATTGGTTGTTGCAGTACCTTATATAAGCGTATTTTCAAAATTATAGTTGATTGGTTGGAAAGTGTAGTGCCATCCTTGGTGGGTATGGAACAAATGATGTTTATCAAGGGAAGATGAATTGTTGACAACATCCTAGTTTCACAAGAACTCCTTAAGGGCTACCTAAGATGACTAAGGGGCCAGATGTGCGGTCAAGGTAGATCTTATGAAGGCCTATGATAACAATCGATGGAGCTTCATTCTCTCTCTTCTTGAATGCTTGGTTTTCTTGGTCATTTAGTTATGTGGGTGACGGCTTGTGTTTCTACTCCTATGTTTTCCATCAACATAAATTGGGAACTTGCAAGAATTGTCTCATGTAGGGGCCTCAAACAAGGTGACCCTACTTCACCTTACATATTTCTTCTTGTCATGGAGGTTTTGCGACACTTCTTTGGGAGGGCTCTCATGATGGTGTTACTTTTCATTGGCATTGTAAAAGGAAAATCTTACCCATTTGTGCTTTGCGGATGACTTATTTATCTTTGCAAGAGGTGATACTAGCTCTATTAGCTTGATTAAAGAAGCTTTAGACAACCCATCAAAGGGCAATATCTTTCTTAGTGGCATGTATGTTGCCATTTGAAGTAGAATTAACAACATTTTGGGTTCCCTTCCTATTCGCTACTTGAACGTTCTTCTTTTATCTTCAAAGATCTGTGTTTATGGTGATCGTTAACAATGTAGTTGTCATGGATTCTGCAAGCGTGAAGGAGGACCTGTTCTTTGGAAGAAAATATATCCGTAGGAACAAATAAATGTGATGGGGACTTGTCTAGGTTATTTAATGTCTTTGTTTGTTACATGTGTTAGGTGTTTCTGTTTTTATTTTGTGTGTTTTTTATTTTTATAAATTAGGTGTTATGTGTAGTCATTTGTTAGGGTTAGTTATTTATGGTTTTATGATTGCCTATTTTATTGGGGAGCAGTTACTTCCTGTAACTTCTACATAAGGAAGTCTTCCTCTTGTATTAATTTTTATGAAGAAAAATTTCAGTCACTTTGGGTCTTTGAAGCAAAGGTTTTTGGGTTCCCTTTGCCCCAAATGAGCCCATAACATCAGCAATCATGGGAAGGTTAGGCAAGAAAAATTCACATTCAAATTTATTTAATTATGATCCAGCGTTAATTCGTCCCATAACTAGATCCTTCACTCAAGGAACACAACAGTAGTAGCTAAAATCAACCATTCGACGAATAAATTTCTATCCTATGCGAGGCATCTTGAACTAATTAAGGGTATCTTATTCTTTCTAAAGTTTATTGGTCTTCTTTTTTTGATTATCCCAAAGAGTCTTGAGGAGTTGATAAACAAACACTTCCAAAATGAATTGATGTTCTTAAAAGCTATTTTTATGTTTTATGTTTGCAGAAAGAAAAATTGGTTGATACTTATATTGTTGTTTACTTATTATTTACAGGCACTCCTTTTTGCAAAAGAGTCTCATCGTCTGCGTTCTGAACTTTTCCAAGAATATTTTACATATTCTATAGAGAAGCATGCTGACAAACATGGTGAAACTGAGCAAGGCATTCAGAAGTGCTCATATTGTATAAAGAATCTTCAAGTAGCTGGTCCATTGCTAATGAAGTCTGGTTTGATGATTCCAAACCATTAAACCTGGAGAGTTGTCACCTTAGTCCTTGGAATGTAATACAGTGCTACCTTGAGAGCTCTCTACAGGTTGTCTGCCTTAATAATTATATTTGGTTTACCTTTGAAATCCGTGTCTTTGGTTTAGGTTATGAGTGTGACAATAATCTTAACCTGCAGGTAGGAACTATCCATGAGCTACTTGGAAATGGAACTGATGCTGAAACTTTCTTACTTTTGGGAAAAGAGATCTCCTGCTCTTTGGATTTACCACATTTTATTGTTTGTTTTTCATCTGTATTAGGTATATAGTTGAACTATCTCAGTTTGAGTTTTCTTTTACACTATACTTCCCCTCATTTTTCCAGTATTTTTATTATTCAAAGTAGTGAATATTTGGCATTTTTGTTTGGAAGATACGTTGCATTTTTTTCTAATCTACATATATACTGTCAGGAAAAATTTATCGCAAAAGGCAACTGTGGGAGTTGGCAATGGTGGAACTTGAAAGTGCCAAGCTATTACTAGTGGATACTGCTAGAGACATTTCTTGCTTTAAATGCAGATCAGTGCTTGAAGTTAATGTTCATTTGCAATTAGGAGATTTATTGAGAAATCAGTTCTATCATTGCATGGATGAAAATGCTGCTGACAAACTGTCAGAAGCAGAAGAGCTTTACAAACTAGCTATTGACAAGCTAAATTTTTCTGAAGGGAAGGCTACTTCTAAAGATTCTGGTACTGGGATCTTAACTGTACCAAATTCAAAGGCAGTCAGTAAGGGGAGAATGACAAGGAGTGGAAGAAAAAATATGCCAAGGGACCAACTTAATATTTCTGATCGAAATAAAATTGTCACTCGATCCATGCGCCGATCCACGAGTCAAAAGATGTGCGCATCTCCAGTTGTATTGGCAAGCTCAAGAACAGTCTTGAGTGGCAATAAGTGTGATAATATGGAGGTGGTAGAACCCTTTTCCCAATTGGAATGTCCTAAAGGTGGATTTGGGAGTAAAGATAGGTGTATGTGCTATGGAATAGGATGTTGGAGATGCCTTTTTGGATACCATAAATTCTCGGCTACTGAACAATTTCATACAGATGAAATGGGAGTTCATCCAAAGGCGGCTCTTATTAAGGTCATTCATGAATTTTGGTATGTGCTGTTCACTATTTCAGCAATCTGCACTATGCCAATTTCCAGAAACATTTAAAGAATCTGTATAAAACCAAAAATATATATATATTCTTCCATTAAAAAATTTGAGTAGCTTTTTATCAACGTACGGATGCACAAATAAATAAGTGCCTCCTTTCCTATATTTTTCTGCATTTACGAAGATGTGAAGAATTAGTATTTGGGCTTCTTCTGTAAACTGAAAAGGATGTGTGAAGTTTAAGTGATGTGAATTTTAGTTTTACAAATATTTGTTTGTTTGACAACTTGAGGTTGTTATGAGGTATGTATAAAATTGTATGAGCCATTGTACAATGCGTTTTACTAAAATGAGAACTGTGGGGTGGTGGACGTGCTATGAAATGGCAGGGTGCAAGTAGGTCGCCCACATCAGAACCAATTTCTCATCATTATCACTAATCACGATGCTGAATGTGCTTTTAATTGATATTTATCATATAATCAGATTTTCTTGTAGTTGCATTGACAATGTCTCCTTTTATAAATAAGGAAAAAGAGGAGGAGGGGAGGTGTGGGGGAAGGTTTAGTTGTGAGAAATAGGGGAAAAACATACGTTCTGAATTTAGTGTATTTTCTGGTCAGTGGTAGTTTGTTATTATGTATTTGTGCAACTACAGTACTGGAATTGATTTATAGATAGTCATACCATTGCATAATAGAAATCTATCGTGCAACCAATACTGACTGGAAAAATCTATGTGCATAGCAAAAATGAAAGCTGTGGCAAGTAGAAAGGAAAATTGAAATCAAGTGAAAACAAAATTAAAACTGATCTTTAATGAAATGGAATTTCTGTTTAGGTGTTATCCAATGCCTAACATGAAGTGATCCTTAGCCATGTCCCAATGTCCCCCATGAATGAACATCAACCCTTTTGTCCTATCATATGCATCAAGAATTTCTGTCAAATGGATGGTTTGTATATTGTTGTTATTGGAATTCGTGAAGGAGGCATTGGAGTTGCTCCATTATTCCTTAGAAGGTATTATAGTATATGATAGATGAAGCCAATATGGCCTTTTTTCCATCTTTCTGGTGCTGATTTTGATAAATTTCCAGGAAAATGCTTGGTTGAACGTGGTCAAATTCATGATGCTCATGACATGCTCTGGAAAAGCATATCAAGCCTATTTTTAAGAAATCCACCTGGCCATTCCGGCGTTTCCATTCGATTTTTGCTTGATTTGATTTGCAAAGAGATAAAAAATGATGCGTTTGTAATTGAACGAGCTATTGCACTGTACAGCATATGCTGGTTCTCTTTGAAGAGTTATGGTGAAGATGAAAGGTAAAGTTTTATGGATTAGGCCCTTCTGTTATTTGTCTAACACTTTATGTTTCCAAGTTGGATCAGACTTAAACTTATATATCCAATCCAGAAGTTACTCAAAATCAAAAGTAAGACTTAAACTTGTATA
Source organism: Combretum micranthum (assembly GCA_024138025.1). Lineage (NCBI taxonomy): Eukaryota > Viridiplantae > Streptophyta > Magnoliopsida > Myrtales > Combretaceae > Combretum > Combretum micranthum. The sequence continues at coordinate 253,533 of JAMXBD010001037.1, forward strand.
TCTGATCCAGAAGTTACTCAAAATCAACCAAAGAGTAAACTCACAACTAGCTACTATTCTAACAATGAATATATCATTTTACTGTCTTATGCAAGTTCTAGTCAGATGCTTGTTCTTTTATGAAACTGAAAGCAAGTAGCCTCTCTTAGTCATATATTTATTATCTATCACCTGTGGAATGCTTGGAATAAATGATGTTTCTTTAATCTTAGATGTAATTTTGATGAACTATGCAAACCTATTTTATGATGATTGATGCCTATCTTCTCTTCATTATTACTTACCAGGATCAAGTGTTGTGAGTTATCTCATATCCAGCTATCAGAAATAGTATCATGCTTGAAGCTAGCCTTTAGACTTTGCAAAGAAGTCCCAATGCTCATGCAAAAGGTTGATTTTCTCTTGTTTCTTTTGGTTGCATTTATGGTTTGTTAATGTATGTCGTAGAAATTTTAGATTTTTCTACAATTGTTGCCTGATGATAATAATTCACGCGATGCTTGTTTGTTTGTGTGTTTATTATATATAATATATGTATATATTATTTTTCTTAAATAGCATTTGAACCATGTAAAACCATCTCATTGATGTAATCTTCAACTTCACTATAGCGTATCATTTGCTAATGTTTCTTCATTGGCTTCTTCCCTTGTGGTCACTTTCACTAGATAATATCAGTTTTTGGTTCATTTACCTGAAAAAATTCTTCATTAGTCAAAGCTGTAGGAAGTTTGAGATAAGACATCTGGACTGTATCTTTGCTTTTCTAAAGACAGGTATATATTTTATATATTGCTAAAGTTGTCATTCCCTCCTCATGCTTGTCTACTTTCTTTTTCCTCTTCTTGTGCTCATGTTTGCACTTTATATGGTAGTATATTTATTTTAATATGATATGATAGCTGAAAATCTTATTGTTTGAATTATTTTTCTTGTTAATTCTTGAGGTCAGTTATAGTAGGTGAAGGCCTGTGAAAAGGTGAGCAGTTGGCAAACAGATGCATGTGTGAGGAAGAAGTATATATTTCTTTAATTGTCTGTATCAGTGTTAATTCTGCTGCTAGTGTTAGGTTTACAAATGTGAGGTTTTTGGTGAAATTTACAACTCCATTCAACAAAGAACTGAATTCGTTTTTGTAAAGGTCTCATGCAGGATAATTCAAGTTTCATGTTTCTTATATAGTGAAATGAAGATTAATTTTTGTTGCTGCAAAACCCATCATCTGAATTATGACATTAATGAGTCGGCTTACAATGCGAATAGCGAGGATTATAAAATGGCGCTATTTTGATTTAAATGAAAGAACTCTAGACTCTTCCAAGTTTATTTGTTTCCACCACACCCCCCCCCCCCCACCCCCCCCCCCCCCCCCTCACCCCCCACATTATGGTAGTTTCATCCTCTTGTTTCTTAGGCCTGTTCTTGACTTGCAATAATGTGCCTATCCATTTTCAGTTGCGTTTGGTTTATGCTGTCTAGGGCAGATTGGAAATGTATCTCCAAAACTATTGGTCATGTGAGATAAAACCTCCCGAACTTTCAAATGTGCCTTTACATTTCCATAACTAGTGTACACTTTGCTTTCTTTCTCTACCATTGCTAATGCTTCCAAATCCATCTGCTGTATATGGACTTTTTGGAACCAATTTTGTAATCTTTTGTGATGATTCAGCATGGTATATGCATATGTTGTAAATTAGGGCGAAATAGGAGTCAAATTTGGGAGATGTTGGTTGTGTTTTACATCTAACCAACAGTCTGGGTGATGGAATTATCCCTTTTATTCTTCATGCATCTCTGTCATATTTTCCTTTAAGTGAAATATTTCTACATGGTGGTGAAATTTTCTGAACATCTCAAGAGCAATTATCACCTTTTTGCAATTTTAATGAATCCTCTTCTTTCTATTAATCTTTGAAATTGTTTTTGACTCTCCCTGTGTCTTTTCTCATGTCCACAGGTTTCCAGATTGCTGGCTGTTATATATGTGCTTTCTACATCAAAGGAACCATTTTCCTCATTAACTCTTGGTGCATTTTCTGCAAACTATTGGGCTGCATATTTTCATCAAGCATCCCTTGGCTCCCATATAAACAGCTTTTTTTCTTCAAACATGGCCCAAAAGTCTAAAGCCCAAAGTGCTGTTGATACTCAGGTAAGCTATTATATTCCTTGGTGCAAAGGTCTCACTACAGGAGATCTTAGTGGAAATTTTCTACTGTACTTTTCCATTCATTAGCCGCTTATCATTATGAGGTGCAAGAAGATGGGGTTGTAAATTTTCTATGTGTACATGCAGTGGCATCCTTTGCTCAGTTGACCTTGAGCCTTAGCAGTGACTAAGCTGTTGATATTGTCCAGAATATATCTTAACATCAAGTTCTCCTTTTTCTTGAAGTAATTTTGAATATATGATTCCTTGCCTCAAGTTGTCATATCAAAGGTGTTCATTATACTTAGGCTCAAATTCTGTTATGAAATGCTTCCAAGGTGCCAAGCTCTTGCCTCTTCCTGTTTTTAAGTCTCTGCGTTTTCATGTTTTGTCGCCATGGATTTTAATCAAATAGAATACTTAGAAGGTGCTGCTACTTAAAATAATAAACAAGAAAGGGGGTAGTAATTGAATGAATAGCTATAAATGAATTCCATAGTGTCTTGAAGAGGGAACTCCAGGAATTGATCAGCCAATTGAATCAAGCCTTCAATTGACTTAACCAAGACTTTGGATGGATGATGTTTCTATATTTTGGTAATTTTGACTTTTGGCTCAATCTTCAAGAAGGCCACATGAAGCTTTAGAATTGTTAGCTACTACTAATTCCCTTCGTGCATTAATGCCAGGCTTCCCTCCTATTGTCTTGCACATGCTTTAATAATGCGTTCATCAAATTGATCAATTTTCACTTCTTTTGCACCTGATCCACTATGCACATCTGCAAGATTTATGGTACCGACTTTTTAATAGAGGATCGAAATTGCTCAGATAATTTTGCATGCAATGGCTGCATAAGGATGTATGCATGTAAGACATCTGCTTGTTTAGAGATGCTAATGGCTAATCAGACAATTAGGCATTGAGACAGCAGTTGCAGCAGCACTCCATTCTTAATCCCACTGGGTAAAGAATGAGGATGACTATATCTAGAAGGAGATCTTATTTTGGGCAAGGTCAAGATAGAGCCGTAACAATTCTTAGTAAATCATAAATTAAAGGAAAAATAATCTAAGGACTGAATGTTTAGGTCTAGCTTGAATAGTAAACAAATTAGATCGTCCTTGGTCAAGGAGATAGGAGGCTGGAACTGTGGATGCATGCGTCAGCCTTCACTTACAATCCAAATTGCATTGTTCTTTGTTCAAAAACAAAGGAGTTGCATGTATCTATATCATGATGATGAATATCATTTGTACAAAAAAAATCTCAACAACAGCAGGGCATGTCTGGTAGCAATAAGCTTATTATATCAGTGATATATCCTCACATGCTCCCAAGCTTATTTTAGTGCATCCATGGCTCCTTGCTTGCTGCAGTTTCAAAGTCAATTTTGAATTGGTCAATCATGAATATATTCAATTTTTCAGTAGTGTGTTGATGGCTGTGAAGCACAGAATTGAATGTTAGTTCCCATATGGTGCTATTCAAAATGTTAAACTTCTCTCTTCAAAGGAAAGAAAGTTTTACAGAACCAGTTTGACAATATCTGGGGCAATTTGGTTTCTTTCATGGTGTATTCTGCATCACCTTCATTATTATATTTTAATGTAGTATAATTGATAGATTTATTGGGATACTAATTTAATGTGGGAATAGGGCTTGAGTTTAAATTCCTAAGCTTTTGTTTCATCCCAAGTTGATTGGCTGACATTATGGGTTTCAATGGATATTTCAATCTACATGTAGGAGAAAAAGTTCTAAAAACTATATCTATATAAGGTTTATGTTATTAATATGAGTTGGTTGTGGCATACTTCTCATAGTTAGTTAATGCGCCAGTAGTGCTTGATCAGATGTCAATTACACTTGGTTAATGTTGCTGCTTCCATTTTAGGGATTTCATGTCCCAAGCCCGCCTGAGAGCAAGGAAGACATGGGCAACTTTTTCATGGCCAGGTTTTTCATATGGCTCAAAAATATCTATTATCTCATTTTCCCTCATTTTGCAATGGTTTGAGAATGTGCTGCAGCATTTATTTTGTTTTTGGTGTAGGCTTGCACTGGAATCAGAGGAAGATCTTGAAGGGTTTGTGAGAAGATTTTTCATGGATGCTCCAGGTGCTTCTATTGTCTGTATAAGTGTGCTTGGTGGTGCTGATGCATGCTTACTTCAAGAATTAATGGTCTATCCTTCTTTTGTGCGGGCATGGATCCTCCTTTCTCGCTTGAGCTCGAATTGCCAGCCCATTGTAATACTAATTCCCTTGCTACCTATTTTAGAAGGTATGGCAGTTTGTTTAATATAGATGGTCTGTAGCTACCTAGCTTTGTTCATGAGGGGAAGTTATGATTTTCTACATATCTTTGTTTTTCCAATGTATTTCAGATGATGACACAGATGCTGATTGTGAGAATATTTCTAATGAGGCGCATGGAGGAAAGCATTGGCATTGTCCTTGGACTTCTAGTGTTATAAATGATGTTGTCCCAGCCTTCAAAGTGATACTGGGGGAGAATTATGTGTCATCTTCAGTCTACCCTTTGGAGGATACAAAAGAGGCTAGGTTATTGTGGTGGATGAGGAGAAAGAATCTTGATCTCCGTCTTGGTAAAATACTGAGGTAAATTTGGGATTCCACATTCAGGGGCATGTTGAATCATTTCATCCAAATAGGCCATCTTTGTTGTCATTGATTGATGGATGTTGGAAGGAATTATTTTTTCTTCCCTAAGCGATCTTTTCATTGGAATTTTGTCAATATGTATTGCATTCCTCATTTCATTTAATTGCCATGCTCTAGCTAAAGAGAACGGTTGTTATTGTCGTATGTAGCCCCTTGTGTTTTGTCAACTATCGACTATCTTTCTTATTCTTAGAGCTATCTATTTGGAGGAAACTAGCTCTAAGAACTAAATTAGATCTAAGAACTATATTAGTCATAATCAATCTTTACATTTTTTTTTTAAGTTGACCGGTAATTTCTAAGTTTAATTTATTTTTTCTTGCCTGGAAAAAAGGAAGCTTGAAGATCTATGGTTTGGTTCTTGGAAATGCCTATTTATGGGAGGATTGGTTAACTGCCAGAGCATGGACTCGCTATGCAAAAAGCTTGTGCTCGACTTGAAATCTAAATGCAAGTTGGATATTGATGAGGAATTAGTCAGCCTTATACTAGGGAGCCCTAGGTTTACAATGGATGGAGAGGCCTCTTTGCCTTTTTTGCAATTAAGAAATGGTTGTTTCATTAGGAATTTCGATATATGTATTGACGAAAGGGTAGGCATGCCGTCTATGACAAGCAATAAAACTGGTGATACTTCTAGTTTGGCCATTCAGTTGGTGCATGAAGCAATTGATCAACTCGATATTGATGACAAGCTATTCAGAGAGCCTATTATTTTAGTGTTGGATTGTGAGGTGCAGGTAAGTTTTCCAACTTTGGTTCCTCACTTTGCATGTTTAAATTCTACGACCATGATTGAACGAACGGGTGAATGGAGGTCTTCCAATGCTGAGTCTAGGTGTTAAGAGATGTACAATTTTATTCTATTTCAACCTGTACATTTTCCTTTTGTTTTCTAGTAATGTTAACGAGATTCATCTGTGTTGTCTATCAGGTTCATCAAGTGGACAAATTAATTAAATGTGGTCAAAATGAGTGCATAGGATGCAATCGCATGATTTTCTCCTTTGATACATGTTCAAGTTAGCTTTTAAATTAAATGGTTGTAATATTAGTTTGAACATTATATCAAAGTAGTGGGCAAATCCTGTGTCAACCTTTAATCTAGTAAATGCTTCCCTTGTGAAGTCGGGATTTGTTGCACATGTTAGCTATAGAATTACTATGGTTATTTGAGTAGCAAACGCCGTTGAAAAACCTATAACTGATTTATTGAGTTATTCATAGTTCCACCGTCTAAATTATTTCGTGCTTAGCTTTAGATCTAGATAATTGTAGTGCTAATCTAAACGATCTTAAGGTAGAAATAATGTAAGAAGAGCTTGTTAAGTAACTGCATGCATTTTGGAATATGGTTCGGCTTTAAAAGCTTATTGTTTCTTATTCCAGATGCTTCCCTGGGAAAACTTGCCAATACTAAGAAGCCAGGAGGTTTATCGTGTCCCTTCACTTGGGAGCATTTCTTTGATTCTTGATAGGAAAGGTTATAATTACACGGCCACAAGCAAGTTAGGTCTTCCCTTTCCACATATCCATCCATAGATCCCTTGGATGCATTCTATTTGTTGAATCCAAGTGGCGATCTCAAGAATACGCAAGTTGAATTTGAAAATTGGTTCAGAGATAAAAAGCTAGAGGTTAGTCTTTTATCTGAAAGAAACAAATGAATTGCTGCAATAAAATGTGATGTTAACATCTCTCTCTCTCTCTTTTTTGAACTCTTTTTGAATATAAATCTGTTAGGAATATAAAGAGCTTAGAGATAGTAGCATGATTGCTTGAAATGTCTTTGCTGAACTAGCATGTGTCTATTTACTACACAGGGGAAGGCTGGATCAGTCCCTCCATCTGAAGAGTTGGCTTTGGCATTGAAAAGCCACGATCTTTTTATGTATTTTGGCCATGGAAGTGGTATGATTCACTTGTGCCTTCTCTCGGCCTTAATTTACATATAGCCATTCCTTTCAAGACGGCTTTATGTTTCCATATAATGAAGATGATAATCATTATGCTTCCATTTCGTGATTTTAGGAGTTCAATACATTTCTCGGCATGAGATTCAGAAGCTAGATTTCTGTGCTGCGACTTTACTAATGGGATGTAGTAGTGGTTCTTTGTCTCTTAATGGCTCCTATGTCCCTGAAGGTGCTAGCTTGTCCTACCTCTTAGCTGGTTCTCCAATCATTGTTGCCAACCTATGGGAAGTGACAGACAAGGATATTGATCGGTTTGCAAGGTCAATGCTTGATGCTTGGATGACAGAAAGATCAAGCTCGAAGGAATGTTTTCAGTGCAATTCTTTAGCGAGACAATTTGAAGCAATGGAAATTAGAAATTGTAAAGGTAATGCCAAAATGACATCGAGCAAGAACTCACCAGAATATTACGATGGTTCATTTTCTGATGCTTGTCCCCATAGAAAAAGGATTGGGTCCTTCATGGCTCAGGCACGTGATGCTTGCACTCTGCCTTTCCTAACAGGAGCATCGCCTGTGTGCTATGGTGTTCCAACGTGTATAATCGGAAAAAAGGAATTATAGCAATCAATTTCTGTGCTACTTTATGAAACTCAATATAAGAAATGTTTGTACTAATTGTTCAAGTCATTACATGGAAAATATATACATGATAGAAACAATAAGACAAACATAATAAATGGTAATATCCATTGTTGTTTGCTTAGCCTACTCATTTGTTGAACAAATGTACACATTTTAGGTCTAGGTTGATCTGGATCTTGGTAGGAATGCTTTATAAATCAATCCACCTAGGTGAGTATGCGTTACCATCTCCTTCATATGTAGGCATGTAGGCTATGTCGGTAAATGGGATGTGGTTCGGAGTGGGTGATGTTTGGTTAATTAGTTCATGATTCATTTTTTGAACCGAATCAAAATAATCGTTTTTAAAATCTCAAACCTAAATTGGTCAATTATCAATAGTTAACTGTTTTAATGGTTAATCATTTTTTTTGTTAATATTTTTGGTTTTCAGTTTTTAACTATTTAACATAATGGTTAAACAAAAGTTGGTTAACTATATTTTCAATTCATCCATAAAATGTTAAATCCTTTTGTTTATAATTACATTTAAAAATTACAAATTAACAAGTTAAATATCACAGCTACATTCAAAAATTGCAAATTAATAAGTTAAATAACTATAAAACCAAAACACATTAAGAATACAACTCTAATATAATACTTCACGAATTAAAACTTTAGTCTTCTTCTTTTTTCAAATTATAACATAACAATAGCATAATAATGAAAATATAAAGTTTGAAATTGAAATTGATGGATTGGTTAATTATATTTTTCGGATTTGTTTTTTAGTTTCTATTCGGTTTTTTGGTTTTATCAGTTTTTTTGCCCATCCCTAAACGTGGTTTGGATCCACTTGAGTGAGGCTTCCCTTATATCGTTTGGCAGTGTTAGATGCCTCTTTGTGGAGCTGGATGGTAAGAACCACTACACTTGAGTTCTAGTGCTAGAAATTTGGGACGACTTGTGAATCCAAACATGATGCGCATGATTATAAAAGAATTTAGGTAAGTAAAAGTCGACACGATTAATAAATGGGTTAAACTAAAAAATGACAAATTTAAATGTGTCTGGGTTTGGGTTTAGGACCAAAAACTATATACAAACTCATAATCTAGTTAAAATATATTATTGTTGTTTTGTATTCTTATTTTATTAAAATATAATATTATTATTCCTAACTAAATTATGAAATGAAAAAAACTATTTATATATGAAATAAATTACATATAGATATAATATATTATAAATCATATATAGAATATACATATAACATATATAAAATGTAGATCTTATCTAACAAATAAAATATAAAAATTTATATATCAATGTACATTTAATTTATTTGCTATATATATAGCATATATGTACATAACATACGTATCATATAGTATGTAAATAAAATCTTTATTAACAATTTTACATATTGATATAATATGCACATATATTAAAAATTCGTAGATTATAAATACATAATGTATATGTTATGTAAAGATTATGCATATAAAATATTATATAGATATCTATATTAAAATAGAAATTGCATATGAAACACTTATAAAATGGGTAGATTGGATATAATATATATAATATATGTAACTTATAGAGTGCATAAAAAATATATATTACTAAAAAAAAATTCTAATGTATATCGTTAAATGTAGATAACATAATATATATGAGACATAATAGATATATAATAAATATTTGTAATGTATATATGTGCTTATCTACATATATATAAGATCTATAAGTTATAAATGTATAATTCATATGTTATAATTCATTTATCACAAGAAATGAATATTCTATATATAAATATATATAACATAATATATAAATATATATCGATATATATTATATACGTATATGATTAAATTATATATTTTATATATAACATTCATAGTTTGTAATAATTATATGTAACTTTAATAGTACATATAAACTAAAAATTATGTGTATATATATCATATAGGTATATGTATATATATATCTTAATCTATGTATATGTATCAAATAAAAATATAAAATATACAAATTATAAACATATAATATATATTATTATTCATTTGTTATATAAATCGAATATATTACATGTGCGTGTTAGAAACATAATATATAAATCATATATAACATATTATACAAATTTATATAACATATAATATATATATATATAATATAATACAAATAATGTCTAATATGTTGTGTTTTGATATGATTTAGTCTTTTGATATGTAGTGTTTATTAGTTATAATGACAAGATAATATATTTGTTAGTTAAAAATATAGGTCAAATTTCTTTATTTCTTTTTTTTTTTTTTTTGGTACCATTAATTATTATCATCTAATGTCATGCTTATTTAACAACACATTATGAAACGACCTAACCTTTAGGGTGCTAAGAGTGTGGTTGTTTTGCCGTACACATCATCTCCAAGCGACATGTGTAAGGCTTTCGGCAACTAGGTGTGTTTATTAATCAAATTTTAGTTGTGAAATCATGATTCGACTCTTTAGTAAAAACATAATGCACCAAAAGACGATTTATTAACAATTTAGAAACCATTATACCAATATGTAGAATAGTGCTTTAAGAAAAATTAAAATGAAAATTTAAAGTTTAAAATAGTCTAAGATGGCAGCCATAAAAGGGAAGCTAGACGCGACCCGATTATAAAGTTTGGCACTTCGCCCAAAAGTAGTAGAATAACTAAGGTTTACAATAATACAAAAAGTATAAGAAACATAAACATTCATAAAGTTTTCTCAAGTCCACATAGCTCTCTACTCATTCATATCACTTCCCAACTCTTCAATCCTGAAACCATAGATACGTAATGTAAATCCACGAAGTGGTCATCCTTGATACTTGAAATAATGAAAAGTGAGCTGTGAAGTCCAGTACAGTAATCAAACACGTACATCCATGTCATGCACGCCTAAGCTAATGCAATAAGCACCAATTAAGTTTAAGTTAGCAAACAAGTATTCCTAGTGTTCCAGAAATACAAACACACTTAAGAGTACTCATGATTCCTGCTAAATAAAAGGGTAGGGTTCCCTTAGCAAATCACGCACCGAAGAGGGGAGTTCGATAAGTCCCTAGAACTTATCGAAAAAAAAGAAAGAAGTAGTCTCATTCGAGTCATCTCCTCATAGGCTGGCATCAATGAACATGGTCCATTATAACACTTTATACAGTGTCCTATAACATCATATAACTTGTTACAACTTTGTACTTGCTTCTAGTTGCCGCTTAATCTTGAAAATTTCTCTATCAACTACCTGCCGAGCCAACCATGCATCCGTAGCGCCTTAAGCGCCGAAGCTACTACATCATCCTGAAGTTACAATGAGACTCGCAACCCAGTCGAGGGTTCCACTCCTGGGGTAAGCAGCCGAGTAGCAACAAACACTCAATCAAGCCGAATTTAAATTCTTAATCCAGTTATTAAAACTATCCTAGCAAGCAACATGAAGTTACTACGTACATGTTAGTCGGCTCAAGCTTGTTATCCTTTTCCAACTGATGTCAATAACTGTTCATGATTGAAATGGTAATAAGTTCATAACTAATTTTCTTTAATCTTTTTGTATTGTTTGTTATATCTAGGTCTTCTTGACTTAACTATTTTATTTAAGATCATGTTTAGAAGGTTATTTAAGTTTAAGGAAGAAGTTGGATTAAGTTTTGTTTGATTTAAATAAGGATCGAAGATGGAAAAAGGGGCTGGGAAAGAACATGACTGCTACACAAGGGGGACGTATCTCCCTGTGTTTTGGTACATGACAGAATAGGTCAATCGTGTTTTGGGAGTGTTCTTCCTTGTTTTTTGGGGAGGAGGAGAAGGACGGGAAACACGACTGAATGTATCCTCTCGTGTTCTTCTGGGCTTCAACGCAATTTTGAAACAGAGAGAAGCATGGAAGGAACATGACTACATGTATGGCCTCGTGTTCTTCTGGGTTTCATCGTGTTTTAGGGTTGTAAAGAAGCACAGGGGAACACGATTGCATGTATCCTCTTGTGTTCTTCTAGGTTTCTTGTTTTCTTTATGTTTTGTGGGTCAGGGAGAAGGACGGGTAGGAGCACGATGTTGAGTTCTCCTCATGCTTTTCTAAGCTTGGGACATTTGTGTCCAAACTTGGTATTTTTGTCAAAAACATATTTTGGTGATCTTAAAGGTGTTATATACGGCTGTATTCAATCCTAGTCTTATTTATTTTCATCATTCATTTGTTAAAACATGTTTTATTGAGATTGCAAACTTAAAACACCTAGTTTTGATAGCAACAACAAAAATCATATTTTCTCTGAAATTTCTAGAACATTTCTCATATAAACCTTTGTTTAACTTCTTCTAACATCAACAACATCAACTTCTAGTTCATTATATGATCTTATTCATGGTTTTATACACATAGCAACATTCATTTCTTCCCAAGGTTAATCTCCATCAAGATTTCAACTTGAAACATGTTCATTATTTTCTTTTAACACTTTCAAACTCATCTTATCTCCTTATTATCACATCTTCGTGACATTAAAGTTGACGTTTAGGTCTTACTTTGTTGATGTAGCTCTAAGGTAGTGCTCTAAAGCTTAAAACACCTCAAAAATCAACTTCTTTGCTACCTTCACTTCCTATCAACACCCCCTATGGCAGAATTTACATCTAAAACGCCATAAACTTTGCAATTTGATACTTGAAACCTAACACTCACCTTATTACGAATTTCTCTGAGTCATCTAATCTTCTCCTTCTCTTTGTTCGCATCCATTGTCCACATTTTATTTCATGAAATGAATAATCTCAGTTGATTAGTACTAATTCTCTTTTAATCTTACTTAAGTAGCATTAAGTGGAGGTTAGGGTCTCGAGTGTCTTACTTAAGGATCGTAGTAGGTTTCCTAAAGAAGTAATGGCAGAAAATAAGGAGCATTTATATGGGGGTTAGGGTCTAAGGTTTGGAGGGATCCTTTTAGAAAGCCACTTAGCACAATTCAATCATCTATCTCCACTAGGTTTTTATTTGGCAGATTATTCTAACATAGATCCATTAATCAAGCCAACTTTAAGTTTCATTTTAGTCAACCCACTAATTAATTTTATCCATTCTCTTGGTTTAAATTCTAAACTATTTTCCAGCTATTATATTTAAATTTTGAACTTTATGTGTGGTGTTTGGAACATTTCACATTAATTCACATATTATGATCTTTTCCTTTTAAATGTATGTAATGGCCCCGCCTCAAGCGCATAGGATGTGGCAGTTACACCGCACATATCACCTCCAAGCTATATGTGCAAGGCATTTCTTTATTGGGTGGGGCTCTAATTGAGTTTTCATTTGAGAAAATGTTATTAATTTTTATAAAAGTTTCGGTAGAGTGCCATCTATTTAGCCATGGTTCGAGTTTATCAAAACCTATAAAATTTAACCTATTTAGAAAATAAGTATCACAAATAATTATTTATAAATATTTCCCATAAGGCCCATAAAAAGAATACAACATAAATACAAAACTTTTGAACTTAAAAGGTCTATATCAAATCAAACAAAAGTCCTTGGTAGTTATTTGATTATAATCATCCAAATTTATAAAATATGATTACAATAATACTTTTTCATGAAAAGCTCATAAAAGCCACATCTTGTATATCATCATCTAATCAAATCATCCTACATAGCACTTATCCCTATCGTACCATGAACGGAACCTGGAATATTAAGGAATGAGCTGCAAAGCCTAGTGCACACATTCATATCACATGCTCCTAATCTATGCAACAACTATAGTTTAGGACATTTAATTTTAATTCCACAAACTAGGTATCTTCAGCATCCTAGAAATATCAACATGCATAAGAGTGCTCATGACTCTCGCTAAACAAAAGGGTTAGGGTTCTCTTAACATATCATGCATCGAAGAGGGGGGTTTGATAAGTTTCTAGAATTTAATAGAATAGAAAAGAAAGAAATAGTCTCGTATGGATCAATCTTGCATAAATACCTATCAATGAGCAAAGTCCATTATGACGTTTTGTGTAAGAGCCCATCCGTTGCAACTTCATACCAGCTCCTAATTGACCATATTGTTTCGAAATATCTCCTATTGACTACCTTCCTATCCTCACCATGCATTCCATGGGGGGTCTAAGCACCTCACACTACCACATCATCTTAAAGTTGCGATCGGACTCACAACCTAGTTTAGGGATGCTACTCCTAGAGTAAGCGACCAAGTAGCAACTAACACTCAATTAAGCTGAGTTTAAATTTTTAGTTCAATTATCAATACTACCCTAACAAGCAACACACAATTATTGCATACTTCTCGAGTGATTTGAACTTGCTATTCCTTTCCAAGCTCGATATCCAATAACTGTTCATAATTAAAGTCGGGAATTAGTTTAAGATTTACTACCTTTATTTCATTTGTGTTGTTTGTTACATCTAGGTCGCTTTAATTTTACCATATACACTCAAAGATAATGTTTAAGGGGTCATTGTTTCATTTAGTCAATTTATCTATTTAATTATGTAGGTTAGGGTCTGTTTAAGGGCTTAGGTTAACCAACCTTTAATGGGCTATACTTTGTGGGTCTCGATTTTTGGCCTTTCAAGAGTAGGTTCCCATAGTCCACTAATCTCATTTAGTTCTTCATCTCTTACTCCAATTATTAAGTATGAATTACTTTCATTTATGTGAGTCATTTGGATTAAATGTGTTTGGATGATGTACAACATGAATAAGGTATTAATACTTGCTAAATAAGTATTTTGAAGGTATTAGAAGGTTACTTATGGTAAGGGGAAGACCAGGTCAAGTTTCGTGCGATTCGATCAAGAATTGACAAAGCTAAGATAAGGTTGGAAAAGAACATGGGTGCCACATGGGTCGACCTATCTCCCTGTGTTCTTATACACAAATGGATACATTTAGTTGCGTTCTCTCCATGCTTTTCTAGGATTAAAAGGTGTTTAAGGTTAGAGAGAAGCACCAGTGGAACATGAGTACATGTATCCCCCTTTGTTCTTCTAGGAAAACCCGATTCTTTAAGTTTTAAAGGCGTAGTGAGAAGCACGTGTAGGTACATGACTTCATGTACTTGCCATGCTTTCCTAAAAAATGAATTTCTTTGAGTTTTTAAAGGTTAGAGTGGAACACAGGCATGTACACAATGTTGTTTACTTGCCATGCTCTTCTGGGTTTGTGATATTTCGTGCTTAAACTTGGTGTTTTTGATGCAAAGGGTTTTAGGGAAACTTTTGAGGCTTCAAAGGGGCAGATGACTATGTTAAATCCTAAATTTCATCCATGGTATCTTCTCTTTCTTTCTAAACATGTTTAATCAAGGATTTGAAGACTTAAAGCAACAAGTTTGATAGTAACTTCAATTTCTTCATGGTTTTTTGCAATTTTTACAATATGCTCATACAATACTTAATCATTTTACATTGGTAACATCAACTTACAACAAAATCCAACCCCAAATCATGTTTATTCTCCAGTTACACCAATAAGATAGTTTTATCTTCTTTTTATTGAAATTCCTTAACATAAATAGTTAGTTTCAAGATCCAACCTTACTTTAAAGTATTGTTCCTCTCTTGTTTCAGCTAGAATGAAGATTTTAAACTCCAAAACTACTCCAACACCTAATTTCTCCCGACCCATAACATGAACCAATATATCCAAGTAAGTTTTCATGCTTACATAGCTATAAAACAATGAAAAACATCTTGAAATCTTAGGCTCTTACCTTCTTATGAATTTTTTGAAGGTTACGATCCATTCTTTCCTTCTAGCACATCTTCATGTCTGAAATCCCTAGGGGGCAAGCGGATAATCTCAGTTAGTTGATGTTAATCTCCCTTTAGTTTTGCTTAATTAACATCAAATGGGAGACTAGGGTTTAAGTAGCTTACCTTAGGGTTTTAGTAGACTTTCTAAACACAGTTAAGGGTAGAAAAAAGGAGGTATTTATATCGGGGGATCATAGGGTAAGGTTTTAGGATTTAGACAAAGGGAAAAGACCTCCTTTTAGGGATTTTCCCATGTAGCACGATCTTATGCATCTAAATCTTACACTTATAAGGACCTTAGTTAGTTTTTAATAGTTTAGGGCTCTTGGGCTAATAATGACACAACGTAGAAGTGAATAAAACTAGGGTTTATCTCAAGACGTTGAATAATGCACGATTCCATTCTATGATCTTCAAAAGCCTTTTAATTCCTAGAATACCTAGATGGTTAGCATCAAATAACAAGATCTCACAAAGATATGAAATTTGGAATAAAGAGAGGAAACACTCTTACAAAGTTTTCACAAAATATCAATGCTGTCTATTTAAAACCAAGCCAAGGGCTATATATAGCCTTATAGAAAAACCCTAAAACATAAAAAAAGTAAACACACTTTCAAATAGACATAAGATGGAGGCCTTTAATTAGAAAAAGGAAAAATGAAACAAGAAAACTGAAAAAAAAAAAATCTTATGTTGATATAAAGGGCGGCAACCTATCTTTAAACACGCCAGCATAGAAATGAAGGCCGGTGGCGTAAAGAGCAACATCGTTCCAAAGCTGCCAGTGTTTGAATTAAAGGCCGCGCGACTTTGAATTCTAGGCCAGCGTTCTAAATTACCTATGCTGCAATCTAAAGCTTCTTCTTCCTTTTTCGTCTTGTCTAGGCCATTTCTCCAAATAGTAAAGTGCTATCTCTTTAGCTGCATTATCCTTCCCAGGGTGAACAAAATTTGCCCTCAAATTGTAGTTATGTGGATGACCATCAATGTATGGGACGAAATGCTTCACAGTACATATATCTTTTGTTGAACTATCATGAACGTTCCCTCGACTCCTTGAGGTTGTGCACAAAATCTATGGCCCTTCCATGAATTCTAGCCCTGTTTGGTAACTCAAACTTTTCCTTAATCTCCTTACCCACTAGATCACATGCTACCTCTGACTCTTGCATTTCCTCCTCAAACTTAGCCAGAGATAACATGCTAGTATTAGTACTTTGCTTCATAGACTTAGGTTCATCAGAGTCTTTCTTTGACACAAGCACAATCTTAACACTCTTAAATGTGAAACTATATGTGTTAGTCCTGTCATCATGGGTCATACCTCTATCAAACTGCCAAGGTCTTTTAAACAGTAAATGGCAGGCATCCATCGACACCACATCACACCAAATAAATCCCTATATTTGGAGCCAATAGAGGATGTAATTAGAGCATGTTTGAAAACACTCAACGCACTACCTTTCTTCAGCCATGCTAATTTGTAAGGTTTAGGGTGCTACTCTGTTTGTACTCCCAGCTTCTGTACTACCTTTGTAGATATAATATTCTCACAATTGCCTGAATTAATCATAAAGCGGCACACCTTACCTAGAATAGTATAAGTAGATTGGAAAATATTTGTCCTCAACTAGTTTACTTCAGCAGCTCTAGGAGTTAAACAAGACCTCCTAACCAATAGATTCACCTCACCATCTCTGGTCACGGGTTCTCAGTTCTTCATCGAAAACTGGATCACCGGTACCCCTCGCTTCATATAATTCATGGTCACCTCTCTTGTTTTCATTCTCAATAAAAAGGACTTTCTTCTTGTCCTTCCTACAATTTGATCATCTATGGCTTACCTCACCACATTTGAAACATTTTATGCCACTACTACTTGGTCCACCCACATTAGATTTATTGAACCTTCCAACAAGAATACCACCAATAGTACTTGCATCACTAGACCCTGCATGATTAACCTCACCACCACCACTTGTAGTCACACTACTGCTTAATAATCTACTACCTGATCTCCTTTGTTGTTTTTCAAGTATCAATGTCCTTTGATGAACAGTAGACACATTAACAGGATCAAATAAATTCAACATATCCTATAATTGTACCCTAACCACCAATATATCTTGTTACTAATTGATCATCAGACTCATGAATCTCATTCCTAGCAACTACTTGATAAAATTCAGTAGTATAGTCATCAGTTGACCTGTTACCCTGTCCCAGATTTTGAAATCTTTGATACATGATTTGCTGAAAATTGTAGGGCAGGAATTTTGATCTCATGTGCTTCTTTATCTTCCTACGAAGTTATCTTTGATTTACCTAGCCTAAGTTGGGTTAGTTTTTTTTCGTTGCCACCATATCGTGGCTCTATCATGAAATCGGGTCGCTACCAACTGTACCCTCTTATTCTCAGGAACACCCTTGAACTCTAAGATCTCCTCTATAGTGGCCAGCCAATCTAGGAACTCCTCTAACATCAAAGTGCCATGAAACTCTGGAATGTCATACCTATCTCCCAAGTCTCATTTTTTCCACTATACATGGCCTACCATGCTCATATGGAAATTCCTCATATTGCTCCCCTCAATGGAAGAGGAGTCATCCTCTACTTCATCCACATCTGGCATAGGATTAGGTTTTTCTCTATGTTTGGGGATATCATCATATTGATTCCACATCATTGCTGCCATCCTTTTAGTGAGGTGATCCATCATCTCACTAATTTGGTGCTCCAAGATTGCATCCACTCGTTCATCATTGATCTATCCGATTCGTTGATCTAAGTCATCATGACCGTAAGTTTAATCTATTGTAGCGTGACGTTGATTGGCTTGTCTTCTGGGAGCCATCTACTCTAAGAACGAACACAGCTCTGATACCAAAACTGACATAACGTAGAAGCGAGATGTTGAATTACGCACGATTACAATCCCGTGATCTTCAAAAGCTTATTGATTCTCAGAATACCAAGGCGATTGGCATTGAATAATAAGATGTCACAAAGATTTGAAATTTGAACTAAAGAGAGGAAACACTCTTGCAAAGTTTTCATAAAATATCAATGTTGCCTATTTAAAACCGAGCCAAGAACTATATATAGCCTTACATAAAAACCTTAAAACATAATTTCAACTACACATAAGCTGGCGACCTAAATATAAGTTGGCAGCCTTTAATTAGAATAAGGAAAAAAAAAAAAACAAAGAAAAAAAAACAAAAAATTCTATTCCGACATGAAGGCTGGCAGTGTATACAGCAACGCTGTTCCAAAGTTGGCAATGCTTGAACAAAAGGCTGGTCGCCTAAATTGCCTATGCTGCAATTCAAAGCTTCTTCTTCCTTTTTCGTCTCGTCCCAGGCTATTTCTCCAAATACTGAAGTGCTATCTCTTCTGCTGCATCAAATAATGATTGGAATATCCAAATAATACTAATTTAACTACAATTATAAATTTTTATTTCGCATAAGTTCCCGGTTTGGGGTAAAATCATAATTTTGCAAAATCAAAGCTCTTAATATTGTTTTAATTTTTCTTATAAAACTTTTCATTTAAATAAAAATTATTAAATTATAATTTAATTTATTTTGACATTTGAATTGTTTTTGAATTATCAAAATTTGGGTTTCTAGTTTGGGGGCTAATTTGGGAGTTTTGAAGAAATTTAGCAATTTAAATCCGTATGTGAACCCAATTGGATTTTATTTAATTTGTTAACTAAGTCTACCAAGTGTAAAAATTATTTTAATACATTAACTTTCCAAGTCTACTATCTATTACAGTAGTAAATATTTTTTTGTTATTTTAATAAACAATACTAAATCTTTCTTATCAATCAATAAGCAGGTGACACGAGACATAAGGTGCAAGACACAATATAAATGGGTCCGATCATGAGTTTAGGTTTTCGTGCATCATTAATAAATGGGTTGGGTCTTGGCTTAAGATCTTTCAAACACAAACTTGTTTAGACACAGACACGAGATACGACACGGTGACACAAATTGCCATGCTAGTGAGCTTTCAGGCATAAGAATATCCAGTTGATACGGATATGATGATGATGAAGGTTTAGCATCATCAAGATGAACATGTGGGGGTGAAGGCTCATATATGATATCTCTAGCTTCATTTTGACCTCGCCCTTGGTCCTAACCTTGACCTTGCTCTCACTCTCTCTCTCGGGCCTGTATCTCTATACCAGCTCAGGTTGTAGGGCATCCATTACCATTACTGTGGTTGGCATGGACTAATGCTAATGGTGGTGGATCATTAAGATTGACCCTCGTGAACTCATTTGCTACACGAATAACCTCTCATGCCGTAGTTGGAGTGTTAGTTGGCATATCGAGCATTTGATATATGAAATATGCCTTTAATTAACAATAAACATCAGATTTAGGATGTAATGAACAAAACGTAAAAAAATAGATATCATATATAAACATTGAACTTACCATATATTGTATCATAGCTCCTGTACGACTAATCTATGTTAGTGATTGTGCCCTAGGCCAATTACTAAGTATTGTTATTTCATGTACTAGAGGCCAATCACCAGTTAGTGATTTATTTTTAAAAATCCAATGGGAAGAATAAATAAATTATTATTATGAATAATAATTTACTATCACTACCAACCCTAGTAAGATCAGGGGCATTATTGTCAGTGTAAAATATTGACATTATATAAATAGGTGTGATTGTGTCTCGTTAAGGTTAAGACTTTCACTGTCACATTAGACGGCAGAGAAACTCTGTAACCCTAAAAGAGAGAGAAAACTCAGATCTTCCTCATCAATCTAGAAAGGTTCTAGATTGCGCTAGCACGTAAGAATTGATTCCTTTTAGGTGGCTTGTTTGTGTGGACTACGTAGAGGGCACAACGAAATCGTGGTGTCTCGTAGATCCGAATCGCAAGAGTTTGATTTCAAATCTCTGGATACGAAATTGCAAGGTAAATCAAGAATTTATTCCTCTTGTTTTCAAATTTAATCAAAGCACATGGATTCCGATTTTAGGGTTTTTAATTTTCCGCTACAAATTTTTATGAAAATTAGTATAAAAACCCTACAATCTAGCACCTGGTGATTGAATGATACCAATCTAAACAATTTGTAGAAGTACTAGCCACCAGGTCTACAATGTAATTGCGATGATTATCCTACTCTGCAATCCAATTAGTGTACATCCCTACATATCTAGCTGATGGAGGGCTCTCATATATATATTAGTGGGGTGGGGGTGGGGGGTGGGGGGTGGGGGGGGGGGGGGGGGGGGGGGGGGGTGTGTGTTTGTGAGTGGGTTAGGTACCTAGGATCCTTGGAAACCTCCAAACTATTTAAGTACCTGATCTGGGTAATAGCACTTGGCAACATGAAAGCATACTGAAGGACTGTATGCATGCCATATATCAATATTAGACCAGTAGTATTCCACGATGACATCCATAATAGCAGCATATGACTCCTAAATTACTTGTTCATGAAATAAGTTAGCAACATATGGGTAGAATATTACATGTGTAAATAAAAAGACCACATAAGATTTAGGAAATTGCACTTGTTTGGGAACCTTTCGATTGAAGGCTCCCTTGTACTGAAATAGGAGGTGTGTGAGGCACTATGTGATGTCTAAATCTGCTCCTCAATGGTTAATAAAAGGAAACTTAGTAGTGGATGTGGTCCTCTTACGTATTGGGGTAATATGTAGGAAATGCTTTCACTCCCAGACCTATAGCATAACAAAGGGCCTTGGTATGTTGATGGTGTCGACATGTGATGCTATGCACAATTGCCTATAGAGCCTTATTAGGTAAGTTGCTCCTTATACATATTGCTTGACAACATGAATGTCTTTAAAGAAGGATAGGAATGTAAATTTACCAAGTTCTGCGACTTGTCTCTAACTAATAACTTCACAAGCAGTGACAGTATGTACGCCCTGGTATGGTACCAAATGGTTATCTCATATGCATCATTTAGTAATGCACCAAAGTGTTCATCGAGCTAAGATATCTTTAGGCGACCACCATCTAACACATTAGGAGTGGGTCTAACTTCGAACAACTGTTGGCATGGAGGTGCCTAATCTACTTATGTGGTCCTACTAATATCATGTCCATCAATGGGGAGGCCTATAAGGATGATAATGTGGTGGTCCACTCCTCCTTGGTAGGTGAAATGCATGTGTCTCTAGATGCCATCGCTCCACCAAGGCTATGAGTATGTACCAATCTAGCTGTATGAAGGGTATTTGTGCAGCACCTAGAAAGTCGATCTCCAACAAGTGTGGAATAAGTCGTTTGTCCAACTCTATTGGTTGACCATCATGCTGCTTCAGCTTAGCTTCTTACTGGCGACAACATAATATGATGTGTTCCTGCATTTAAAATACAAGTTTTATGAATGGTACAATCAAAATATGGTAAGTAAATAAGGAAACAAAAGATATTACCTGACCCTCCCATGCTAGCTTCGATCTGTAAATAGGCTATCTTGTTGGTATGGAGTCGTCTAGCGGTCCTAGATCCTTCTAAAAACAAATATGTAGTACATAATTTTAGTGAAGTCACAATGCATTTTATAAGTATTAAAAGACCTATTATGTGTATTTGATGATGTTTGATATGAATTTTATGTGATTTATTGAAGAAAATGATACTTATTAGATTTAAATGTTAATTTTAGGTGTAAAAGAAGATAAATGGACTTAATGGGGATATTTAGTTGGATTAAAGGAGGTTTTGGTGAAGAATTGGACAAATTGAAGATTTCAAATGCACGAATTTCTACATAACTTGTGTGCAGAATACTAGTGTAAGATGCGAATTATGACGATAAGGCAACTTACATTGTACATAAAGAGTTGCACAAGCTGTGCATAACACATGTGTAGTAGAAAAATGGTCAGAAGCATAACTGAGGCCTGCATAGGCTCCCTATACAAGTTGTGATCAAGGCTGTGCAGGGTCACTTTAGCGAGAAATCATGAGTTTTCATTCTACACAACCTTGAGCACAGGCCGTGCAGAAGGGTTGTGCGAAACTATTTTCAACCCAATTTGTAAATAACTGCATTTTCTCATTATTTATGATACACATCTTCAATCCTATGAATCCTAGAGAGGAAAATAGTCATTTTAGAGTGGAGAAAACACAAGAGCTTAATCAAGATCACAAGACTTCGATCAAAAGGGGTTTTCATCATGATTTCCCTCTATTTTTCTATAATTTATCTTTGTAAATCCTTATCTATGGAAAAATAGATCTTACTACCCTAAGTCTTGAGAAACCCTTACCCTAGTGTAAAGACTTGATTGTTTCATTAATGGAAGTTTGTGCGTTCTTGAATTTATTTCATGTGTGTTTATTGTTCCTTTAATTTAATAAGTGCACGGTATTATATCAATGCACGATTCATGTTAATTAGGTTGAAAGATCAATTCATGAGATAGATCTTATTGAATAGAGAAGTTTGTATCTGATTCTAAATATAGAGAACATGAACTTTTTGTATAAAGATTTGATCTTGTTATGGCATCATGAATTTCAATGTAATCTTGTATGTACCTAATAGTGAAAGACATTTACATTAGTCATATATGGTTAGAATTCAATTTTGCTTGAAAAAGGTGTTGATGAAATTAGGGATTCTTGCAGTTCAAGAATTTAAATGAAACATTAATGAATATTTTATAAAGATAGAAAATTAGGGTTAGTAGTAAATCAAGATTAAGGCTATGTTTTGTGATTGATATTCTTAGAAGCGTGACACTCACTTTGCTAAGGTTAATTAATCAATTTCTTAGATATGTTAATATTATTCGAATTATAATAGATATATAGTGGAAATAAGGCAATTACTAGTAGTTATAGGTCCTGGTGGAACGACCGTTGTGCTTTAATCTATACTACATTTGATAGGTACACTTGCTTAAGGATTAGTTGCAAAGTAGGAATAAGGTTTTTAATTTGATTGATGAGATTGACCACAACATCAACATTAAAAAAGAGCAAACAATAAATATCATAATGAAGCATTTGTACAGTGAGACAAGTCATACAAACAAGTTTATACCACTACGACTCGACTGGTTCTAGCTGCCCTCTTAACCACCCTTTTAGTTAGATAACTTCTAATATTGTGCCTTACGACTTACGTGAGTAACCTCGTGGATCTCTAATATCCATCCCATTCTGGAATTATTTCTCCTTTGGATTACCCATTTTTCTTACAAAATGAGGAAAAGGATGCCACATTGGAATGTCAATATAGGTCCAATTTGCCTTATCTATTGTTGGTATGAAAAAGCACCCGCAAACCCTTAGTTGATTTTCCTTCTTGTACCAATGTTCCACATGTGCAACACAATCCATATACATAGTCTATCACTGCTATTGCATGTGAGTATGGAATTTTGTAAGTTTGCCACTTCTGACATTTACATCTACTTAACCTCAACTCTATTTTTTGTATATGATCTCCCTTTTGACCATACTTTGTTGGCCATTGTGCAATTAGAACCTCAAATACCCGTTTAGGATAGTCGAAACATGTAACATGATAGGCACTTGCCACGTTGTTCCACTTCTCAAACTTTCTACAACATAATATGTCAAAACCTTACCAAGTGTCACTGCATCAGTTATCTCTTGCCTTTGCCTATTGAACATGGAATTACAATTGTAGAAGGTTTTCTCGACTAAGGTTGCTATGGGTAAGCTCCTAGCATCTTTAAGAGTAGCATTGTCACTCTCAACCATGTTTATTGTACCAATTCCAAACCTTACATCCTCGTTGTAAGATAGAGTCCACATATAAGGATGAAACTTACTGAAATATCGCATCGTCCATGGACTGGACTATTTCGGTGCTTCAAAGTAACCATAGAACTTTCGTGCTTGAGTTTGGTAGGCCACTCTTTTGACTAATTCTTTATATTCTTTATTCTTGGCTTTGAGTTGAAGTTGCTGGCAACATGCTGAATACACTAGTGCCAAGGCTAACCCATAGGCCATACCGCATTCTACCCCTCAACTACACTTTTAATACCACCATGGCGGTTAGATATCAAGTAGATGTTTGTTTAGTCCTTGATGATGTGTTCCGGTAATTTTAGGAGGAATCAACTCCATGTGTCGTTTGCCTCTTCATTGACAAG
Organism: Combretum micranthum; assembly: GCA_024138025.1. Classification (NCBI taxonomy): domain Eukaryota; kingdom Viridiplantae; phylum Streptophyta; class Magnoliopsida; order Myrtales; family Combretaceae; genus Combretum; species Combretum micranthum. Next base: position 277,897 of record JAMXBD010001037.1, read on the forward strand.
AGCATATACTAAGGGCAATATATGATTTACCTATCCACTACTATTGCGATAACGAGTTTGTGCTTGTATTTACCATATAAGAAGGTACTGTCAATAGTGATCACAGGCTTGCAAAACATTAACAATCATTACTTACCACATAAATGACCAGTATATCTAAGTACATTTGATTGTTTATTAACAACATATCTATAGTGTTGAAATGCTTCAATAGAAGGTTTGAGTGCTTACAAAAGTTTGTCAAGGAAGATGTGCCTTTTAGTGTCAAATTCTACTGTTCTCCACTCCATCTTTGTTCTTAGATTTGCCTACTGAATGATGTTTAACGAATGTAGGAGCTCTGCATACGAATAACCTATTCAATAACCTTGCACTTACCTCAAGAATTCTCTTGAGATGGACCTCATACCTAAACTCCTTTAAGATAGTTGTTTAGAGATCCTTTGCTCCCACATTTAGAGAATTTTGAATCTCCATTATAATACACTTGGACAAGCTGATGGAGTCTAATTGGAGTCTAGTGATTTTATCCAAACATGTGTGAAGCCCCTCATATTTGGTGATGCAAAGATAACACCCCTTCCCCTACAAACCCCCGTAAAAAATGTTTCTTTTTCTTTAGCATGCTCTAAGTTTTCACTTACAACCTTTGTTGTGGGTATCGGTACATTTAACTACTTATGACCTTGGTGAAAATACTAAGAATACTCAAGAGATTTTGGGGGGGGGGGGGGGGGGGTGGGTGTGGCGGGGCTGGGGGATGTGAATTGAGTTTTTTATTAATATCTTAAAAAATAATTTTAAAGGGCAATTAAAAAAAAAAACTTTAAAAACAGCATATATATACTAGCAGATACAACATGAAATTTTAAAAGAGATAGGGGTAAAGAAAATTAATCCAAATATAACGTGGACTTCAACCCACTCTTACTCTCTACGGTCTACCAATGCCTCATTGAGGACTTCACCACCACTGTAATGATTTCACAAAATACGCTTAAGATGAGCAGTACACAGTTGTTACAACAAACTTAGAAAAAAAAAATTTACTTCCTCTCTTTAGATGCTCTATGATAAATCGCAAATAAATGAATAGAACACTGGAAATATTTTTCTTTCTTCTTTTGATATACAAATTAATGAATAAAAGAACAAGAAAATAAATAATTTGTTTGATAGCAAATAATTGAACTTTTTGCACTTCACTTCTTCTGTTGAATCTCTAAGGATAGCATATATATAGCCTTTAAAAATTGAAATGCTCGTTAGGACAACGTCTTTAAGTCGCTAAGTATTTAATGCGCTTCAACGGCTCTTTCCTACCGTACAGCTCCAATATTTTAACTGTTGAACCTTAAAGACTTGTCGCACAGCAAATTTGCATGTGATAAGTCTTTACTTCATCAAGTCTTAAATTCAAACTGTCACGCCCAAGCCAGGGGACTTGTCAAGCCCTTGACCACTGATTCTGCATTTTGATCTTATCAAGCTTTGGCCTTAAACTTTGTTGTGCCGTAAAGATTGAAGTTGTCTAGCTTCGATTGATACCGTTCCTACTAAAACCTACAAAAACTCCACAAGAATGCACGACACATACACACACACACACACACACACACTTGACTAATTAAGTGTAGTTTACGATAATTGAATAATTAATTGTACATTACATTGTCTCATCAAAATCCATATTAAACATACAAGTTTGTAACCCCCAAGTTTTTCCATGTTTAAGTTTAAGGAATAGATTTAAAAATCAAGGAGTGTTTGATTAATAGATTTAGATATAATAACATGTTTGAGATAGGATAAATAAGATTTGAGATTTAAAAATTTCATTTAATTCTTTTAAAGTTGCTCATTAGTCTAATTATAGCAAATCTACTATTAATTAAGTCATTAAAGGATTAAAATTTCAAATAACACATTTTCAGTTGTGTGTCAATTATTCCACTATTAAACTTCTTTAAAAAAATTAAATTTCAAAATATAATTTCTAAAGTTAAAGAATCCTAATATAATTTTCATAAGAAATTTCTTTTTAAATAAAATATATGAGCCAAATTTATTAAAACATTGTATTGAATTTAATTAGGTAGTATTTTGATGTCTTTTGACGCAAATTTAATTTTAATTTTTTGCAACTTTTAGCCTAAGGTCCACAATAATTCACATATGCACTCACACATACCATAACTCTTACATGCCCTAAAGTCAACATTTGCTTTATCTAAAATATAAAAAATGAATAGCATATAATTTTGGGATAAAAAATTCATTCTTCTTCTTCCTTTTTCCAGCAGGAACCGAATGTGACATGCGCACACACCCCTTATGTATACACCATTTTCTCATCTAAAATTCTTCAAAATCTTAAGCTAATCCCACTAACAAGTCAAGGCAAACTTAAGGAAAGCTATAAGCTCTCTTTTGCTTTTGTTAATCCTTGTAAATATGAGTAAGTGTAGTTATGTCCTTATTAGGAAAAGTAGTATTTATGGTTATTGAGAGCTTTGATGCTTAGATAAGAGTAGTTAGATGATAAAATTGTTGATACAAGTTCTAAATAATGGGATTATTTGGCTTTTGTTGGTTGATGGAGTTGAAGATGTATACAGTTGATGTTGGGTTTAGGTTTTGGTACTATGACCATGTGAAGTTTTGGGATGATATATGGATTGTGAATGGGAGATGGAGTGTATTTTGATGATGTTGGGATCAAAACTTGTGTTTGAAAAGTGAAAAAATTTGAAGTTGAAAAGTATGGTGGGTGGAAGATGGAGTCACAGGCGTGCAAAGGACCTTGGTAGCGTTTGGATTGGAGAAATCTGATAGTTATGGGCGAGTAAAGGACCGTTGTATAGTCTGGTTGTGTGTTTCCTAATGTGTATGGGCGTGCACGTGCTACCTTGCATGACCTCTAGTACGACCTGCAGGCTAGATGTGCTGCCTGCTCTGTTTCACGTTCTTTTTAAATAATAATATATATTATCCATATATGTATGTATATTAGTTATAGTTAAGATCTTTTCTAGGATATTGTTCAAGTTAATTTTTAAAGTATAGCTTAAGATTTATTTCACAAGTTATACTTAGTAGATTTTATTTGTTATTTTATAGGATCTTTTGACCTAGACTTGAACTTTTCAGTTGATTGTTATGACGATTAACTATCATGCACGGGTGAGTAATTGGATCTTTTCACATTGATTGTGCTTATAATGTAGAATATGAACATTGTCTTAAGTGTAATGAAATCATCGAAATGCATGGGGAATTGGAATTTTTCTTGTTGTATGTTTATTATGAGTGATAAAAACTTATATTCAAAGTGACAATCTTATTGGTTGATAATAGTTGTGTAGTTTGGATTGATAAGTGTTTAAAATTGAGATGATCACCATATAACATGGATTAAAGCATATTGCATCTTAAACTCAAACCAACATGCATTACATAACATCTTTATAGCACTATCATGGTATTTATGTCACGTAATAATATTTCGATTATGTGGTAATGCTTGTTGAGTCTAGTGATTATGGTTAAGGTTATCATAGGGCTGTCAGTTTCACATGAACTAAGTAGGCTTTGAAGGAGGTTGTTGTGCTGGAGTTAGCTATAGAGTATTATTACTTAGTGGGAATTTCTAAGTTCTAAATGATGTGGAGACTATGTATATTATATCTAATTTTAAATAAGTAAAAAGAATTAAAAGAAATCTCCTTCTTTAGTTTTGGGATTCTCATGGGGATGGATTACTTAATTAATCCTTCAACCCCCTGGGAAGGCATAAATCCCCATAGGTTTAGACTCCGGTTATCCAAACCATGTTTGTTACATTTGTTTGATTGATGCATTGCATATGCTTCTTAAATAACCATGATTAGAAAGCAATGAATTGAGTTAAGATTTTTTTACTCATAAGCTTTTCAATGCTCACGCTCCTTTAGAGTTGTTTTACAGGATTATAAACAAGATAACCAAGACCAAGGCTTGTGTCGGAGTTAGGATAGAAAAGGATATTATGTATTCATTTTTTGCAAAGAAGACTTTGATATGTAATAGAGACCTAGTTTATGTTTTGTAATAGTTTAAGTTATGTTTTATTTATTTTCTTGTAAGTTCTCTATGAAATGTTCAGGTGAAGTCTTTGAAGACCATGGATGTAATATCTAAATGATGACCTAGTCTTTGTAATTTTGTTATCTTGTCTTATGTTTTATATATATACAAAATCTTTCTAACTCTAATAAACTTTCGATCCTATTTTATATATTCACTTCCTACAGGCATGCTAGTTGTAAAATACTTATGTAACCCTTTAGAGGCCTCATTTGGTTACATGATGTACTATTACAACTAGGGTACTCTGTAGAGGCGTGACAAGTTTAACACTTGGGTCTGAGTCTACTACCTCAAAGTTGTAATGATTTGCTATATGCCACATCTAAATTGCCTGTACAAGATGATCTTTACTTTCGAATTGCATTCCAACCTTGAATTCATCACTAATGCTCAAATTTCCAATACTCATTTCTTACTCATCATCAAATGCAACGTAGCCACTACTCACATCTACCGTGATAAATGTCATTGGCTTTAAGCTTCTTACTGCATTAACATCTGTAGGAGCCATAAAATGGTCCCAATCATTACTCCTATGTGATCTATGGGTATCAGTAATTTGCTGAGGTAAACGCAACACCCATTCATTTTCACCTTCATCATAATCATCAATAGATTCACTAATTGATGAGTCTTGCATCACATCGGTATCAATCATACTACTCTAATGTGGTGCACCCATTTCAAAGTTATCTATTTGGACCGATTACTATTTGTTGTTTGAGTAAGATTAGGGATCTAATATGCTAGCCTTTGGCTTCCAACACTTCCATGAATATCAATGAATCCCTTAAGTGCGTGTGGTAACTTCTTTTCAAATATTTGGACATATACATCCACTAAACCTTTTGAATACACCAACATCTCTTGAGAAACATCATCATCAGTCACTAAAATTACATCATAACAAAGTGTCCTATCTCCAATGGCAACCTTATGGTATAACTCAAATCGCTGTGTCGTCCTATTTGTCTCAAGTTTATTACATATTGTGGAAAAGATTTGCTCGTAGGTAGAGTTCCTCCACATACTAACCATAAAAATTGGCCACCTATCATAACCAAAACCATCATTCCCTCTAACCATGTTACCATGAGCATATAGCATTAACTGGGCCTTGTCCATTTCCTTACTAGCTCAAAAAATAGGGTTGAATGCATAAAATATGATCATGTTTTGTTATAGTTTGATAAAAGTTTTGAAGGTAGAACCAACTCAATCTCTAACGCAAAAGTTTTGAAGGTAGAACCAACTCAAGCTCTAACGCAATTCAAGCATAAAGTATGGGATAGAATAATATAAGTACACACTTTGATGTTAGTATTAATAGGCCAAAATTATAAACCCTAAATAAAATAAGTATTACTTTTGATAATTGAAATTTATTTATTTTTTTAATAATATGTGCAAGTTTTTTTTAGCCATGGGGAAGGCAGAATCAAATCTGGTACTTCTTAATTAAGACATTAGGGAAAAAGCTACTAGGCTATAAAGCCATTGGCATAACGTGTTGAAGTTTAGTTTGCTTAAGTTTTGCTTATCTAATCTTCTATTATATGTCAATGCTCACTACATATCAAATGCCAAACCAAATTAATATATGTCACATTGTTTTTTTATCTCCAATATATATGGTATTACCAAGATCATAATGGCTCTACAACAACCCGTATTTTAGAATTCTAATAGCCAAAGGGAAAAATAAACTAGAAATAACTTTAATGTCATCCTAGTAGCATCTGTGAACATTATCAAATCAACTTTACATAACATGTTATGGTCAATGCTAGATTCTAGCTTCTTAATTTTGGACGGCAAACATATAATATCTATTTAGTTTCATAGGACTAAAAAGAATCACTTATAGTTTGAAATTGATGCCTATAATATGTTTTCCTATTATGAACAATAAAATAAGGAGCTATTGAGTAAATCACCTATACATGCTAGTATAAAATGTGGCTTCACAAATTCAATTCAACATCCATATTAGGCAGACACATCATCAGAAATCGACAATGCAGCATTGAGAATCACAAAAAAAAAAAAAAAAAAATCAAAGTGATGAGATCAAGCAACTTGTGAATTTGTCACGTTTGCTAATGATTTCAACAATAATCGGTTCCATTAGTACTTTTGGATGCTCGAGTGATGCAATATTATTGAGATTGATCAACAAATTGAGTTAATTTCGTTTGCTTAATTTGAGGTTAGGGTTTAGGATTTTTATCTGAATGATTTAGGGGTATCGAATGAGGAAGAAGAAGAAGGTGGGTCGTAATTTTAAGCATACCTACCTTGTTTCTTCAATAGATAAGGTTAGTGCAAATTACATTGATCAAGTCTTTAAGAGACAAGGTCAACTTATCTAAAATTGGGATAATTTTCATCTCAGTGCCATTTTTGTATTTTTTTAAACATTAGGAATATTAATTTCCTTTTCTCCATCAATCACATCTATTATAATATATAATTTTGAAAGCTTTTCTATTATTATGCTTTTTCATTTTAATTATTGTACATTTTTTGTTTCAACCATTTCAAAAGTGTAACTATTTAAAATTTTCTGACAGATAACCATTATATCCTTTTGTTTCAATCACTTTAAAAATGTTAACTCTTCAATAATTTTTAGTAGTCTTTGCACTTCATGAACAAGTATATCATACTTTTTTTTATTTTAATTATTATACTTATAAAAATATTATCTTCTCATAAATTTCTAATAGTTGTCACATATAGTAAACAAGATTAGTGACTTTGTTAAAAGGGTAAATTATAAAGACATCCTTTGAGAACTTTTGAAATTGCATGGATCCCCTATTTTCTGAAAAATAAACACCGAGATCCCTTGAAACATTTGTAGGACCCACCTTTTTAATGTATATGTTGCTTAAGTGTATTTTACTACTAATGTGGACAATTAGTTCAATATATTTAATTAAGTACTTTAAAAAAAATTGAAAAAATTCAAAACATAAATACAAAAGAAAAATCATAGTAGTTAATACATAATTTTTTCCTAAATTTAAAGGATCCTGATCTTAGATGGTCTGTGATTATTTAGTTGATTAATCAAAATTTTTTTTGTTCAAATCTTCTATTTCAACCTAAATTTGAGGCAAGTATACCTATCTTGATAATATAGTCGAATGAGAACAACTATCGTCCCCCTAGGGATCAAAGAAATCTATCAGAATCATTTTATTCCCTATTATCTGCTTCAATTCATGAAATTAATCTATTATTATTATTATTATTATTAAAAAATTTTGATTAAAACTTATTTTTAATAGGCTTCAAAACAACAATCAACAAGAATTAGAATTCAATATTACTTAGCTCATCCAAATAACAAATCTCCTCTAAGAATATTACCATGCTTAACATTTGATTTCAATATCAATATGGTTTATGTCAAGTTTGAACCGCAAGATTCCTATATGAGATTAATATCTCTCTGGAGACTATTAATCTCTAATTCTTTAGATCTACCTGTTAAAATCTCTTCTAATTGGTAAAAATCTAAGAATCGCATTATAGATCTATGAATCTTTTTACAATCAATTAGATCGGAAAACTTTTGTAGTTCTATCTCTAGTAACCTAAACAAGTTTCTCTGATTATGTTGATCTATTCATATATGCAATCTTTCAATTAACACACATGAAATCAGATATAGAAATAATATCCCAAAAATACTATCCTATATATAACAATTCAAAACATGTAATCAAACTAAAAACCAACATAACTTTCATTGAATTAGTTTAAGTACATAACATAGTAACATCTCAAGTTTAATTTGCTATTCGGATGAAATAGATCTACTCTTCCATCCTTAAACTACCACAACAGTAAGAAACTATTACAGTTAAGCATAAAGATGGAGATAATACATCTAACTAAACAATCTTGAATTGATTTTGACAGAATCTTGATCAATTTCTCCAAATCTTGAAAAACTCTATTTTGAATGCTAAAAACTATCCTTAATTTTGTATGAATATCGTTTACTAAAGTTCTTGTGTTGTTTTCAGAGATGTAGTCTCCTATTTATAATAACTTTTGCCGTTTAAGTCCTAAGATAAGTTCCTAGGATGTTTTAAAATAGTTGACCGCATCTTTACTTGATACATGAGCAAAACACGAGTGGCGACTTTCAATACTTGATATTTATTTCTTGCTCATTCTTATATTTTCCAATCTTCTTAATATTATTTTTGTTGTGTTACTAGCTACATACTCATTTTTCATGCATGATCATATTGATTGTTGTCTTATAAGGAATAAACTGGTTCTTAAAATAAATGTAATATATAAATAATTAATTTATAATGACGGGCAATAGTGTCATTTGTTGTAAAATAAGAGGGTTTTATGGTCCACCTTAATGTTTATAAGTATGTTGTTTTATACGATAGACTCGGGAATGGAAACAATATGCATGGATGAAAGTTGTTTGAAAGCGCGAGATAGGCTGCTGGCGTTGACTTATAAGCCGTCGAATGTGGACTGCCTTTGGGTGATAAGCTGCCAGCTTTGTATAGTAAAGCTGCCAGCCTTTGATGGAGCGTGGGAAATATGAAGTTGACGTGTTTCTTAGGGTTTTTCCCTTACCTATATATATATCCCCTTGGGTTAGTCTTGTCCCACCTTTTCTTAGCGTTTGGAAATCCTAAGAGGAGCAAGGAGACAACCTCATGGTAAGTGTTTTTCCTTCCAATCTTTTCATGATCCAAGTAGATTATCTCTCTAAGTGTTGTCTATCCCTTTGAAAGGAATCGTTGGTGGAGAATTCTTTGGTAAAATCCTAAGTTCTTTGAGGATTAGAGTTTTGGAGCTCAAGAAGGCTTGAGAGTTAAATCCTAAGTAAGGTATAAATCTATCTTGTTCTTGTGGTATTAAAGAAATAGTCTTTTTCTAATTTGTTGTTTATTTTCTAGAGATTTGGTTAATTGTGGAGAAAACCCTAAGTTGTGATTGATGATTTGGTCTTATGATCTAGAAGGTATGGGATCTAAAGCTTTAGGTAAGTATGAATTCGTTCAGCTTTAGATAATTTAAAGATGGATCTTTCATGATAGTTGATGTTGTTGATTAGGAATTTTAAAGTTTGGAGTAATTTATGGAGAAAATTTGTGTTTTGGGGATTCCGTTATCTTATGAATAAGAGGAAAAAGGTGTGTGAATCTATTATCGTAGATTTTACCATTTAGATTGTGAATTTTAGGATTTATGGTTTAATTATTTGTTGGAAAACAGATTTTGATTTGATATATATTGATGATCAAGATTTGGGTAAGTTAGAGTTTCTAATCTTCTAAAAGGTTTTGTTGGTGAAGTAGAGTTTTGGGAAATGAATCCAGGTATGACCTTACCTTGCTTGCTGTTTGTGCTTGTAGGATTAGCCAAAAAAAAAAAAAAAATTGACTTAATTCTATCCGAATTATAATTGAAAAATGTGCTGTTTGTGTTTGGCTTTGGTTAGTAAAGACCACGCAGAGTGTGATACTAACGAGGCGTCTTGATGATCTATGTGTGAGGGTGTCCCAAGTGGACTCGTGTATAGAAATACTTCCGGTAGATTAGGAGCCATGTCAGGCTTAGGTGGTACGTAACGATGTGTGGGAAATACTTAGCATCAATATAAGTATTTTTATAAAGGCTTGTTTTATGGAGTCATGAGTTACTCTAAGTTTAGGACTAGTTGCAAATGATTCTAAACTGTGTTGGTTGCATGGCTAAATTAAAGATAAAAAATTGTGGTTGTTGCATTAGTTTTAAGTTTTATGTGATAATGTTTATTGCCTGTTCATGTATATGTATTTGTGGTTTGGCGTACTGGGCGTTTTCGTTCATTCCTTTATTTTTTAGGTACATATGAAGATGATATTTTTTGTGACTCATCTAGGTATGACATATATGTTGATAATGGGGATGGCGATAGTGGACTTGACTTTCCTATTGAGGACCGATAGATTTTAGATTCTGGAGATAAAACGGGAACGTTTAAAGATTATATAAATTTTTACTTGAGATTTTTTTTATTAGTTTTGGAAGATTTTATGAGACTAGTTATATGAAGGTTCTGGTTAGTATTAATTTACGTTTTCAAAGAGAATATAGTATGATAATGTTTTAAAGTAACCTTTTATGTGAGTTATTAATGATACATTCTTTGATCTAATTTGTGGTTTAGTATTTTATAGCCTTGGTGTGTTCTTATTAAGAGAAGGACACGTGGCGAGTTGTAATACCTTTAATTTAAGACGTTACAATAAAAAAAAAGCTCAACTTACTTTAAAAGTATAGTTTTATCACTTAGGAAAAAGTTTCATTAAGATTTAGGATTTTATTTTAACCAAATAATTTTCAAAGGATTTTTTTTAACAAAAATCATCATAGATTCTAGTATTATTAACATACAAAGCTTTTAAAAAAATAACTAAGAAACTCTTTGTTTTCTTTTCCAACTACCATTTAAACCTTAAGGTCGATATACTTTTCTATAAGAAATTTTCTTAAAAAATTGATTATAAAATCCTTACTAACATTTTTAGTAAGTACAAAAACCAACACAAGCTTTCCAAAATAAGTTAAAAATCAATTCACCAAGTAAAGTATACTTAGGGAATAAAATTTGAGAATAACTTAGAAAGACTAAAGTTTTTGAATCAAAAGTTATCTTATATGGAATTGAGGAAATTCAAATAATACTTATAGTGACTAGATACTTACTTGTAACAAAATAAAGATTTTCAAATAAGGGCCATGTAAGAAAAAAATTATGAACTAATAAAGAAATATTATAAGCATGAATGTTTAGAATAAGTCACTCACTAATTTTTCTCATATGCTAAAACTTGAAACATCTTTTATACAACTTGGAATGATTTCCCTCATAACCATATAAAGGTTGATATTTTGAAAAATAATTAGTTAAAACAGTTTAACATGAAAATAAAACATTCATGGGCCCAAAATAAGTATGAAATCATGATTTTCTTTTGTTAAGATTCACACTTACAAAATCTAAAAATTAGAATTTTGTTTAAAGAGTCAAACTTAGAAAATTCTTTAAAAAGAAATACATTTGACTTTTTATGTCACAAATAGGGAAAACCATGTTTTATAAAAATAAATTGTTGAATAAGAATTTATGAACAATATAAAGCCTTTAAGGATTTTAAATTATGACTTTCTTGTTGCTAAGTCACAAATTAGCAAATTAATCACACGTCAAAGAATGACCATTCACAAAACTCTATTTTCACAAAATTATGTACAGACTTTATTTTGAGATAACGTCACTAAAATCGTGCATATAATATGAGCCTATATATATATATTCAAAGGATTTTTTAATCATATAAATATCTATATTTACTTAAGGATTTTTAGATGAAGAAAAGTTTGAAAAATTTTGTTTTGAGCACTTGAAATTTCGTAATGATTATGCACCCTACTGTTTCCAAACCAAAATGGCTTTTTATGATAAAAATAACCTTAGGAATAGATAGATCTTTTTGAGTAAGTAGAAAACGACATATAATATGCGAATTTTCAAGTTAAAATGAGCAAGTTATGGCTATTTTAAATTGGAATTTCATTGAGATTTTTGACGAACATAATGAAATAGAATTAAAAAGTTTAAGTAGTATTTCTAGGAAATACTCATCCTGGTATTTCTTTTGTCTAGGTGACGAGGAATAAGGGTTTTCCCTTCTTGAGGATTACTACGACTAAGAAGATTGCGAAATGAACGAGTGAGTTTTCCTTTTAATTTCGTTACCTTATGCTTGTAGACATGAATGAAGAATTCAGGGATATATAAATGTATGTGTGATTCTATGCTTATGTAATAAAATGAGAATTAAGAATATCGCAACTTCGAATTGTTTGCTTAATTATTTTATCTACTTACATGTATACTTGCTTATTGTTTGCTAAATTGTTTGATCGCCCCTAAGAAACCTTAATAAGTTTTGGCTTAAGAAAAATAAAACGTTCACGCATAGCATCCATCGAGTCATATTTTTTTTGGAATATTGCTACTCCTACGCGTAGAGTTGGATGAACTGTTAACGTGTTGGGACACAGGTCATGCTTTTTCCTAGAGAATCCACATCGCTTGAGGAATGCCACTCTAGATTTGGAATTGTGCTAATCGAACACTTTAGGCGATGGCCTAGGGACTAGTAGTAAAAGGTCGACAGGATCTTCATCAACAATTCCCCAACCTTTGATACGGAGGAGTTGTCGCGCCCCAAAGGATACACTAAACGTGACAGTCCGCCACACTCAATATTAAAGCTTAAGTATGACAACCTTAGCCATTTCCAAAAGCTTTTATATTAAGTGTAAGGCGTACTTTCACAACTTTAGAGGACTATATGTGGAAATATGAAGTTTAAGAAGATATAAATAACACATTTAAGAAAAGGGGATTCATAATAATCATTCATTCATATCAATGATTTTACAAACTTAGGGACATACTCCCTCCCTTGATCACTAATCTATTACATGAGTATTTATACATCATTACTAATACTACACTTTATCTAAATTTCTATTACCTAAAAAGAAATTACCTGCCCGCATGGTCCACGTGGCCTTAACCATAAGTAGGGAAACTGCAAAAGATATCTATTGAGGTATAAGCTAAAGGCTTAGTGAGAACTATTTCCATAAATAACTTCTTGTAACAAGATTCAAACAAGTTGATTAATCAAACATATGTAATACATCAAACACGTGGGCAAACAAGCATATAGCTTTCCGAGAATTATATGTTGAATGGATTTACGCCCTCCATTCGGGGTTTGGTGATACATAATCTCAATTCAAGTAGTTTTAAATAAAAAGTTTTCTTGCTCGCAAGCACTCATCGCCAAGCATTCCGAATCTACTTGATTGACCTTGCTTTCGGATCTTCCGCCAAGCATTTTCCATTAAGCCGCCAAGCAATCGCTTTCGGATATCCCACCAAGTGTTGCTTTCGACATGAGCTTACTATCCTTCTCACCCAAGGATAATAACCAACATGCAATGTGACTCACTTCGTGGTATGCATGAATTCATTAATTTATAAAGTCAACATAATTATTTTCAAATTTAAGGCGATCAAGGAATTTCACATAAATCAATATTATACTAAAACAATCACTTAAAACAATTCCGGCTTCGATATTCTTAAATTTCTTTCAAAGAATTATTTTACATACATATCGGTTTATCTTTTCCTAACTCTAGTGCAACTAATTTACAAGCACAACAAGTATAGCATTTAATGGAAATAAACTCACGATGCCATGTCGACTATTTCTCTAGGTAGATGAGTCGTTCACACACTCTACTTAGTCGTAATAATCCTCGGGGTAAAGGAATCCTTCCTCGGGGTCACCTAACCAAAGAAAATACCCACAATAAGTATTTCTTGATATTTTTCTTGAATTTTGACAAACCATGTCAAAAGAACGTTAAAGTTCGTATAAAGGGATGTTCCAACTTAAAATGGCCATAACTTGGTCATTTTAACTCGGAATCGCGCATATAATATACCGATTTCTACCTACTCGAAAAGATATACCCATTTCTAAAATTGTTTTCATCAAACAAAGCCATATAGGCTCCGAAACAGTGGTGACAAAATTCACCAGGGATTTTCCAACAAAGCAACTTTGGTTCAAGAAATCAAGATTTTGCTTGATAAATATTTATTTATCTATATAGTTGAAAAATTCCCTTTTTATAACTATATAACTCATATTTAAGCATGCTCAAGTGTTTTGTTGTCCAATTATTTTTCTTAGGTAAAACAATGTCGGTTTGAAGCTTTTAGGAAATTGTTTTTGTAAATTTCTTTGAAATGAATACCTTGTTTTCTTTGTTTTCTAAAAACGTTTTATGTTGGTTTTATTTATCTTTTCCTAATAAAATTTCCCATTTTTAAGTTTCTACTATTTTTAGAAAATACACTATCCTTCTCAATTAGGTTTCTTTGCACAAATTCCTTTGTCTATTTGTTTACAAAAATCTTTATTTGAAAATTTCTCATTCCTTTTTCATGCCTTATATTTTCATAGAAGTCATCCATGTATATAAATTTATTTTCTTGATAAAAACAAAGTAGATCAATATGTGACTCAAGAAACCTTTTTATAGTAAAGTAGTTTCTAAAATTTTAGTGGTTTCCTCTTGTAACTTGAAAAGAAATAACTTTATTTTTGTTTTCAAATCATAGATTTTCTTTACCTATTTGTTTGTAAAGGTCTTTACTTGAAAATTCATTATCCATTTGTTTTGTTTATCTTTTTATAAAAAGAACCATTTTTGTATCAACAAATATTTTCTTTTGAAAAACAAAGTGGAATAATAAAGGTTGAAGTAGCTTTTTAAAGTAAAAGTAGTTTCTAAAATTATAGTGAGTTCTTTTTATAACTTGAAAAGGGATGAGTTTATCTTTGTAATCTTGTAAATTTTATACTTTACATAAACTTATCTCTAAGTGACAAAATTATTTTTAGAATTTAAAACTTTTGGACAACAATTTAAATGAACATGATTACGAGAATAATAGTAAACAAAATAATATGAAACATAAATAATAAAGTCAAGTATTGAAGTCTTAGCTTTTTCAAGGCTCCGGGACTAAGAAGTAGACTAGTCCAAATAAAATAAAATGAAAGAAAGAAAATTTGTTTTGACTGGATGAGGACAAGTCTAACACTAGAGACTAGTCTTAAAATAACAAGGAATAAATAAATAAATTGCAATGCATGAAATAAATAAATTGCAAGTGAGCTTATATGCTCTAAAGAATATGTGTGTATATATATATATGTATATAGATAATAATATATTAACAATAATAAAACAACATAAACATAAATGAATTGGCATGAATAAGAACAATACATGAACATAATGTAGTTTCCATAACTTGTAGTCTTTGGAAACTCACACTATGGTCATGTAAGTTACATGACATGAAGAAGAAAAAGAAATATGAAGTGGTTACCTAAAGGAAGCTTTGGTATGGTTATGTGGTTATGGGTTTTGGTTTATTGGTAGAAGTTGTTGTAGAATTATTTGGAGAGAGTTTTGTGATGGTATTTTGAGAGAGTTTTGAGAGGAAAATTTGAGAGAGATTTGGTATGAATTTGTGGGTAGTGAATGTGTGAAAGAAGTGAAAGAGGAGGGGGGTATTTATAGGAAATTGAGGAGTGATTTTAGTGTGATTAAAATAAAGTAAAATTGAAACAAAATTGAGGGGATTGTGGAGGGGGGGTGCCGGCCATGTACCATGGGAGGGGGAAGTGATTTATTTTTTTGACTTTTTGATAAATGAAAGATGTAATGTGTAAGATAGATGTGAAATAAAGTTATGTGAAAGGTAAAAAGTTAAAATTATAGGTTATGTAGTGTGTAAGAATAGGTGTAAGAAAAAGTAGAGATAAAAGAATAGTGTAGAATAGTAATGAATAGTGTAATGTAAGGTAGATATGACTAATAAAGTACCGCTAGTAAGAAAATACGCGATAATAGCTATATCTGTTATTTTTACTTACCGAAAAATTACGAAACTGATATTTTTGGAAAACTTATTTTTTACGAGTCCAACAGTGTATTCAGAATATTTTTACTATTCCGGGCTTCCGGACACGCTTTTCGAGAACCGTGTCCGATCGGATTCAAAGGACACCCGAAATTTGAAAAACTGATATTTTTATAAAACCTATGGTTACTACGAACCATTCTAGCTAATTATCCCAACTTTTTTTTTCAGGGCCAAAGAAAACGGCAATGCCGGATTTAGTTTGATACGGAAAACTAGGGTTTTGTTGACCTTTAGGGTTCCGTTTGACTTCCGGTTTAGGGTTTTATGCTAAACCGATTCCGAAAGTTTGGGGGTTTACAGGAGTAAATCCGTTCTATATATGGTTTCTGGATAACCATATATATATTTTTGTAATCATGTGATTGTTGCATAGCATTTGTTTGAAAATTAAATAAACTTGTTTGATATTACGGTACGAATGAAAGGGAATGTCTCACTAAACTTATTGTAAGCTTATACCCCTATAGATCTTTGTCGAAACAAGTGTACCCATAGCTCTATTCGAAGATCATGACATTAAGGAAAACATTGATGGATTTTAAACTCTTATGGAAGCAATGGGAACATAGGATGAAGTTATTTTGTAATTTCCTTATATGTAATGTATGCTATGTTAGTATTTTGGTAATTACTAAGAAATGTATTTATATAAACTTGAAGACAATAGGGGAGGTATGCCCCTAAGATTTGTAATCAACCATGTTTATGTTTTATCATAAGTATTCTTCTTACCTTATTACTTAATCGTTATCAATGTAAATTGCGCTACTCTGATGTGTTTCCTTGGTCGTGACGTACGCCTTGTATATAATATGGAAGCCTTTGTGTGAATAAGGTAGTCATTCTTAGGTTTTAGTATTGTATACGGTAGACTACCATGTTTAAGGTACCCCTTGGGCCATGACACATTCCAACTCTTAGATATTAGTGTTAACTTTTTCCCTTTCATCACAAATGAATTGTAACTATGATATTCATTATAATTCACTCCCTTATCACAAACCCAAGGATTTCCATTCATTATGTAATATATAGTAATAGACACTACATCACACACAACCTCATCATAATATACATTAGGAAATGGAATTGGCATCTTTACTTGTTCAGTAATTTAAGCCAATTCTTTAGTTTCCATCCAACAAATATAATAAGGATGTGGATGAGTTGAAATCGAAAAATCATCCTGTGCATCATACTCTTAGCCACAATATCATGACACTCATGATTAATAATAACAAGACAAATGGTGCTATTAATAGAAAATTTCATACGAGATAATTTTTTTGCATTCTCTTCTCCAATAGATGGGTTAGCGCTTACATTGAATTGTACCACCTTATTTTCCAACAAACTATTCAAACCTCCCATGATAAAAATATTAACTATCCCAATTTTTTTTCTTTTTTCTTTTTTTTTTCACACAATTAAGAAACACTTGAAGATCTAAAATTCTTAAGATCTAAATAGAAATACTTGCCAATAAAAATAGTATCTTTATGCCTAGATCTACAAAAACTTCAATCACAAAGCCCATGTTAGCAAACACTTTGTGATAACCTTGTCTTGTACCAAGATGATACAAATAGAATCCATATTTGAGTAAACACAATGGAAGACGGAAATTTTATGGTTTTTCTATTTTGGATTTTTCTATTTGTATGAAATTTAGGGTTTTTGTGAATGAAACAAAGGAAAATATTTGAACAAATTAATTTAATTGATAAGTCAAAGACGTCACAATTAAACTAATTTGAACTGGGTTTTTGTTCAATATAATCTTTAAGACCATGATGCCATGATACATAGTAATGATAGAAAATCAATACACAAGGTAATTAAATAACCTAACTAATATGAATTTTTAATACGTTCTTATAAAATAAATAAATAAAACAACTCTTCTTATTCCGAGGAATTGATCTCTATCATCTATTCTTTATAATGAATAGTTCTTAATTTTATTATACAACATCTTTTTTTGTAAGATGTGTCTGTTAAATAACTTACATTTTATGAGTTTCTAACCTTAGAATCCATAGATTGATTGTATAACCTATAATTTATCATTTATTAACATTTAATATTCTACAATATAATTATACAAATAACCTATAATTTGTCATTCCAACATAAACTATGGGAATCATTAACCATAAATTATTCTTTTGGTAATTTCCTGATTCCCAAGTCTTATGAACATGATTATGGGTTGTTCTTCCAAAAATTTTAATCAAGGATTCTTCATCTTTTAGCCAGAATTAGACAAGAACTTATTGTATATAAACTTTGATTTTAATATAACATTATTTTTTATTCTTTTCCATGAATATTCCACTTCATAAGAACACAATCTAATCTAAGATCCATAGTCAATATACTACATCTCATCGCACGATTTTCAAAATAAGGGTTCCTTATTTAAATATTTTATATATTTATATCTGTGAAATTTTGATCCTATCTTGTTAAGATATGAGCAATGCACCATCCACACTTTGTCCATCTCTCGTTTCACGCTACCCAAAGCAACAATACGTCTCTTCAATTCTTACAAATCATAATCCGCTGGACTTTACTTCCTAAAACAAGATGGAATTGAATATGTGCTCACCAATTTAAGAGATGTCAACAATTTTTTTAAAACTTTGTTTGACACCTTGATTCACAATCTCTTGCACTTGCAAATCACAATACATCGTCATTACCATGGGATCAACCTTCATCGTAACCCATCGACAAAAGGTCAGAAAAGATTCTCACCTTACAAATTTCCCTTGTGTTGCCCTAGCTCCCTTTAGAGGTTTTCCCTATTGTTACATGTAAAAGAGGAGGGGGTTTCTTTCATTTTGTATGTTTTTGACTTAGGATTAATTGAGGTCCAAAGTAGCTTGCGAGGGAAGAAGGAAAAGGGAAAAAAAAAAAAAAAAACTTGTAGTTAAGTTCTTAATTTAAATACGCAATTGAATGATACAAATAATTAATTTATTGGTTATAAGATAAAATGTTAAATTACAACTAAATTATCCCTCATCTTGATTTTTTTTATTATCTTTTTTTTTTCTTTCTGGGTATTTTCTTAATATTTTAGAGAACAATTGAGCTAAACTAGACAATGGTTTTAGATTTATGGCCGTCACAAGTTTGAAGCCAAGTGACGAATATATATATAAAGATATTATATGATAAGATTTTAGACTTTTATAAATGTGACAGGTTTTACATAGGTTTTTCTCAAATACCCATATCATGAATTATGTAACGCCCTAAATTGAAGGCATTATAACTCGCCACGTGTCCTTCTCTTATTAAGAACACGCCAAGGCTATAAAAACACTATACCATAATTATATTAAATATAATCACCAAAACTCACATTTCGATTACTTTAAAACATCCCATAAAAATAATCTCTTTGAAATTATGAACTAACAAAATTCCGAAACTACATGCCATCAAAACAAACAAAACCTAACAAACTAGTCTCATAAAATTTTTCCAACAACTAATAACATTCAAACATAAAATCTATGAAGTCTTCCATATCTCTCCCATATATCCAACGCTCAAGATCTACGAGTCATCAGCTGTATAGTTAAGTCCACTATCACCATCCCCATGATCTATATATAGATCATATCCAGATAGATCATAAACAGCATCATCTTTACTGTACTTAAAAAATAAAGAAATGAGTGAAAACGCCCAGTACGCTATACCACAAACAGCTACGCATGAACATGCAATATACAAATATCACATACATTCTTAAACTAATGCAGCAATCACATATTATTATCTTTGATTAGTGAAACAAACAACATAGTTTAGAACCATATGCATCTAGTCCTAAACCCAGAGTAACTCATGACTCCGATTTACAACCTTATATAAAAATAGTTTATATACATATATATTGATGTTGGGTACTCCCACACATTGTTGCGTACCACCATATGGACCGAAATGACTCCTAGTCTATTGGAATCATTTCCAAGTACAACTCCACGGAGGACAACGCCACATAAGGATCATCAAGGCGCCTTGTTAGTATCACACTCTGCGTGGTCTTTACTAACCAGCCACACATAAACAACACTCTTTACAATTTATATGTCGGATAAGATTTAGTCAAATTATTTACTATACCTACATGCACAAGCAACAGACAAGGTAAGATCGTACCTGTTTCATTTCTAAAAACTCTAAAATCCACAAATTCTTTAAAAATACTATAAACCCTTATTTCATCGAAAACCTGATCATCAACATATATCAAATCAAAATCCAATTTCACATTCATAATTAAACCCTAACCCTAAATCATAATATCAAAACATAAGATTTATAATATTGGATCTACACACATGTCTTTTAGGATCACTAAAACACGAAACACTAAAACACAAATTTCTCCAAATTCTTCAAAAACCTAAAAATCCTTAATCAGAAATAGTACAACTGTCACGCCCGAAGGGTACCCTAAACGTGGCAGTCCGCCGTACACAATATTAAAGCCTAAGAATGACCACCTCAGTCACGCGAAGGCTTCCATACTATGTACAAGGCGTCTAACACATAAAGGAGACAAATCGGAATGATACATTTTATGTTGATACAATTGAGTAACAATGTAAAGGAAATACAATCCACTATACTCCAAATACAAAACACTATACTTCAAAATAATTATCAAACTTCAATTACATTCATCCCAAGACTTCACTACATAAAACTATTACGGCAAATCGTAAAGCTTAGCCAAAAACTTCAAGCATTCATATCTTGCCGGAATCCCGAAGTCATTCTCGACTTCAACCATCTTGGTCCCCACTTAGCATTCTTGGAATAACCTGCTCATTTAAACAACTATTGGGGTATAAGCTACACTAGCTTAGTGAGAATTCCCTTAATTCCGTACCATAACAAACAAGTTATTAATCAATCATATGCTATGCATGAACAAACACGTGAGCAAGCAATTATGTATGGGTAACCGGAACCCACACACAGAACGGATTTACGCCCTCCGTATCTTGGGTTAGGAATGGTATTGAGTCTACACGACCGCTGCTAGTCCCCAAGCCCTCGGCTCTTAGCACTCGACTCGGCTAGGCTCATCCAAGGATGCATCCACATGCGCCTTAGTACCCGAGAATGAGCTCTGGCACCGGGCTCGTTATTCAAACGAGGCAATCAACGGACCATACCGATCGACCTGCGTAGGAGTAGCACGCTACCAAATGCAATATGTCCGATGCGATGCATGATCAATTTACTTTTTGCTTAGGTCAAAATATTTATACATTCTTTAGAGTGACCAGGCAATATCATACACATAAATAATATGAATCATGCAGTTATCCAATCAAATCGTGGTTTCGATATGCTTTAGTATTCCTTGGCATACATTCATCACAGTCTCATCATATATCCCATCCCCATTCACATCGATTTTTATCTTGTTCCTAAAATTCTAATGCGACTAATTACAAGCACAATCAAGGTAACAAAACAAGGAGAAAACTCACTCAGCCATTGGATCACCGGTCTTCTAGTAATAATAGTCCGGTGGTAGGGAATCGTCGAACTCGGGATAACCTAAAAAGGAAGAAATACTCTAATCAGTATTTCACTCAAACTAATCCAACGACTTCATACGAACTTATCAAATTCGTAATTCGCGTCCTAAGCGGGAATTCCAACTTAAAACGGCCATAACTTGGTCATTTTAACTCGGAATCTCGCAAATTTTATATCGATTTCTATCTACTTCGGAAGAGCTTTCTAAATACGAAGTTTAAATCAAGTTTTGAAAATATCTAAGCCTCGGAAACGAGGATCAGATCTGTACAGGGTATAAATTCCGAAAATGCGGTTTTCATGAATGCACTTGAGATTCCTAAGTAAATGAAACTAAATGCAATGGTAATGATTTTCCCTATCATGAATGTCATGATATGAACTCTAATGAGCCTAGTTCTTATAACTTTAGTTTAAAGAATTTAAAATAACTTTTCTTAGAAACCATTTCATACCAATGTTTAGTAAGTGAATTTACTACACTTGACCACATCTACATTTTACAAGGATTTTCTTTAGAAAAACTCACTTTGTTTAAAGAATTTTGACCCTTATATTAGTTATATCCTAAGGCCTTTATTTTTAAATAAAATCTTCATTTATAAACTTTTAAGTGGGTCTTCTACTAGGGGTTTCCAAAAATCCGAATTTAGAAAATTCCACTTTCAAGTTGATTCCTTTGAGAAAAATACATTTTATACTCAAAACTTTAAGTATTTATTATACTATATCCTAAGGACTTCATTTATTTAAGAAAATACCATTTTTGAAGTTGGAAAAATAGTGTTTTCTAACCCTACATCCATTATTACGAATTTATCTATATGACTTTTAGTTCAAAACTTCTATTGGACTTCATTTCTTGTTTCCAACATTTTCTTTAGAAAAACTCATTTAGACTCATGAAAAATACTACCAAACATTATCTATTACCCATAGGCTTCATTTCTCTTATAAAATATGTTTAGAAGTTGATAAAAGTGTTTTTGACTTAGGTTTTCAAAGTGATCCGAATTTACACAAGTTCATATTTTGAAAAGTGTTTTCCTTTTTGACTTTATTAACTTATCTAACCATAGATCTACATACTAGGAAGGTGATTTACTAAAGACAAAAGCATTAAAGACTATTAATGCACATAAACACAAATAGAAATGAAACCTTAAATGCCTACATGATCATGAGTAGTAAAATGTAGATCTACTATATCAATGCTTAAATGAGTTTTGAAAACATAAAAACCATATTTTTATAAAAGATCCTTTGTTTAAAAGACTTTTTGATGGATAAAAGTAAAGCTTTTGGTATAGAAACTCCTTTAAAAGATAGATCTACTTTGAAATGGTTCGGGATTTTTGTATTGTTATCTCATTGTTCCTACTACAAGATCATGGGAACATGGAGTTGAGACAACCAAAAATCACTTAGCCATAACAAAGTTTCATGAGTTGGAAGTAGTGGATCATTACTTACTTGAAATGGATGGAAGATAGAAGAGAAAAATGGAAGTTGTGTGTGTATGTGGGGGAGCCTTAAAGTTTCGGCCAAGAGAGGGAAATGGGGAGAGAAAAGAGAGCTTTTTGAGAGTTTTTCACTTTGTGAAACTTTGGAAAGTGAAAGAATGAGGAGAGAGAGAAAAGATAGCTTATATATGGAGTGGATTTAGGTTAAAGAAGTAAAAGAAAATTTAAATGGAGCATTGAAGGGGGGCAATTTCGTCCATCACTATTCATGAGGGGGGAAAGAAAAAGTTTGATTTGACTTTGTTTTGATTGATTTAACTTGATGTGAAATTGTTAAGAGTGTAAGAGAAGTTAAGGGACAAAAGTTATGGAAAGAAGGAGTTGATTTGAGTGATGGTAAGGGTTAGGCTTGTAGAGTAGCTAATAGGTAGTCATAGGTTGTACTTTTTGAATAGTGAGGAATAGTTGACAAGACAATTTAATTTCCGGTAGTAAGGAAATACGAATAAAAAGGCTATAACTGTATTTTTCGTAAGCCGGAAAATTATGAAAAATATATTTTTGAAATCCTTATTTTATTTCGATTCAAATGAGTATTCATAAAGAAATTTTTGAAATTCTAGTTCCGGGGCACGCTTTTCTATAATGGGTCTCGGGATGACCCGGAATTGAAATTTTCTCGAAATCTGATCTTTTCTTGGTTTGAAATATAATCAAGAACTATATACAAAATTAATTTTGCTTATAAAAGTTTCTTATTTGGAAATCGAGGAAAAGCCGGATTCAGGGTTTCTAGGTCTTTCTCATAACGCTTTGAACTAAACTGATTTAGGGTTTCATTTTCCGGTTTCCGAAGTTTACTTGATTACTAGGAAACCCAGGGTATAAAAATAATAATAATAATAATAATAATAATAAATTGTGTAATGAAATAAAATGAATAGTGCAAAAGAATAATCAATTACCGGTCTAAATGAAAATACGATAAAAAGGTTATAACTGTAACTTTTATAACCCGAAAAATTATATAACTGATATATTTAGAAATCTCGCGAATTACGAGTCTAACGGTACTAATGGTATATTTTTGATATCTCGAGTCCCGGGACACGCTTTTCGAAGTCTGTATCCGAACGGGTTCGAGATAGGTCAAAAATTTACCAATCTGATATTTGTGAACAAACTTATATTACTACGAGCTATTCTACTATTTAAACTACATCTTCGGCCTCTAGGTTAAGGGCGCTAGATTGCCGGACTTAAGCTATTGTATTCCGGTTAGGGTTTCCGGATGACTTTCCGGTTTAGATTGCCAAGTTGGAAACTGAGATTTTCTGTTTATACAACGTTTAGTTTGAGAAATTTATTTTAAATTTTATTTTTATAAGTTTAATATCTCTTATTGCTTTCGGAAATCTTGATTGAATTATTATATTCGGATTATATCGGTAATGGTTACCAGATATGATTTTCTTGAGTTTGAGTCAATTATCGATTTTTGGAATGATTTTGGGAAATCTTGATTTTATAATTTGTTTTGAAAAAGGATCTTCATAGTGTTTTGTTTTCGAATTTATTTTTGCTTCGATTTAAGGTTTTATGAACAATTGGTTAACTTTAAGGATTATCTAATTTGTTATTTTGTTTCTTGAATTCTTCCTTCTTAAGATTACGAGATTTTAATTTCTAACTCGTTCTATGATTCTTGGGGTTTGATTTGATCGTTAGGGCTTTATTGTGATTTCCGTCTCTTAGGATTATTAGTCTGGTCGTTTGGGGAATTTCCAAAGTCTATATTTTATTATTGGCAGATGAAGTTTTCTTAATCGTGCCAAAGCCTATTATGGAATTGGCCTTTGGTGATTTCCTGATCCTTCAAATTGTCATGTTATGGATTAACTTGCTTTTTAGCAAATTATCACTGTGTTTTATTTTTATCCCGATTTTTATGAATTGTAGATTAGGTATGAAGTTTATCTTACGTAATGGTTTTTGGACTTAAGGACTTTTGTAGTCCTTATTTTATTTTAGATTTTCTCAAGATTGAGAAATTTTTGGATTCGTTCGTAATTTAGGATTTATCGAAATTTGGTTTTAATTTGGAGTGATTTTTAAGGTTTATTTTCGAAGTTCATTTTGAAATTATTTACTGAAATTTTCCGGGGCTTACAACAACTATCGGAAAAGATTCCATCTTTTACCATAATAAAAATTGAAATGATTCAATATTTACCTAGAACTTTGGATCTCAAACCTTTCTGATCGTAGAACCAAGATCTCCAATAACACTTAAGGTTTTGGTTCTCCAACGTAATCATCTCCAGCAACTTGATTACTTTAAAATCAATATGAAACAACCTTTAGAAAACAACATCTAATCTTAGACTCAACCAAAAGAGTCTTGAGAGAGATTCTTACCTAGATCTTGCCTTAGGTTAAGCTATGAAGAGAGAATTAAAAACCTTAGGTATTTTATAAGTCTTAGGAAACCTTAGCACAAAGGATGTATGTTTATTTTATGTGAAATATATGCTGGTACCAAGTTAGTGGCTCAAGGGCAGCTTTGGTGCAAAACAAAGAACAGAAGCAGATAGGCTGGCACGAAGCCAGTGGCCTTCCCCTCCTACATCGGCAGCCTTGACATTTATGTCGGTGGCTTAAGTCCAGCGTTCGTTATACACAACCATCTTTCACAATTTTCCTTGAAAACTTTCCAAAGCTCCAAAGCTCATGTAAGGCTGGCGGTGCTCCCACAAAAGCTGGCAGCCTTTCCTCCAAAGTTGGTGGTTTTAAAGTCGGCTTAAATCTTCCTTTTCACGTTCTCGCGAACAACTTCTTCGGGCTCAAAATCAACTGTCACATGACAAAATTAACCTCTTAAACAATCTTATATTACATTACTACCCATCACTATGATTTATTTGTTTGTACATTACATCTCTTTCCTCCTAAAAAGAACTTTTGTCCTCAAAATTTACCTGACTCATTGAATAGCTCGGGGTACTTTGATCTCATTTCTTCTTCTAGTTCCTAAATGGCTTCTCGTTCCGACTAATTTTTCTATTGCACCTTCACATACTTGATTACCTTTTTCCTTATAATCTTTTCTTTGGTATCCAAAATCTTTACTGGTCTTTTAACTAAAGATAGATTCAGTTGTATTTCCAAGGGTTCCACTACTATCTCTTCAGGATCCTTAACATACTTCCTCAGCATATATACATGGAGCACATTATGTACTCCATCTAAATTAGGCGGCAAAGATAATCTGTATGCTACTTCACCTATCTTTTTCAGAATTTCATAAGGTCCCACATATCTAGGATTCAACTTACCTCTCAAGCCAAATCTAACCACACACTTTGTTGGTGATATCTTAAGCAAAACAAGGTCTTTTGCTTGAAATTCCAAGGGCCTTCCTCTTGTCGGCATAGCTTTTCTGACGACTTTGGGTTGTTTGCAATCTCTGTCTGATCAACTTAACTTTGTCAGTAGAGTCATGCATCAATTTTGGTCCCAAAATCTGTCTTTCACCAACTTCATCCC
Source organism: Combretum micranthum (assembly GCA_024138025.1). Classification (NCBI taxonomy): domain Eukaryota; kingdom Viridiplantae; phylum Streptophyta; class Magnoliopsida; order Myrtales; family Combretaceae; genus Combretum; species Combretum micranthum. The sequence goes on from JAMXBD010001037.1 coordinate 304,243, forward strand.
AATGAATTGGCGATCTGCACTTCCTACCATACAGGGCTTCGGAAGGTGGCATTCCAATTGATGCTTGGTAATTGTTGTTATAGGCAAACTCCACTAGAGGCAAATGATCAACCTAACTATCTTTGAAATCCAAAACACATGCCCTTAACATATCCTCAAAAATTTGAATAGTCCATTCAGATTGTCCATCGGTCTGGGGATGATAAGTAATACTAAAGATAACCTTAGTGCCTAACGTTTGATGTAGACTTTTTCATAATCTCCCAATAAATTTGGTATCCCTGTCAGACACAATAGACACCGGTATCCCATGTAATCTTACTATCTCCCTGATGTACATCCTTGTTAACCTTTCCATGGTACACCTAGTTCTAATTGGTATAAAGTGGGCTACTTTAGTGAGTCTATCAACGATCACCCACACTGAATCAAGTTTTTCCTTAGTTCTGGGTAGAGCAGTAACAAAACCTATGGTAATGTGCTCCCACTTCCATTGTGGTATCGGCAAAGGCTTCAATTCCCCTGTCGGTCTTCTATGCTTAATATTGATCAATTGGCATGTGTAGCACTTGGATACATACTCCGCTATCTTCTTCTTCACGTTATTCCATCAATACAACTTCTTCAAATCTTAGTACATCTTGTTGCCTCCTGGGTGGTTTGAATAACTTGAAGAATATGCCTCTTTCAGTAATTCCTTTTTAAGATCTCTCGTTTTGGCACACATAATTTTCCTTTGTATCTCAAAACACAATCTTCATCGATATGAAATTCTAGGGCCCTTCCAATTCCATCCTTCTCTTCATCTCTTGTATATTCGGATCATCAACTTGTGCTGCTTTAATTCTTTCCAAAAGAGTAGGTTGTAGCTGCATACTTGCTAATCTAGCACCTACTTGATTGGTCATTATTTCCAACTCAAATTTTCTCACCTCTATCAGATGTCTCTTAAAAGTTATTAAAGCTGCCATGTTCTCAACTCTCTTCCTACTCAAAGCATTAGCCACAATGTTGGCCTTCCTAGGATGATATTGAATGTCAACACCATAATCCTTAATGAGCTCTAACTATGTTCCTTATCTCATGTTTAGCTCTCTCTAAGTAAAGATGTATTTCAAACTTTCTTAGGATCCACTGATATTTCATTTTCATCCACAATATGTCTTAAGAAAGTCACCTATTCTAACAAAAGCTCACATTTCGAAAACTTGCAGTTTGGTCAAAACCAACCTTAGATGTTCTTCATGTTCTTCCTTTGATTTAGAGTACACCAGGACACCATCATTGAACACTACTACAAAACGATCCAAATAATCTTTAAAACCCTATTCATTAGATCCATAAACACTGCTGGCGCATTTGTGAGACTGAAAGGGATGACTACAAACTTGTAGTGTCCATACCTGGTCCTACAAGCCGTCTTTTGAATATCCTTTACCTTGACCCTCAGCTGGTGATATCCCGATCTCAGATCAATCTTGGAAAATACTATGCTCTTGCCAATTGGTCAAACAAATCGTCTATCCTAGGCAACAAATACTCATTCTTGATTGTCCTATGGTTCAATTCCTTATAGTCAATACACAATCTCATTCTCTATCTTTCTTCTTCACGAATAACACATGAGCTCCCCAATTTGACACACTTGGCCTAATAAACTTTTTCTTAAGCAACTCATCCAACTGAACTTTAAGTTCTACATGTTCTGCAGGAGCCATACAGTATGGTGTCTTAGAAATTGGTAAAGTACCCCAATTCAATACAAAACTTGATTTCCTCTTAGGTGATAATCCTGGTAAATCTTCTAGAAACACTTCAGGGTATTCACACACCACTGGTATTTAATCAAGATCCTTCTTTTGTTCCCCTTTCTATTACCATGGTTGCCAAAGATGACCTTTCCCATAACTCGTATGTAGGCAACACTGGTGGTCTTTGTACATCCAGTTTATGCACAAAGCGATCTCCATCTGGCATAAAGGATGGATGTTTATTTCGTGTGAAATATAGGCTGGTATCAAGCTGGCAGCTTAGGGGCGACTTTGATTCAAAACAAAGATAGGATGGCACAAAGCCGATGGCCTTCCCCTCCTACACTGACGGCCTTCCCCTCCTACGCCGACGGCCTTGACATTTACATCGGCGGCTTAAGTTCGACATTCGTTATACATAGCCATCTTTCACAATTTTCCTTGAAAACTTTTCGAAGCTCCAAAGCTCATGTAAGGCCGGTGGTGCTCCCACAAAAGCTGGCAGCCTTTCCTCCAAAGCTGGAGGCTTTAAAGCCAGCCTAAATACTCTCTTTCACGTTCTTCGTGAACAACTTTTTCTAGTTCAAAATCAACTGTCACATGATAAAGTTAACCTCTTAAACAATTTTATATTACATTACTACTCTTCAGTATGATTTATTTATTTGTACATTACACATTATCAAGCAAAACTCTACTATATTTTCTTTGAAATTAAACTAAGGATTTTACTAAGTTTAAAATTGGCATAAAACCACTTAACAAGATAAGAAGCCCTCGCTTGACTACTAAGAGATACACATACCAATTTGCTGTGTCTTTTTGTGTTCAAAGTATGATAACATAATTATATATTAAATACAGATTTTTTTTATTATTGACATGATCTTGATGCATAATTGTTTAGTAAAATTATATTGCACTAGTGTTGCCCATTTTATAAAAAAAAAAAAATTGAAAAACAAGTAAAATCTCCCCCTAGATATTTCACCCCTACATTATGTGCACACATCTTCTCCCAAAGACCCATTTGCGGTCGATAAAATACCATGTAAACCGGTCCATGTAACAAAAATATTCCTAAAATCGACAAACACCAAAGGTATTTTTTTTCTTTTTCTTTTTTTCCCCTTTCTTTTTAACAATTGTTAAGCGCGGCATTTTAGGAATTGAATGGACTTGCACATAAGCAAATACTAAATATATATAACATAGATCTAAGTGGGTACAATTATGATCCAATCACGATTTTTTAGAGCATATAGTCAACATTCCTATATTTTTCACGTTTATCGATCTTGGAAGAAGTGCCAACTAACAACTAGCTTTCCCACCTCTTACTTGTGTATATAAACTACCTACCGCATTTAAGTAAAAAAAGCACAGCCTTTTCACATAAATATATTCCATCTAATTCACTCAAACAATGTTAAAATGGACGCATTTTTCTAGTATGTCAACATTTATAATTCACTATTAGAACATTGGTTTTTAAAAATAAAATTTTTATCTTTGAAAGTATATTTGTATCCAAAAATTATTGTTACTGATTCTATCCATAGAATAACTTATCTTATTAGTTTTTGTCGCAGAATTTTAATCTCTAAAAACGAATTTTTTTAATAATGAGTTACGAGGATTAAGAGAGATGATAGGCAAAATCATGATAAGATGAACACATTAACAAAATCTGTACCAAAACCAAAATCAATTGCCTCATGATGATTGACAGATATATTTTAACTTTTTCACCACAACCAAATTCTTGCTCATAGCGTCAATTAAAACGGCTGTATCCTGCTGCATGATTTCTGACTTTATCCTCTTCCCTTGAGAACTTGTAAAGGAACACTTCGCCAACAGCCGGTTGTATGCAGCACATTATAGACCGACTGGGGACACGTTTTTTCTGTATTCAAAAGCATCACGCTTGTCTACTTATCTTATTAGCTATACGCCACCGAGAGAGAGCGATTCTACTCTGTAAAAGTCGTGGTCCAAACAATGATATGTTTTTAGCAAAAATAAATGAATAATAACATGTTTACTGTATGATGTTTTGTGACAAGCGATAACTGCATAACAGACATAGGCACCGTGGAGACCCAGTTCTGAACCTGCACTGGCAGTTTTTTAATTGTGAACTGCACCGGTGAGGCAGTTCTAGAACTAGCGAAGAAACTACAGCACTGGCTAGAAATTGAAAAATTAGAGATTTCTTAAAAAAAAAAAAAAAAAAAAGAATCAGAGAATGAAAAACATAATATTAAATAGATAACTTTGAATTGTTTACACTATTTTTATGTTAATGGTAACAATTTAATACCTATTTACAGCATTTAATGATTTATCATTAACATAACAAATAAATGCAGTCTTTTGAAAATATATTTGATTTAGTTTATATGGCTCTATTTGTTTTGTTATCTTGTTGTCGTTTTGGCTTCATCTTTTTTTCATTTCCAAACACAATGTTTTTTGAAAATAGATATAGATGAAAAACAGATATTTTTACTTATAAACTAATCAAACAGACTAAATACTATACCGATAAAAACAAACCATTAAAGTTTTCCAAAAAGCAAAACCTCTTATTTCAACAATATGACAATTCTTTTTATCCTAAAATCTTTTTTTTTTTAACCTTTAGACTATTTTATAGTCTCACTCTCACATTACTAAGACTACATTAAAGTTAGACGTGTGTATATAAATAAATGAGGGTTTTTTTTTATTTGCTTAGGGTATCTACTAAAAATAAATACTCAAATAAGATTTAATTAAAATTAATTTTCAGATTACATTTGCAAAATGACAGTTTGAAACAGATATATGGAGGTGTAAATATCGCAAGAATAAATTATGAGTTTGAACAGACTAAACATATATCATGTTTTCTTAATGCAATTCTCGTAGGTATATCACATTTTGTTTATGCAATTTACATTGTCATAAATGCCCTAGCAAAGCACGAGCCTCGCGATGAAATTAAAGCATGTGAAGATTGACGGAAGATTGGAATTCACATTGAGGAAGAGTTAGTAACAACTTTCACCTTCGAAACAAAGCCAGTAGCGATAGATGGTGGGGTAGGTTTTCTGTTCACTAGAACCAAGGAGGAAGAAGACACCGGTTGGTAACTTGTCGAGAAGATTGGCATTAAAGTCAAGACCATCAACTGAGTTAACAACACCTGCAATCTCCTTATTGGAGTTCCAACAGCCGCATTTCGAAGAATAAATAGTTGAAGAGAGGATATGGGGATGGTGATTAGCCAAGTTAGAAGGGTACCCTTGTTAGATGGAGATTGTTCGATAAAGAAAGCATATTGCATTATATGAATGTGTTATAAGTACGACATGAAAACACAAATCACAACTGGTAAATGTGAATTTTTTGTTGAAAAATTTTATCGTCGGTGTCACACCCTAAGGAAAACCATAAATGTGACAACGATTTTAGTCATACAAAGGTTTCTATATCATGTACAAGGCATATTTCACAATAGCGGGGACACTGGTGGAGTGGCATAATTCGTGGTGGTGATCAATTAAATAACATGTAAGGGAACTAAACAAAGTTTTTTTTAACATGATAAGCTACATTTCTTAGGGGCATACCTTCTTTAAAACCAAGAAAGCTCCAAAAGTTATCATATTTATAAAGTTTTCTACATAATAATAAGTCTAACAAAAGAGATTTTCAAAGAAATCTACTCCAAGTTCTTCATGTAAATTTCCTTTAAAAGCACCTAATAACCATCACCATTTACCCTGGGCTTTGCTGTCCTAGGGTAGAGCCCATAGGAATTCCTATGATAACAAAAATCTATGGGGGTGTAAGCTATAATATGCTTAGTGAGTATATTTTCGAAAAACTTACCATAAAAGCAAGACAAGCAAGTTTGTTAAATAAGCATATGCTATGCAAAAAACAAATGAATCAAACAAGTATGCATAGGTATTCAAAAACCACGTATAGTATGGATTTACGCCCTCTGACAAGGGTTAGGGCATGTTCTTGCAGGTCTTCGTAACCTCTATTGCAAGTCCTGGGCACCTGCCCATAAATCAATCTGGTAAGGCTCCCCATGAGGCTGTATTCCCTGAACGAAGTAGTTTCTCAAGAAGGAACAGACTTGCATTATATGTGTGGTTTGCAGTCCATCCAATCCCATGTATAGGAGTAGTAGCCTTTAAATATCACTTAATGGGATGCAATGCATGATTGGTTCTAAGTTCGTACCAACCATATTAGGTTCATCAAAGGTGATCTAGTAATTCATCATACAACTCACAATATATCAAAAATAGATACCAACATATTAAACAACCAATCATGGTTTCGACATACTTATGATCGTTTGATCATGCAAGAAAGGACACAAGCCTAATCCCATAGCATCCCCACAACATATCCAATTTTTATCTTTTTTCTATCAACTAGTGTACTACTTTTACATGCAAAGAGAAGATGAGCAAGCAAGGAAATAAAACTTATTCGGCCATCTGGAAAATCTTCAGTTAAAGTAGTCTTCTAGGAATGGGGTGTTGATTCCTTTATCACCTAAACACAGAAATAACTGAAATGAGTATTTCCTACTAACCTTACATGAGTTTTTAATTTTACAGACTTTATTTTTGATAGATTCTTTGGTTACCTATTTCTAACCTTAAAAGGGTCATAACTTAGCCATTTTAACTCTAATTTTTGCATATGAGTAGTCGTTTGCTATCTACTTTAGTGCTCCATTTATAAGGTTACTTTTATCATATAAGGTCATTAAGGTCTTGGAAAGATAGTGGTTAGATTATGCCCTTTTCATTTCAACTTCATTTTGATACTTTTGCAAGTTTCATCTTATATAGACTCTTTAAGGCAAGTATATATATTATTCCAACATAGGAACTTGACAATAATTCATAGTACATACATAATCTTAATGATGTTTCTCAAAATAGATTTTCTATTAAGATAGTTTTGTAAAGAAGTTAGGAAACTTTGGTTCATGGAAAATAAACTTTGATAACTTATAATAAAATATTCTTTCTTAAGGCTTTACAATTGAGTGGTCCGACTTGAAAATGAGTTTCTATACATTGTTTTATTTCTTTTGAAAATTTTGGCTTGCATATGTACTTTGTAAACAAAGTTTATTTCATAATTTATATTTAAAGCATTAAACCATATGTGATTGCAAGAGAAGAATTTCAAATTTGATATTGTTACAAACAGATTTAAAAAACAATGGTAAAAAAAAAAAAAACAAAGCAATAAAGTAAAACACACATAAGATTTATGTGTAAGCTCTTGCAGAAAAAACCACAGGCAGAGGAGAGAGGAATTCAATAGTGTTGAAGAATGTAGTATAGAGGATGTGTATACAAGAGACCTTAATCAATCTGAAATCACATAAACCCTAAAAATAACACACAACATATATATGTTTTCATAAGTTGGTGCAAAGGCTGGAGGCCTAAATCTACCAACCATTATTTTAAGTTTGGTTTGCGGCTTTCCATCAAAGGCCGGTGACATAGAAGAATTAGGCCGGTGGCTTTAAGCCAGCCTACACGAATCCTTGCTCTCGGAAATTAATTCAATAAATTCAAGAAATCTAAGACTGGCCCCAAGGTCGCCAGTGTGTAGTACAAAGAGTGCTAGCTTTGACAAAATTCGAGTCACACATCCAACAAATACTTTCTCAAATTTCTTTCTTAGGTGTCAGAATTAAAAAAAAAACATTGGTGCAAAGTTTGTTTCTTAGTTTTATTATTCATGAACATTAAAAACATGTGATTTAAGAAATAAAATCAAAGTTTCACATTCCCTTTCAATAACTATAGGTCACGACATTTTGAGGAAAAATAGGGAAATTGTATTGTTTCCAAATTTTTCTTTTGACAAAGGATTTCCTAAGTATTGAAAATGAGTTTTAGAAAATATTTTGCATAACATAGAATTGTCAACATATGCGGTTTAATAATTCATTTTGGCATTATAACAACATCATTATGAACATTCTATAGATGATCAAAATTAATTATAAAGGCTTTAAGCCTAATTTTTATTTAGGTTTAACTCTTAATGCTAATGTGACAAGACTTAGAGAGTTAAGTCCAATTATTTAGAATGATCATGAGAGATTTAGCATGGAATGCTTGGAGTAGGGCCTATTGGAATTGACTTACCCAATTCCCACCTTTCTCAAATTGGCTCACGCACTACAAATAAAAGGCATTAATGGGCCAGGGTCCTTAAGGGAGCCCATTTCTATATCTATTATGAGAGGGACTCATTCTAGCCATTGGTCTCATCTCATCTAACGAATAATATCCATAACTAGATTCTTTATAAATACCACTAGCCCTCACCTCATATGGATAAGAGGAAATATGGGCAAAATGTCGTTGTGCTATCGGATTTCCATCTTATTGAATCAAATGCTTGCTATAATCGAGAATAGTTGTCGATTCATCATATATAGTAAGTTTGATGGTTGATAGCGTTTTCACCTATCACACGTGTGTTATAGCCTATTGAGATTGCCTACTCATCCTCCCTACATGATTCTCTCTTAATTACCCTCGTATGTGTTGTTTTCTTAGGTCATGTGTACCATGATAGATACGCGGCACACACGTGATTATTGCATTTGATATCACATTCACACACATTCTATGTACATGGACATGAAAATTACATTTGAAAATTTGAAATATTAATATAAACATAGAGCAAAAAGGATTGAAAAAAATAATAAGAACACAAAGATAGTAAAATAAGGATGGGAGTCTTAGCTTGTATTTAAGGCTCTCGGGACTTGAAATAATCCAGTCACCAAGAAAAATAAAATAACATGAAACAAGATGAAATAAAATAAAATGGGAGTTTTAGAATTTAGACAAGGTTTCATGGGAGTTAGAATAGACAAGTCCCCTTCGAACTTGAATATGGACAAGTCTAAGATTAGAGATTAGCTAATCTTATAATGACTTGAAATGGATAAGTCTTAAACATGAAAATAAATTACCTGTGATGTAAAGAACATGATAAGAGTCAATAGACCCTTACCATAGTGCTTATTTTGATATATTGATATGTGTTTCTTATAATTTTATCAAGAAAAGGATACTTAATTACTTAAATATTAATTTCAAGGCTAAAAGATGATTATTGAAGAAATTAAAGATAATTCAAGTGAGAATGAATGCAAAATTAGTAAAATATGGACATGAGCTAAATTTGTACATGCACTATCTTGTGCATAGCTATGATAAATGCAAGGAAACAAATTAGTTGACCTTAAAGTTTTAGACTCTCCTTCAGCACAAGTGGGGAAGAAGCCAAAGGTACGATCTAGAGAAAAAATAGAGGAGAAAAATGCAAGAAAAGGACATTCTGTTTTCTGCCTCGCTAGGCAACACGACCGTGCACGCTATAACTTCCAATGTTGGTTAAGCTTCTAAGTTCAGCCCTCTCTCGGGAATGCCTATGTAGACCGGCCCATGCAGGCATGTTTTCCATCCTAAAATATAAATAGCTACCTTCTCTTCATATTTTAAAATCTTTAGACATTCTTCCAAGCCTTAGGAGAGGAAATACAAGAAGAAGAAGAAGAAGAAGAAGAAGAAGAAGAAGAAGAAGAGATAAAGAAAAGTAATGTAAAATATGATGGATTTGATATATATAAGAGAGGGTCAATATGTTGTAAGAATAGGTATGTAAGAGTGTTGGTTTCTCTCGATATGAGTTTCGATGATAACAAAAAATATTAAGTGTTTATTAACACATTTATTAAGTGTGCAGTGCTTAGATTTAAGAATGATCAAAGTTGGTTTATGAAAATATTTTTGAAAAGTAGAGATTCAACTCAAAAAGTATTTCAGAAAGTGTTTAGATAGTTTTCAAGAACAAATGTATAGTCAAAAGGTAACTCAGAAGGTAAAATCGTTGGTTTACAAAATTCTTATAACAGTCAGAAGGTCAATTAGAGGGTAAATATCACTATGAACGAGTTTCATGAGCAGACTTCAAGAAATTAGATTTTCTATGATTCTTTATGGATTTAAAGACCCAGCTCCAAAGTTAAGTGTATTAGGGTAATACATTCAATTATATTCCACAAAGTTGGTTTATTTGTCCATGGGAATTCTACTTTTATTGGATTAAAGCTTATTCTTAGAGATTTATGTTCAACATAAAGTTTAAGATGATATGTTCTAATTCAAGTTTCTTTAGACATATTCAAGATTCGGATCAGACATGAGAAGTTGGTATTTTCTTTTAGGCTATGTCTTAACAAGACAATGAATTCAAAATCATGAAGTTTAAGGACAACAAGAAGGTTTCAAAATCATGAGAGCTAAAAGCAGCTAAAGGAGTTTAAAATCATGAGATTTATGTGCAACAAAGATATGTGATATAAATCTGTTTTTCGAATTAAATAATATCAAATATCTATCCTTTATCAGATGCATTCATGGGATTTTCATCAACAAACAAGATTATATTTACAAAACTGGAACTTTCGAATTGAAGAAGATAATAAACAGTAAATATTGTCTTATCTTCAAAGGATATTGATACGAGATAATTTGAAATAATGAAGTTCAAAATTTGCAAGACTCATTCACAACAAGATACGATCCTATTATTAAAGGATATTAATGAAAAAATTGAATTGAAGCATATCAGATTAGGCACACAAGCCGTTAGAAGAAAAATCAGGAACAAAGCTTATCTTTTTGCGATTGTTGAAGATATTTTTCTCCAACAGAAGGTCAAGAAGAGGATAAGAAGGTTTTCGAAAAATTAGGAGCTAATTATTCAAATTTTGCTTTCTAACCGTGGAAGACTGACAATGATTATACTAAAGAAGAAAGAGAAACAGATATGTGAAGTTCAATACGAAAAAGCCTATACTCTGAGCAAAAGAAATTTCTACAGCTTACTCTTCAGCAAAACTTTGTTATTTACTTTGTCTTGTTATATTGAACTGAGAGGAAACTTTTATTACTTTATTCCTCATTGTTTTAGTTCTCCTGTGAGAGATTGTAAAAGGAGTGAGAGTGACTCTTTTTCTTTGTAGATCAGTAAATAGCTTGAGTGAAGCTAGATAGATTGAGCAGAGTGACTGAAGTTCATTGTATTTGAAGAAACTTATACTCTTGTTTCTTGATTGGATAGTGGAACATACTGGTGTGGAATATCGAGTCTCCAGCATGGAGCTGGAAGAGAGGATTGATGCTTGAGGCAGAACCTCTATAAATCGACTTTGCACTCTTCTCTACTTTATCTTTTAATTTTGTGCATGTTTGATTGCTTGCTTTAGTTATTTTGTTCAATAAGAGACTAAATCAGAAAGTAACATGAAGTTTATTTTATTCAATTAGAGACTAAATCAGAGAGTATTTTGGAAGCTCAACTTTAAACTTTTGCTTAACTTAAGTGAACTTTTTTTTTTTTTGAATTTTGTTTAACTTTACTTGCAATTAAGTTTGTCGTTTTCAAGTGAGTTTAAAAGCCATTATAACTTGATTAACCAAGTGGTGTGAATTTGTTTAAGTTTTGAAAAAGCGAAATTTTTATTAAACAACCAATTCATCTCCCCTCTTGACTATTCTTTCGGGACCAACAAAGAGCGTAAGAAAAAGTGATTGGTGTAAATAATAGTGAATAGGAATAAATAGCGAATCAATAGTAATTTGAAATGACAATTATTTACTGGTAAAAGATAAAATACGTGTATAAATACTTAACTAATGTTTTTATAAGCAGATAAAATTGTATATGATATCATATGAATAATTTATCTTATTTTGTTATAAATTATTTGTTGAATTATTTTGCCTTGATTTATGTGTCGGCAATCAAATACGAAATCCGTTATTAAAAATGCTCGGAATGATTCGAGTTTCAAGAACTCCTATCATTTTAGCGTAAGTACTTCATACTTATCTTATTTTTAGGGTTTCCATGAATCATCGACTTATTTGATATTCTAAGGTTCTGGATTCATGGCTGATTGATTCTGGGGTTTCTTGGGTTTAGAATTGACCCGGTTTGACTCTAGGGCTTTGGTTTCGATACCGATTCTAAGGTTTTATCTATAAGTTTACTATAAAATTTAGGAGCTTACAATGTGTATTACTTGCGATTTAATACTGTATTTTGGTAAATATTTTTTTCCTTCCAAAGATAGACATGTTATAAATCCTAAATAAATGCACATTCTAAATAGTTCTTTAAGAAGATGGGGTAAAGATTTTAATCTCTCAAGGGTTGCTTTTAAAATTTATATTATTTGAAATTAAAATTCATTTCTTATGTTTTTTTTAATTTTAACTTAAAAAAAAACTGTCAGTTCTCGAGTATAGGAACTAAACTGTAAAACAATCCTATAGAGAAAGATCCATACCATCTTCCATAATAATCTAGTTCTAATTCTTAACGTCAAACTCAAGAACTTATGGTTTCGATTCTGGTTGGTTCTGGAACTGCACAAACGTCCAAGCAAATGAACTCTAAAATTTTAACACAAAACAAAGGAAAGAGAACTTTTCAAACCAATTACGCTAATGATTTATAAACGTAGATATGGCAACATTTTATTACTATTTACATACTACATGTACATAATATGTGGTGGATAATACTCATTCAATTGTTTAGAAATGGTAAATGGTTTTAACTTTTAAATAACATTGGAATGTGTATATATTTGAAAAGTGTCCTCCACATTAGTTTTCCTCAATTTACCTAGAGGTGGGCGTTAGATTGAACTGGCCCTGAACCGATACGAAATTACTGGGCCATGGTTTAGCCCGAGATTGAATTGTAACCGGCCCATGGACATGAAGGCCGGGTCGAGCCGATTCAAACCAGTGGTTTAAGGCCGGTTCATGGCCCTTTGGCCCGTGAATGATTTTTTAAAAAAATTAGAAAAAAATTCGTAATTTTTTAAATTAAATTAATAAGAAAAACACATAATTAGATCATCATACCATAAATATATAAAGAATTTTAAATTATAAACTTATGCAAAACAAACAAAATTTATTAAAGAAAGCACACTTGGATAGAAAAGTTATTCTAGAGTACACACACTTAGGCTAAAAAAGCATACTTGAATAAATGAAGGAAAAAAAAAGATAATTTCATAATAAATATCATCTATTCACATTAAAATGATTTTAAATATTTATTTCTTATTTTTTTGCTAGTATTTTCTAAATTTTTTTGTATTTTTTTTATTTTAACTCATTCTACTCACAAGTCAAGGCCTTGAATCGGCTTTGGCCAATCGAGTTGATGGGTTGACTGACAGCTCATGACTCGTACGGTCGGGATGGGCTATAGGCATGGTCTGCCAGTGACGGTTCAGTTTCGACCCCGCCTATGCCTATGTCTAAATTTATCCATTTAATATGTTGACACATATAATTAATAATTGAAATTTTAATAAAGAAGATGGTGTAATAACATTATATAGTATTTTAAAACTTAAGATAATCTTAATTACTGATTTGTAAATCGAAAAAAAAAAGCAGTGGAGAGATTCATTTATACCTAATGGTTAGTTTTATATAAGAACTATGTGGCTTCATATTCATACATATATTAATATACATATTATATAGACACACAAACGCTTTGGAGTTGAGGACGTCCACATAATTCTCCCGGTGGTATGTAATCTTGACAGATAATTTTCTGATTGAAAATGTTTTGACCACCCAACGTTTTGTCGTGGTGAAATTACAATTTATCCTAAATCCCTGTTGAACTTTTTGTGGGCGTAAAAGACACCATGGGCTGTGTGAGGTGTTATATTGGAGATAAATTGATTAAGCAAGAAAGTTGGTTTCTCACAAAGAGAGACTAAGAAAATTGGAATTTTGTTGGGTAAATAAAAAAAAATGATTCAGATTTATTTTTTTTAAAATAGAGATTTAGCTCTTTCCAAATGAAAAGAAAAAAAAATTATATTATGTCACATCCGTGATTTTAGAGTTTTCCACGTAAATTCACACGTCATCATGATTCGTATATGTATCCGATTCGTCTTGATTAATCAAGTTTACATCTTTTTTTCATATATATTTTTTTAAATATATTAGCACTTGAAAGAACCAAACAGATAATATTATTAATGTGGTACTTTGTCATTAGTCATCGTATCATATATGGTTTGATGGACAAAAGAAAAAAAATATTAATTTATTCTTTTTTTTTTTCCTTTCAAGAAAATATAATTTTTTTTTTTATTATGACAAGCCACTTTCTATAAATTTTAAAAATAGGTGGAAAATCTTAAATAATTTTTTAAACTTTGGTCTAAGTATGGATATACTCCTTAAGGTGTCAAATATTGTAGACAACTCCCTAAACTTTAATAAATTGGTAGTTTTAAGGATATTTGAATTTTTTAAAAAAGAAACATATCAAGATCAAAATTTAAGGAAGGTTAAAGTACATTTTGATAAGTTTGAGGATAGATTTGCACCAAGATTAAGGTTTAGAAGGTACCCTTTTTAGGGTTATTTGCAAATTCATCAAGATCCATTGAGGTAATTTGTGATTATTAAAGTTTTAGAGTTGTATTAGCATCAAGATTAACATTTAAGAGATTATTTGTATTTTTCTCCCTAGTAAATTTCCCATACTTATTGATTACTATTTTCCACTCATTAAAATGTTTTCTTGAATAGTATTCTTTCATAAAACATATCATCTTGACTATAAAAAAAAAACATAAAATAAAATAAAAACCCCCTGTTTAAGAATCCTTGATGTTGTATAGCTGTAGTTATCCTTATCATAACAGTATAGTCATTCCCATTTTAGTGTCATTATCCATCGGGCCTGGATTAAGAAAATGTTAATTATCATTGCACGAGCATTTGTTTAACAGATATACAGTAAAACTTATATATATATATATATATATATGCTCCCATTGTTCTAATGCAAATGATTTTCAAACTTTTTTTTTTCTCATATTTGTTTAAGAAAAAATAAGATAATTAATGAAAAATATTTTTCCTTATTTTAAAAAATATAGACTTATCCATAAACTTATGGGATATAAAAAAGTAATTTATTTTTTCATTGATTTATGAGCTCATATATCAATCATTTACTATCCAAAGATATTTATTATTAATTTTTTTAGTATTTTCCTTTAGGTAAATATATTTCTCAATATAGTATATGTATTTTTTAATTTTTTAGAGTTAAAATATATGAGTTACTTTAGGATTATTCTAATCATAAAATTAATCAATTATATAAAAATATGTTAATTTTATGGTAAACTTTTTAAAGGAATTTTTTTTATGGTAATTACTTTTCTTCAAAACAAATAAGATCTTAATTGAAAACTTATTTTTTAAATTTGGTACATAAAATCCTATGAAATCCTTTTCGAATTGAAATTTCGAGTAAAATTTATAAAAGGATGTTAGGCCTGGCATATTCTTTGCTTCATTTGGGGGTTAAGTGAGGGGACGGGCCCCTACTCTACTGTATGAGATAAAGCGACCACTTTAATAGTCATGCCCGCCTAGAAGATTTTGCATATTTGCTGTCTTCCTCCTAGTCCAATCTCGTTTCTCGTGGTAGGGTCGAATATTCTCTCTTGGTCGCCACATCTCTAGGACAACATGTTTGCCGCCAACAAACTATTAAATTTTGCTTTCGCTGTGTCCCCCCTCTTACTCGCTTTCCATAAAATGGCGGATTAATAATGAAAATAGTATTTAAATTTTTGGAAAAAAAAATCAAATATCTAAAATTTAATTTTGAATAATTTGATATTTAAATAAAGTTTTTATTGATTTTTTTTCATATCTTAAGTTTGTTTTTGATAATTTAGTATCTGAATAAAGTTTTTATTAACTTTTTTTCATACCTGAATCAAGTAAGATGAGATATAAATAAAATTTACAAAAGGTTTGTTTAGGTATTAAAATTATCAAAACCAAATTTCAGGTATGAAATAAATCAACAAAAATTTTATTCAAGTATCAAATTATTCAAAATTAAACTTCGAATATCTAATATTTATTTTTTAGGTATTTTTGCCGTTATCCTAAAATAATATTATACGGCAGGCTTGGAATGTTTTACACGATAATGATAATATAGGACATGTTAGTAAAAAAAAAAAAAAAAAACAAAGGAAAATGTTGTAATTGGAGAAAAGTTGTTGTTGAGTATTTGTGCAGAGATGTTTCGCTTCTTGAATGATAATCATTACAATTGACAGAAAGACAAATCAGTGTTCCTTTTTTTCATTTTCTTTTTTTTTTTCAAACAAAGTATTTACAATTTTTAATATAATCAGAGCATTGGTTGGTTAAATATTAAAAACAAGGGCTAATGGTAGGGATAAGCGAATAATTCTATAGTACATAGTATTTTTTTCATATCTTACTCATCCATGTAGAGTCTAGGTGGGTATTGAAGACCAAGAGAAAACGGATGTTTGTTATGGATTTCAACTTTTATATATAAATGAATTCTACATTTTATAAAATATGCAATATAAAGTAATCACTTTTTAATTTGTTTTTTCTATAGTTTATTTAAAAAAATTATGAAAATAAAATAATTTAATATACTATATAAATCTATATAAATTACTATAAACATGAAATTTAAAGAACAAAGAAAAAAAATTTATGAGTTTAAAGAAAAAATATACAGATTTCATAAGATGACATGTATCTTATAAGTTTTTACGTGATACAAAATAAGTACATTGTATTATAGGATAGGTTTTAGATTTAAAATTAAGTATTCTTTATCTTATAGAGTATGGTTGATAAAGTTTGATATCCTATACATTAAGTATCTGCTTACCTAGTTAATTGTAAGAAAATATACTTAATCTCCCACATTGGCATCCCGTAAGATCGTGGTTTTCCGATGGCCAAAAAAAAAAAAAACGACCGTGGTTTTCCTTTCCTTTTTATTTTTATTCCTTTCAAGTCACATAACGAGTATAATGCTCCGTCACTTTGCGGCCTGTATTAATCTTTCTCTTTTACATTACCAACATTTAGACATTTACATTTATATTTCAGTGAGCCTTTATATAACTGAAAACATCTATTCAAAGTGGAAAGCACAGAAAGTCAACTTAGGTACTAAAAAATAAGACAAACATGCCATTTGAGAAAACATTAAAAACTAAAGGTATATAGCAAGGTTGTTAAGCTCGAGTAACTACGAAAAATCGTATGAGGGTTTGTAAAATTAAAACATTCAATCAAAAGATAGAAATGTAAATTTCTATAACTTATATAAAATAAATTTGAAAAAATATAAATATACTTACAAAAGTTGTAAAAAAATTGAAATGCATAATAGAAGTAAAAAAAATAAATAAATAAGTTTTTTTTTCATAATAACCCTTAATTCATTATATAACTTTCATTAAAAAAATTGACTACAGTCAAAATTAAATTCTTTTCTACTATTTTATTTAAAAGAAGTTATAAACAAAGAAAGAATAAAACTTTTCAACTTATCTTAAATTTTAATTATATAAATGAAATAAATTAGTATTCTTGTAAATTCCACAATTATAACTCTACTTGAATTGATTGAACAAATGTAGAATAGGGCGATAGGGGGAGGGAGGGAAAGTGATATACAAAGAGTGTGTGAAAATAAGATTGGAATGTAATAAGAAAGATGTATCATCTAAATAGTTAATGAGCTTATAAAAACACCATGTATATTTTATATTTTATCCTATTCTACTCAAATAGTTTAGTTAAAAACATAAGATTCCATCAATTTATTTATACCCTCGGTTGAAATCATAAGATTTTGAAAAAAAAAAAAAACCGATTTTACACATGAATCAACTCAAAAGGCCACCTAAAATCGTAAAGTCATAGAACCGTATGTGTGAAATCATGATTTTGACAATTATGATATATAATTGCAAAAAATTAGTATAATAATTAGAAGTGAAAAGGAAGAAAAATTCATGTGTTGTATGTAATTAGCCTAGAAATATAAATATAATATATAAGACATAATGCAACTAATGACTTGTTTATTTAATGAATAATTGAAATGGGAAAAAAATTAAAAAAAGAAAACATCGAAATGAAACTCCAACCATCCTTTTAGGATCATAATTAAATACGTAAGATTCATGAATTCCGATCACCAATGACTTAAAAATTATAAATGTAATGTTCATTTACATTAAATTTTTTTAATAGGTGATAAAGTGATATGAAAAAATCATTATATGTAGTGTAATCGATCAATATGTATAAATATACATAATTGCCAAAGTGTATATTACGACAATGTAAGACATACATTAGATCATTCTCGGGCTTATTAACTCATTTACCTATTCCTAATAAAGTTTAAGAGGAAAAATTAATTCATTTTGTCAATTGACTTTCTAAAGGGTGCACTATTACATTGATGTCATGTTTGGTATGCAGAAATCATTTGAAATGGAATGGATTGAATTGAAGGAATGGAATAAAAAGGGAATGACAAATCCATTCCTTTGTTTGGATGCAGATGCGGAATGAATAGATATGATTTAATTTACATTAGAATTTACCAAAAATACCATTTACAAAAAATAAAATAATAAATTTATATAGGATAAAAAGGTAATTTAAGTAAAAATTCTTAATAGAAGAGGGAATGAAATCGTTATTCCACCTTCTCAAAGGCGGAATTAAATTGCACCTTAAAACCGGAATCGTCGATTCCAAGGTCTCACAATTCCGCCTTCTTATGACGCTTCCAAACATAGGAAAAGAATGAAAGCTGGAATCGCGATTCCATTCCGGTCCATTCCTGCATACCAAAGTAATAGGGGTGAGCAGGTAAAATGTAGATATGGTATGAAGTTTACTCGTACCATATTTTATAAGGTACATGATATTGAATTTCGTAGCCTAAACCTACCTTATGGCTCTTTGTACCCATCTTGTACTCTGTAAAATCTACAAAATACATAGTAACCTGTTGAACCTGTAAATTTTTTTCTTTTTTTTTACGAATCTCTATATTTTTTCTTTCTTCTTAAAACATCAAGTTTATAGTCTTTGACATGTTTTCATGTAATATGTAACACTATCTTATTTCCATACATTCAATATAAACAACATTAAAAAAGTAATTTTTAATATCACAAATTCTAAAATATATACAATCTATTTATGTGCAAAAGTTGAAATTCACAACATATACTTATAGAACCTATTTATGTGATATTAAATAAAATTATAAATCTTGCACAAAATTTCAAAATAAAAAACTTTGAAACTACTCTATATATTAATTAGTGTTATAATATAAATATCTCTATATAATTTGGGAATTTGAATACATACATATAACCATAGTTCTTTTAAAATAAAATAACAAGTCATTCTATGATGAAATAGTGCAAATCCTTCTATAATAAAATTTTCTGAAATGTAGTCTACAAATAATAACCTTCTATAAGATTTGATGTTTCGATCTTCTGTAGGATGATTTTGACATATTTTCATTTTTTTTTCTAACGTTTGCCAACACTCCAAATGATCAAACTGAGATGAACTTCTCTTTTACAAATTTAAAGTCCTAATCTCAACCACTGAATGAATTTTCCAATCTCAACCACTGAATGAATTTGAGAATTGTGGGTGAGAGTTGTTGATTCACCTTTGATGATAGATAAAAGGGATTGAAACCTCCTTATCCTTTATAATCGATAGGCTTAGGCTTAAGTTATGGCTAGACTAAGGTCAAACCTTCATGAATCTTATACAAAAAATAAGTTTGACTCTCTTATGGAATTATTTTAAGGCGTATTAACTAGTCTAAAATAGCTTGCTGAGATATTTGGCAGTTTTGTCTCATTGATGTATGTATGTATGTATGTATGTATGTATGTATGTATGTATGTATGTATGTACGTACGTACGTACGTACGTATCTAAAACCCTAGGTTTTCATAAGAGAAAGACTCAAAAACACTTTTGAGAGACTTTTCTACCAAGAAATTATGATACCCCTTAAATACAAATGGTGGAACTCTAATCACAGAGGCTCCTTTTAGTGCAATGACTTAGAGTTTGTCAGAATTCTAAAGTTAAGCGTGCTTTATGCAAAGCACTCCTAAGATGGGTGAAACCCTGAGAAACATTGGCATCGAAAGGATAAAATCATATGGCATGTGGCCAAACCAGACAATACTTCGGTGGGCAAAGTTCCGGGGGCATTAGAAATGGTAGTAGAGCAATTCACCAACCGGAAGTGGAGGAGTGTGTCCTCATTGCCTAGTGTGGTTCTAGGCGTATGTAACAAATTGATGATGACGTCATTCTATAAGTGGAGAAGTATGTGATTCCTTTCAAATATAAATAGTGGAACTTTAGTCACAAAGGCGCCTTTTGGTATAATGATTTAGAGTTAGTCAGAATTCTAAATTTAAGTGTGTTCTATGCAGATCAATCACCAAGATATGTGACTCCTTAAGAAGTGTTAGCACCAAAAGGATAAAAATGTGCCGCGTGTGGCCAAAGTTGATAATATCTCGCTGGGTAGGGTTCTGGAGTGTTACAAAAACACTTGAGAATTTATTAAAATTGGACAGTCTTGAATATCTCTCATCTTTATATACTTTTCTTCAATAGTGATTGTTCCCTTTCACTTGCCTGTGGGTTTTTGTTCACTCCTATTGGAGTTTTTTTGTCACGTAAATCTCTTCTGCCATTTTCTCTTTCTTTATCCTTTTTATTTAATCATTTTATGCTATTGATTATTACCAATATTTAACCCTTTTGATCTTAACAAACTGGTATAAGAGCAAGGGTTGTTTAATATTAGGGTTTTCTATTTCAAGATTAGACTTATTCAATTCTAAAATCAGTGCCATCAACAAAATTTGATATTGAGAAGTTTGATGACAATACCAATTTTAGTTTGTGGCAAATGAGAATGTTGACCATATTAGTATAACATAGATTGAAAAATGCTTTGGCAAAGAAGCTAAATTCGATGGAAGATGATACGTGGGATGATAGTGATGAGAAGCTGTTATCTGCTATTTAGTTATGTCTATTTAATAATGTCTTATAGGAGGTTATCTGAGGAGAGTACCACTAGATTATTGTCAAAATTAATGAACTCACATTTGACCAAATCTTTGGCAAATCGACTGATTTTGAAAGAAAGGCTTTATACTCTTAGAATACAAGAAGTTGCTTTTCTTAAGGAGCACATCACTGAGTTCACCACCATTATAAACGATTTGAAGAGTATTAACGTTAATGTAGAGGATGAAGATCGGAGACTATTTTTGTGTTCTCTACCTCAGTCATATATGATGTTTTGTGAGACCGTGATATATGGTTGTGATAGTCTTGTTTTTTATGATGTGAAAGCTAACCTATTGAGCAAAGACAAACTTGGTAATGAGCTCAGTTCAATTAGTGGTTCCTCTAAGAATAGTGCCCTGATGTCTCGAGGTAGAGGACAAAGTGGGAAAGACACATGTAATAGAAAACAGGTCCCGTTCTAAGTTGAAGGGTAAAGAAAAATTTTACAGATATTGCAACAAAAGAGGACATATAATCAAGGACTGGTTTAAATTGCAAAATAAAGAAATGATGAAACCTATTGAGAGTAGGAGATTTAATGAAGAGGTTGATGCCAATTTTTTAGAGATAAATATTCATGGTGACCGTTGCTTCTGTCTGTTGATGATCAAAGGATAAGATAAGGGTGGATTTTAGATTCCGGTTGCTTTTACTTTTACATATGATGCCAAACAGAGATTGTATCATAAATTCTAAACTTTTCATAGTGGGATAGTCTCTATGGGAAATTTTAGTTGATGGGAATCAGGTCAATCAGTTTACAAGACCGATCACTAGAGGCTAAGCTCGAGGATTACATAATCTTACCATATGAGTTCTATCAGACAATTTGGAGTAAGAAGAAACTAAATTGGTTGATGTTCCATCCATATATTATGACTTCAATGAACTACACGTGTCGGTGCTTCAAAAGGACGAGTAGATGAAAACTGGAGCGTCATGGCATGTAGGCCGCGACTTAGGCCACCATCTTTGAATTATAGGCCACCATTTTTTAATTATAGGCCACCATCTTACTTTTTAGGCCGGCAACTTATGTATTTGGCCGAACTATTATTTATTTTTTTCCCTAGTTTTTAATAGTTTTTTCCTTGTTTAAGGGTTTTACTATAAATACCATTTTCACGTAATAGACTCTTTAGTTTTTAGATGTTATTGAAACCCTAGTGAGAATTTTCTCTCTATTTTATCTTATCAATCAATTCTTTGATTGTGGCGAGATCCCGTTCTTATCAATCCTTGTGATCGTGGTGAACAACCCGTTCTTATCAATTTTAGATTGTGGTGAACAACCCACTTTAGCTAATTTGTGCGTCATATCAAATTAGTTAGGTGTAGTTTGGGTTATTGTTGGCACGTCATGTCCAATAGTAACGCCATCCATATCTTCTAAACACAAAGCTATGAAAATAACATTTTTTATTTTGTCCAAACATTCGATTTGTGAGATCTGCTACGTGCCTATTTGAGATCACCATGTCTAGGGTTTTAAAACATCATAATTTGGTATCAGAGCATCGATTGTGACAAAGGGACGATTGGTAATTGTAAAGTTGTGATCCTTTACATTGTTATTAGGTTATCTTATCAATTGTAAATTATTGGTAATCTTATTGTTGATCACTATTGAGATTAGGGTTTGTGGTGATATTGTGATATCATGATATGAAAGCGTGTAAGATTGAATTGGAGCCATGATTATAGATATCGTCGTGAGATTTACCCCAGCTCGGAGATATTGAATGTGATAAAAATGCATCTACCTGAGTTTGATGGTTATGGCACCCTTAGAGAGTATTTGGATTGGGAGTTTTAGGTAACGTAGGTTGTTAAAGAATTTTTACACCCTATTTGTAAATTAGGGTATGCAATTGCTAGAAAATTCACAGGACTTGCAAGGGAATGGTGGCAAGTTAATGTATTATAGAGGATTATGAATGGATATTATGAAGACATGACCTAGGAATGTATGAGAACATTGACAAGGAGACGAATTCATTCCATCATTTTATTATGATGAAAAATATCAAGAGTTGTTGGCCCTTAAGCAAAATGGAATGTGTGTTGAGAATATGCTCGCAAATATGAGGTTTTGTTGAAGCATTGTGACAATATATGAATGGCCTTCAAGATGAAATTGCCAGGGCTATTGGTTGCCAGCGTTTCCAGATGTTGCAGGAAGCCATCTAGGTAGCCGCAATGAAAGAAATCTCAATCTTGCCTTATGAAATAACAAAGCAGACGGAACTACTACAGGCCTCCATAATAATTGAGTCGCAGGAAAACCATTCCAAGCAAGATCGTTTGGTTGAGGTAGGTAGTAGTGACGTTATTGAAGGCAGTTCAGAAGGAAGTCATTCGTAGAATGGATTGTGATGTTGTCCTATAATCATCTCTTGATATATGCGTACCTAATTTAGAGCCACTCACATCAGTAGCTATTGAGTGTTACAAATATTTCCATGTTCATTCTCCTATAGTTCATCCACTGTATTATGATACATTGATAAGATTGCTAAAGAGTGTGGATCATTGTGATATTATTATTCTTGTGAGATCATATGAACTATTTGTGGAATCTATTGGAGCCTAGCTGATGGTTATATATATTGGCTAAGTGTTAGATTTTGGAATGGTAGCATAAAAATGCATATCAAATTCTATACATGGCCTGCATGTGAGTTGGTTATTAGAGACATACATGTTGTTGACTCACCGAATGACAATGGGTTTAAAGTAGTTTACTCCCAGGATGACAAGTGCAGGACTCAAAAGATCTTAATGCTGTGAGAGTTATATTTGCTGAATATTTGTCATAGCGTTTCCAAGAATTCAATTGATCAAGTCCATGATGAATGGTTTGACATGCTTGGAAGAATTTTTATTGTAGATGACAAACATTGTATCTTATGGTCAAAGGAACTTGGACTTGATGTTATATTGTGATGGGATTTGTCAATTTAGAGATGATTTGTGGAACAAGACTTGGAGGCTACTTAGGAACTAAGTGTGGTTTGGAATTTTTACTTAATTATGTTTGAATTATGTAGGTTTGTCTTTGATCCAGGTGGATTTATTTCCCATAAATTTGACGACAAATCTTTAACAAGCTTGGGAAAATGATGAGTATCAAATTACAATTGATTAAGATTTGAGGACAAATCTTCTACAGATTCGAGGAGATGATGGGAATCAGGTCAATCAGTTACATGATTGATCACTAGAGGCCGAGCTTGAGGATTATAGAATCTTACCATTCGAGCTCTGTCAGACAATTTGGAGTAAGAAAAAGCTAAATTGGTTGATGTTCCATCATATATTATGACTTCAATGAACTACACGTGTCAATGCGTCAGAAGGATGGGCAGATGAAGACTGGAGTGTCATGGCATGTAGGCTGCCACTTAGGTCACCATCTTTAAATTATAGGCCACCATCTTACTTTTTAAGCCAAAAGCTTATGTATTTGGCCGAACTATCCTTTATTTTTTTTCACTAGTTTTTAATAGTTTTTGCTTTGTTTAAGGGTTTTACTATAAATACCCTTTTCATGTAATAGACTCTTTAGTTTTTGGATGTTATTGAAACCCCGTGAGAATTTTTTCTCTATTTTCTCTTATCAATCAATTGTTTGATTATGATGAGATCCCGTTCTTATCGATCCATGTGGTCGTAGTGAACAACCAGTTCTTATCAATCTTTAGATTGTGGCGAACAACTAACTTTAGCTAATTTGTGCATCATAAAATTAATTAGGTGTAGTTTGGGTTATTGTTGGTACGTCATATCCAATAGTAACACCATCCATATCTTTTAAACACAAAAGCCATAAAAGCATTTTTTTTATTTTATTTGAACATTTGATTTGTGAGATCTGCTACGTGCCTGTTTGAGATCATATGTCTAGGGTTTTAGGCACATCATTAGCTTTTGCTAAGTGCAAGGTATTAGTTTACCTCATGTGAAGATGTAATGGTATTGTTAGAATGCTTAAGAATGTTCGCTATGTTCTAGGTTTATCTAAGAATCTTATATTTATAAGTAGCCTTGATAAAGATGGATGTCGGTGTATTGTTGAAAGTAGTGTTATGAGGATTTCCCGTGGTTCTCTCATTTTAATGAAGGCCTTGTTTCTTAGCACTTTATATGCTCTTAAGGTTCTACAGTTGTTAGCTTACTGCAATTTCTACTAAGTCTAAAAATATAGATTTTACGGCATGTGAGGTTAGGCCATATGTCAAAGAAAGGGATATACCTCTTGTGTAGTACATGTTTACTACGAGAGAATTTGGGTAGTTTGGATTTTTGCAAGGATTATCCTGTTGGTGAGCAAAAGCATGTAAGTTTTGGCATAGCAAAACATAGAACCAAAGCATTATTGAATTGCATTCATTCAGATTTAGGGGCGAACTCCAGTCACTTCTTTGGGTAATGCTATGTATTTTCTCGGCTTCATTGATGACTTTTCCTAGAAACTTTAGGTCTATTTTCCACAAAATAAATAAGATGTTTTCAAGATCTTTAAAGATTGGAAGAGTATGAATGAGAAGTAAATTAGGAAGTGTGTTAAGCAACTCCAGATTTATAATGATCTTAAATATGTAAGAAGCGAATTTAATCAATTTTGTACCTCTAATGGGATTGTGCATCACAGGACTGTTGTCCATACTCCACAATGGAATTAAGTTGCAAATAGGATGAACAGAACCTTGTTGGAAAAGACTAGGCTGTCTCATGCTAGTCTTGGTAAGGAGTTTTGGGCAAAAGCTGTTAAAACAACCTATCATCTTATTGGTCATTTTCTTCATTTGACACTTGTGGAAAGATGAACAAGTGTGGTCTAGTAATCCACTAAAGTATTCACATGAAAAAATTTGGTTCTCCTGCATATGCTCATTTGAATGCTGGTAAGCTTGATGCTCATTCAATTAAATGCATTTTTATTGGGTATGCAATGGGGTTTAAAGGCTATAGATTATGTAATCTAGAGTCTAAGAAATTATTGTTAGTAGAGATGTGGTATTTGATGAGTCTACTTTTACAGTCTGGTGTTAAGTAGCCTACTATTTAAAGTCAATTTAATGGTACATAGGAAAAGTGGAGGTTCTTATCCCTACTACTCTACTGCCTTACAATTCACTTTTGACTTCAAGTCAAATTAACTGTCATATAGATATTTCCAGTACATCACAATAACCCCCTATAGTAAGGGACAAACAGAGGTGATAGATTAAACCATTGGCTAGATTTAATGATATGGTAGGTTATGCACTTAGTGTTGTAAAAGAGATACAGTGTGGTGATCTTATTTCTTATTAAGAGGCTATTGAAGCCTTAAGACTTTAATAAGTGGCTCATTTCCATGCAAGAAGAGATGGAGTTGTTTTGTAAGAATGGTACATAGGAACTTGTACCACCTTAACTGATAAGAAGATTGTTGGGTCCAAATGGGTATTTAATGATATGGTAGGTTATGTACTTAGATTAAACCATTGGCTAGATTTAATGATATGGTAGGTTATGCATTTAGTGTTGTAAATGATATGGAGTGTGGTGATCTTTTTTCCTATTACGAGGCTATTGAAGCCTTAAGACTCTAATAAGTCTCATTGCCATGCAAGAAGAGATGGAGTTATTTTGTAAGAATGGTACATGGGAACTTGTACCACCACTAATGATAAGAAGATTGTTGGCTCCAAATGTGTATTTAAGAAGAAAGAAGGAGCAAATGTGGACACACTTGCTATAAAGCATGCCTTATAGCTAAAGGCTACAGTCAAGTAGAAGGTATAGATTATACTGATATTTTCTCATTTGTTGTTATGCATACTACTATTCGTGCTATATTGTTAGTTGTAGTTATAAAGATATTAAAACTTGAGTAGATGGATGTCAAGACTATTTTTCTTCATGGTGATTTAAGATAGAGATTGTTATGATTCAACCTAAAAGTTGTGTTGTTAAAGAAAAAGAGGATCACATTTATTTGCTTATTAATAAATCGTTGTATGGACTTAAGCAATCTCTCCAGCAATGGTATTGGTAATTTGATGGTTTTATTAGGAGCATTAGGTTTGTAAGGAGTAGTTATGGCATTTATCTTTATTTTCAAAAGCTCTATAAGGGATCTTATATATAATATATGCTTTTATATGTGGATAACATGTTGATTACTACATCTGACATGGTAGAAATTTCTAGACTTAAATCCCAACTCAATTCTAAATTTGATATGAAAGACCTGGGGCAGCCAAGAAGATTTTAGGTATGGAGATATATCAACATAGAAGCTTATGAAAGTTGTGGTTGCTACAACAACATTATATTCAGAAAGTACCTAAGCATTATAATATGTTTGTTTCTAAACTAATCCTATACCTTTCATTGATCATTTCAAATTTTTTGCTATCGCATCACCATAGTCTAATGATCAATCCAAGTACATATATAAAATCTCATACTTCATTGTAGTACGTAGTATAATGTATGCAATTATTTGTGCTCGTCTCGATTTAGCATATGTTGTTAGTGTCGTGAGTCCATACATGACTAATCTTAATAAATTTCATTGGCACTATGTAAAATGGATACTGAGATATCTAAAGGGAATGAGTGATGTATGTTTGGAGTTCAAGAAGAAGGCTAGTATTTTGGCAGGATATGTTGATTCAGATTTTGTTAGTGATCTAGATAAAAGGTGATCTCTTACAGGTTATGTTTTCTCACTAGGAGGCTATGCTATAAGCTAGAAAGCCTCATTGTAGCCAACTGTAGCTTTGTCTACTCTTCAAGCTGAATATATGGCAGTTACTGAAGCAATTAAGAGCCTTTATGGCTGAAGGGTTTATTGTTTGAGTTTAGATCCTAGGTGATAGTGCTAATTATATATTGTGATAATTAAGGTGCTATTCATCCTACTAAGGATCCTATGCACATGAATGCACTAAACACATTAATGTGCATTACTATTTTATTTAGGATATTGTGAGCCGAGATGATATTCAAGTGAAGAAGATTAGCATCCACAAAAATCAACAGACATGTTGACAAAGGTGCTTTGAAGTGACAACTTCACTATGTTTGGAATTGTTTTATGTTACAAAGCGATTGATGTAGCTCGTGGTGGCCCATTTGGCAGTTGTTGCTTTGTCACCATTTTTTATTTGTGTACTTTTACTCATTTTTTTTTGTATTTATGAGAATTTATTGCCCAATAGGTGTATTACATTTAGGTGGAGTTACACCTTAGGGTCGTAAGGCAAAAAGGTGCAATTTGTTGAGATATTTTTGGTTGTTTTGCCTCTTAGATAAATATACATATATATATATATATATGTATCTAAAACCCTATGTTTTCATACGAAAGACTAAAAAACACTTTTGAGAGACTTTTCTACCAAGAAACAATTGAGGATTTGAAAAATTAGGTAATCTTGAAAATCTCTTATCTTTGTATACTTTTATTCATAGTGATCATTCTATTTTACTTGGTTGTAGGTTTTTTTGCTCCTATTGAAGTTTTTTCTCATGTAAATCTCCAGTGTTGATTTCTCGTTCTCTATCCTTTTTATTTTATAATTTTATGCTATTGATTATGATAAATCTTTAATCCTATTATTGAAGAATATTGTATGTTTATATTTACAATATATGTTTCCTAGTTTAGAAGTGTTTATATGGTATTTTTTATATAATAGTAAAGTTGCGATATGATAGTTGTATATTCTTTTTTCACCCGAGAGCTCCAGCTCCTATATAATCTTGTATCTTGCTTATGATAAATATGAAGTGAACATAAAAAATCATTTCTTGATGGTATCAAAGTAGTGATCTTATTTTTACTTTTCTTTTCTTTGGTCATGGTGGGCAAAGGAAGGTTTGATGCAATTATGGCATCGAATTAGGTGGTTATTGCCTCTTTTATCGCTATTAGTGAAACTAATGTCAACACTTCTAAAAAATTACTTTGATATTAGTAAGTGAATTCAATTATCTTCCTTAGTCAAGGGTAGTCACTATTGCTCTTGGTGGGAGATCAAGATTAGGATTTATCAATGGTAAGGGAAAAAATCCCTAATTTTTTATTCTCTCAAATATGAGGTTTGGCTGTCAAAGGACCAGTTCTTAACTTAGTGGAACATCATATTGATGAAATCTTCGGTTATTCTAAGTCCTCTTTGGATCTTTAGGAAGCTATTTGAGACATGTATGGTAACAAAAATAATTCCACCAAAATGTTTCTATTCAATAAGATATTTCCAACCTGCATCCAAATGGAAAACCTTTTGTTAACTTGTTAGGTAAGTTAAAGAGCTTGTGGAATGAGTTAGAGGTATATAGACCTATTCCATTGATCTAGCCATATTGTGATAGCGAACTGAAGAAGATAAATTTTTCCAATTATTGGCAAGTCTCGGTTTGATTTTGAGGATCTTAGGCATCATGTTTTGATGAATCCTGAACTACCATCCTTAAAGAGCGCATGTGCATCTATTCAACGTGAAGAAGTTTGCCGAAAGATAATGTCTTGTAGTGCTACTTCCAGTACCTCAAAAGCATGCTTATCTCGCTAATCAATCTCATTATTGCAATTCTCCAGGACATTCTATGGATCATTATTGGAGCCTTTATCCTGAGATGAAGCCTAAATTTGCAAAGGATAAGGATGGACGAGATAAAAAAAGGAGTTACTAATTATAAAGCCAATTTGGCTTCTCATTCAATCGAATCCTTCACTTTTAGTCCTATTGCACTGCTTAATGATTTTGTTAGCTATCTAAAGGAAAAGCATGGATAAGGAACTATTTCAAATGATGTTGTTAATCAAGGACATGATGATCATACTGCTCTTCTTAGTAAATTTGCTAGTTTTCTAAATGATGCAAAATCTAAAAATACTTAAATATTAACTAAATATTTGTTTTTATGAAATTTAGAATCTAAACTCTGTCTTTAATTTTATTGTCTTGAAATAATTAATGATTTATTTGTATATTAATTTGTATATGTCTGATATCAGAAATGGTTTAGCTTATGTACATTAAAGACTTTAATTTTCATTGCCTACACTTAAATTCCTTTCAAAACAGCCTAAAAAGGTCTTGCAAAATCTATTTCACCTTAAAATAAAGGGCAAGGGTAAACCTATCCAATTTTCATAAAGTTTTCTTCATTGAATGCTGGAAAGAATATTTTTCAAATCAAGTTTATTTTAATTTTTCTTACTTGCAAAAGAAGTAGCTGGAAATTTAAAAATTTACACCAGTTGGGCACTATTAATCATTAGAAGATAAACACAAACTTTTTGTGCTACCATTTTTCCTTTTATTGGGAAACCCTCTTTTTCATTTTACTTACATTTACAACTAAATACAAACCACTTGTTCAAACTCTCACTTTTGATATTAGAAAATCTTTAAGAAATTACATCTCAAAACATTACTTCTAGTATTTTTGGGAAACAAGTAAAGCAATCACATTAAAAACATCAGTGAAACTAAGGTAAGTTTTATTTTTAAAAGTTACAATAAGTTTTTCTTGTCAAACACTAGTACACATGTGGTTCTTGAAATCACAAAATAAGTTTTAAAATTTATATTTTCTTTTCTAAATCTTTATCTATGGTCTTAAGAAGGCAAGCATACCTATCAGGGTGGCATAGTAGAAAGATTTCGATCTATTTTAAGGGAAAGTTGGTGATTACTTCTACTCACTTTTTTCCTATTATCTAGCATAGCCAAAATAGAAGGATTTTACCTAACTAAGAACTAAATTAAAGTTAAACTAACAAGCTTCATAGTAAGCATAAAAGAATTAAGATAAATCAATTCATAAGGCACTTAGGTTATGCTTTACCTCAGGTCTACTCATGTAACTCAAGAAATTATCAGTAAAAGTTATGTTGAATTATCGAACTGTTAGATTCACTAGATTATGCTAGAGTTTCTTTCGAAATCAAAAGTGCCTAAACCTAAGTCAAACCGCTAGAATCTCTTCTTGACTATTATCAATTTAGATTTGCATAAAGATCAAGAATCCTTTGATTAACAACATATCTCATGCAATCAATTAATGATAGAAGATTTTACCACTTCTATCTCCAAATAGTAATGAGCAACCTCTACAATAACCTAGATCTATTCATTAAAACGACCTCTCGATTGTTTTCAATGAAATCATGCTTGAACTCATATTGTGCACCATACACATTTAAGATCTATAAAGCTCAAGCTATTGATTTCAATAAATTAACACAGATTCAATTTGAGCACATCAAGTTAAATGAAATTTACCTAAGGATCCACAAACCCAAGTTAAATCAATCACTCCTCCATAGATGTAACAATACAAATCAATAATTTAGAGAAGTAATTACAGCACACAATGAGATAGAGCAATAAGATTGTAATCATTAATGAATTGAAATAATGAAGTTTGAAAGTTGCTGTGAAACCCTAAAAATCTGTGAAGCCATCTCTACATTCTCTCTCTACCAAAGGAATGTTTTTTATATTCTCTCTCAAAACTCTCTTAAAGTGTTGTAGTTCCTCTTAGGGTTTAGAAAAAGATGATCCAAAAACTCCGTAAAAATGAAAGCAGGTTAGGTATTTATAGTCTTCTGAGTTCATCCCTGCTATCTACTTTAGCCATGATAAAGGGAGGGCTAAAAAATAACAGCATTTTTTCTTGTATAAACCTACAAAAATTGTTTTATTTCTTTCATTTCTCTTAAATCTTCATAATGTCTTCCAAATGAGCTCTTCAAACCTTAAAATGAATATTTCACAAAATAAGTATCCTTTTTTCAACAAATTAAAAGAAATACATAACAAAATGTCCAAATAAGTGGTCCATTTGTTAAATGAAGTTAAAAGGAGTGGTTGTTTTGACCGTAAGACAAATTGCAACCAAAGTTGTGCTAGTATTTGTAAATCGTAGTTTAATCTAAGAAATCAAGGGAAAGTTGAAGTTGAGCACAACTTCAACCATGGTTAGAATTGCACCCATAGTTGAACCTGCGATTTAAGCTGTAACTCTTATGTATGATTGTGATTCTTTGCCCTACCTAACCATTGTCACAATGACGCCTATGGTTGACCTTGTAATTCCAAAAAGTGACTTTTTCTTAAGATTTCTTTAACCTATTTTTTCAAGAAAATTATAACATAAGTCTAGGACACTTAGGTAGTAATAGAAATTCTTGTTTAGTTATGTACTTACTAATGTATGTTTGTTATTTTATAATAATTTAGATCAAGATCAATATTTCCCTATATACAACTACAACAGCTAAGGGAAAATGCATAGGTAAGTAACTTATGTCTTTTCACATTGTTTGTGTGTATAAAATAGTGGCATCAACTTAATCACAATTGTAATTGGCTGTGTATGGGGATGTGAATAATGTATGCAGTATGTTGATTGGATGAATGACAAACTACTAATTGGAAGTGATTACCATTTGCTTGGTACTGATTGTGTAATGTGTATTGACAATTATTTGAAAATTGTATGGTCATTAAGTAATCTTGTATAAATCTTAATTAACCATTAAATGAAATAGACATGCATTACATGATTGCATAAATTACACTTAAAAGGGTATTTATGATAAATATAGCATCTTGGTTTTATGGTAATTTGAGTTTTTCTAATGAATAGAATGAAATTCTAGTTCTACGGAAGGTTACCATTGTTCAGTTTCACATGAATTAAGCAGGCACTGAAAGATGTCGCCTATTGTGTCGACATGAGGTGGATAATACTTAGTGGAGTTTTTGAGTTCTAAGGTTAAGTTAAGTTATAATAATAATAATAATAATAATAATAATAATAATAATAATAATAATAAATGAGTTTGAAAACAACTTTTCCTTCTGAGTTCTCAATCTCTCCTAGACGTGAATTATTAGAACTGGTCCTTTAACCTCCAAAAGAGGGCGTAAATCTCCATAGGTTTTAGATTCCAATCATCTAAACTGTATTTGTCACATATAGTTGATTGTTGTGTCGCATATGTTAGTTAATTAAACTTCCTTGACAATGTTTATATTGTGTTAAAGTCTAGTTATTCACTGAGTTGTGGTCTACTCACCCTCCTATAGATTTGTTTGGTTATAGGGATCGTTAGAGTTGATTTATACCTAAAAATGTGCATATTTAAGTTAGCAAAGAAGCCAAGACTTACACTGAGGAAAAACATAGTATTTTGTATAAAGAGCAATCAAAGAACAATATTTGCATAGTTTTATTGTAATGGTTAAGAACTCAATATAAGAGGTAGGTAATGCTATTCTTTTATGTGAGTTATACGTATGCATTATATTTCTTATTCTAAACAACCTTTCGATCCTGTTATAATGGTCCATGCCATGGGGCATTCTAGTTATATAGTGCTCATTAGAAGTCGTCAGATTGTTGAATACAAATGTCTATGACCCTAGTCTATTACATAGCATATCGATACTGCTAGGGTACCCTATAGGGGTGTGATATGTATGGGGATATTTTTCTTTTCTATTGATGGTTTTAAATATTTGGTAACCTTTATTGATGATTTTTCTAGCTCACTTGGGTTTGTCTATTGAAATCCAAAAGTAAAGTTTTTAGTCATTCCTAGGATTTTCACATGTTGGTTACAACTCAATTTTCAGCTCACATTAAAACTCTTTGATCTAATAGTGGCATAGTATACATTTCTCATGACATGAAAATTACTTAATTTTTAATGGAATTTTGCATCAAACTAGCTGTGTTAACACACCCTAATTAAATGGGGTTGATGAACATAAAAATCGTGATTTGCTTGAGAAAACACAAGCCATAATGCTTTAAATGAATGTTCTTAAGTCGTTTTAGTCTGATGGAGTTTTGACTACTACTTATCTTGTCAATTGCTTATCCAATCAAGTGCAGGATTTTACATGTCCTCTTGATGTATTGCAAGTAAAAAGACCAGATATTTCTCACTTAAACATTTTTGGCTGCACCTGTTTTGTGCACATATTTGTTACTCATCGTGACAAACTTGATCTACGATAAGTTAAATGGTATTTTTGGTTTATTCTTAAACAAAGAAGGGGTACAGGAGCTATGATGCTGTTTCCAAGAAACTTTATATAAGTAGAGATGTTCGATTTGTTGCAAACAGTCAATACTTTATGACTGAAGTCTAAGGGAGAAGCTAAATGAATTAATTCCTTTACCAAGGGTTGAGCCTTGTTACGATCATGCTACATCAACTCAAAATCTAATTGATAATTCTTCTTTTGTTATATGTGCCGCTGATGATTCCTTACATAATGTTGATGTTACATCTAACTCAAATGAGCTGAAATCATCCAATATCTCAGTTGAATCATTAGTTCCTTGGTATAATCTTGCACGGAATCGTCATCATCCCGCAAATTTGCTTCATTATGTTGCTCATACAGTTAGCTATCCTGTGAGTAACTCTTGGACTTGTAAGATACTATCACCTTTGCATGTAGTTTTTCAAGAAGCTCACACTCAAGCTGTATGGAAGAAAGCTATAGAGGAAGTATTGTTAGCACTTGTAGAAAATAATACTTAAGAGTATAGTCCCTCTTCTTAAAGGTAAACATGCAGTTGGTAGTCGTTGGATTTATAAAACCAAATTCAATTCTAATGATTCTGTTGAACACAATAAAGCTTGTCTTGTGGGTAAGGATTTACTTAAAGGTTTGGTAATGACTATAATGAGATTGTTGCACCAGTTGCTAAGATGACAATAATTAGGATGCTCTTGTTATTGCTATTAATAATAGATAGTCTCTGTCTCAAATGGATGTAAAAAATGCATTTTTGCAGAACAATCTTAAAGAAGAAGTATTCATGAAACTTCCTCCTAGCTATCCTCAAAGTGACAATCCCAACTTGGTTCATAAACTCCATAAATCTATATATGGATTAAAATAAAGTCTAAGTGCATGGCATGCAAAATTGAGTCATGCTCTTGAAGTTTTTGTTTTTTTTTTTTTTAAGAAGTTCTGCATATTCTTCATTATATGTTCGATTAGGTAAGGATGACAAACTTATGGTGCTTATTTATGTTGATGATCTCATCATCATAAGGAATAACCCTAAGTCAATTACTCAGTTAAAGAAGAATCTCTAGCTCTAATTTCCTATTAACGATCTCGATTCCTTGAAATACTTTCTTGGCATTGAAATGGCAACTTCCAGCAAAGGACTCTTTCTTAACCAGTGTAAATACATTCTAATATAATCTAAGAAACTGGTATGCAAAATGCTAAACCAAAAACTACTCCTTTTGGTAGTAAATTAAAGCCTGATTCAATGGGAGAAGAACTTGATGCCCCAACTTACTATCAAAATCTTGTTGGAAAACTTATCTATGTGACAATTACAAGGCCTGACATTTCGTTTGCTGTAAGTCTTGTTAGTTAACATATGCATGTGCCAACTAATTATCATTTATGCATGGTGAAACACATCTGTGATATTTCAAGTGATTGATAGGTCGTAGGATTCTAATGACCAAAAATGGGCACAAAAATTATGGGATGTATCGATTGATTAGGTTAGAAAATCTCTTGATTGACACTCTACTATTGGTTATTGTGTATTCGTTGGTGATAATTTAGTATCCTGAAAATGCAAAAAACAACATGTTGTAGCATATTCATGTGCTGAAGCTGAGTGTCACGCTGTGGCATGTGAACTTGTATGGATTAAAAGTCTCCATTTTGATTTACGTAGCCCATGTATTACTCCAATGGAATTATTTTGTGATAATCAAGCTGCCATGCATATTGTAACTGTTGGAATCTCTCATAATATTTTGATGATAACAAAAAGGAGTACAAAGTCTTTTAACAAATAAATAAAGTATAGCAATCAAAACCAAAACCAAAACCAAAATCAAAATATTTCATGATTGAACTAATCATCAGATTTTTTAGAAATTGTTTCAGAAGTAGTTCAGAGTCATTTTCAGAAGGTATTTCAGATTCATTTTCAGAAGGAAGATCAGAAACTAAATCTGTTCCAGAACAGAAGATGCACAGAATGTTGCGAATTTATTTATAAGGCCTGACTCCACGAAATGAATATATTTGGGTAGTATATTCATTTTGTTCCACTAAAGTTGGATAAAATATCCACGGGGATTTATTTCATCAATTTTATTATAAGTTACGTCTATTTATTTTTTCTTGAGGAAGAAGATCGTCAGATTTTTATTTTCACATGGTCAGCAAATTCCTAAAGATAAGGGATATACTTTACCAAGTTCATGTTGGTTCAAATTTTCGAAACGAAGATTTTTTAAAGCTTATCTTCAAGGATAAAGGATATCACTATTTTTATGGGATAGTTTGTTGAAGTATTTATCCAAATTGTTATGGATAAACATATCAAGATATATGAGACATTATCAGATGACAGCATCAACGAAATTTAGATAAAGCTAAGAAGATTATTCGGGATTGATCATACACGTAACAGACACTTCAAAGGAGGGAATTTGCTAAGTCAAATATTTTCAACTTGAGAAGAATTCGAATTGTTTTTGAACGACTTCTTTGCTAGCCGTTGAGATAAAACAATATATATAGAGGAAGCACAACAACAAGGAAGATATGATGAGAAAACGAATCTTGCTCGAACTCTCTGTTGAAAGAAAAAAGTCTTCGAGTGCATTTCTCTCAAAAGTCTTGCGTTACAAAGTGTTCACAATATTTTTGTTCGAAAGATAGGATATTTATTGTATTTCCTTGATTGAGTATCATTAAATTTTTTTTGAGTGAGGTTGAGTGTTGCAAGTTATCTGTTAGACCAATTGTGAGTTATAGGATAACCGTGAGAATTGGGACAGAGTGTTTTGTAGCCAAGAGGATTGGCAAGACAAGCTTGTAACTTTTGATTTTGGATATAGTGGAACAAACGGTGTGGAATACCGGGTCCCCAACGTGGAGTTGGAAGAGAGGACTGACGCTCGAGGCGGAACCTCTATAAATCGATTTGCATTTTTCTCTACCCTACTCTTTTATTTTCGTGCAATTTATATTGAAGTATTTGATAAACTGTCACGTTTCAGAACCTGTTCAGAGAGTACTTCAGAGAGTTGTCTGTATTCCGCATAAAATTAAATTTGATCTGTTTGAATTAAAATAGATATACAAGTGTGATTATCAGCTGTGATTAGTTTCTAAACAGCAAGTTTAATTAATTCTAAGTTTAATAAAGTAATCAAAAGGAAGTGAATTGAAAATTTCGAAAAAGAATTTATTTTTTGTGAAAAAGCAATTCACCCCCCTCTTGCTTACATTATTGGGACCAACAATTGGTATCAGAGCTTGCCTCAATTATTATTGAGTGATCCAAGTATCATGGCTGAAACAAATGTTGCAGTAAATAGAGCACCTTATTTAATGGTTCTAATTATCCTTATTGGAAAATGCGTATGGAGACTTACATCAAGGCTAATGATTTTGACTCATGGCAGGTGATTACAGTTGGAGACTATCAAGTGAACGTGACTGCTGAAGCACAATTAACTCAAGATCAAAGAGAGCAATAGAGAAGAACAACAAGGCTAAGAACCTTCTTCTAACTACTATCTCACCATCTGAATTCTATTTAATTTCATCTTGCATTACTGCTAAGCAAGTATGGGATACACTTAGTGAGACCTATGAAGGAACGAGAACAATTAAAGATACTAAAATCAATGCTCTCTTGCAAAGATATGAATTGTTCAAATTCAAACCTGAAGAGAAAATTAAAGATGCTTTTGATAGATTTGTTTCTATAACTAACGAGTTAGCTTCTCTTGGAAAGAAGATAGAGGAAGCTGATCTTGTCAGGAAAATACTAAGGATCTTACCTATAGCTTGGGATGCAAAGAAAACGGCCATTGAAGAAGCAAATGATCTCAGCGCTTTAACCTTAAGTCAACTCAAGGAGAAACTGATGGCGTATCAATCTCACATAGATGCTACTGAAGAAGCAGAAGGAAGCAAGAAAGCCATTGCTTTTAAAGCAAAGGAAGTTCATGCGGATGCATCAGATTCAGAGACCAGTAGCAATGATAGTGATGACATCAACTTGTTGGCTAAAAGAATTGGCAAAATTCTGAGAAGAAAGCAAGGTAAGAAATTTACTAAAAAATTCGAAACTAAGAGATATGATGCAGGTAAATTCTTCAAGGACAAAGACAAGAAAAAGGAGATGAAAGAAGAGAAGAAACAAGAAATTATTTGTTATGAATGCAAGAAGCCTGGTCACATTAAATACGAGTGTCCATCACTGATTAAGAAAATTGAGAAGTTCAAAAAGAGAAACAAAGCCTTGATGGCGACGTGGAGTGACCTTGACGAATCAGAGACAGATTCAGAGGATAACTCAGAGGATGAAAAGGATGATTCAAACATATGCTTAATGGCACAATCTGAGGTAAATTCAGAACTTGATTATGTTTCTGATGAGGATGTAATGATTGAAATGCAAAACTTATTGAAATCATTGAAAAAGGCACATGTTAAAATAAATAAACTTGATTCTGAAGTTAAATCTCTCAAAAATGAAAAGGAAGTTGTTATTCAAACAAATAGGTTACTTATGGATGAAAACGACATATTGAAACATGATAATGAAAAATTACATGTGAAAGTGAATAAATTCATGAGAGAGAATAGTATACTAAAAGAAGAGACTAAAGAACTTAACAGAAGAATAGGAGACTTATCTCAATCACTAAAGAATACGTTCAGTAAGTTCAATGAGAGTGACAAAAAGTTAAATATGTTGATTTCCTCTCAAAGAACTGATAAAATAAAATATGGCTTAGGATTTGAACAAGGTAGCAGTAGTAAGAATGTTCAAAAAACTGTATTTGTTAAAGGAAAAGAATCCTTATTTAAGGAAACATCTACAGTTAACAACACTGTAACAAAGAAAAAATCTGACAGTCCAGTCAGAGGGTATTTCAAAGGGTATATCAGAAGGTACCCAGATCAGAACAGAAACTTTACAAGAAGAGGGCAAGTGAAGGAACAGGTAAGAGGATATTCTAGAAAATATCCACATCAGTTCCAGAACAGGAACAATAGATATGGGAATAGTTATTCTTATGCTTGTTATTTTTGTAATAAAATTGGCCATATTGAGAAGTTTTGTTTCTACAAGAAAAACAAGCTCATGAAACAACAAGTTAATAACTTTGAAAAGAAGAGCTTGAATTTCAAAGGACCCAAACTTGTTTGGGTTCCTAAGAAGGTTTAACCCTTTGTTGATACATGTAGGAACAAGAAGCAAAGCTTAAAGGAAAATGGTATCTCGACAGTGGGTGTTCGGGACATATGACTGGAGATGCTTCTTTGTTCACAAGTATTAATTGGAAAGAAAGAGGATATGTTAAGTTTGGTGACAATAGTAAAGGTAAAATAGTGGCAACAGGTACTATTGGTCTATCTCCTCATACAATTGAAAATGTTTCTCTTGTTGTTGGATTAAAACATAATTTATTAAGTATAAGTCAATTATGTGACAAGGGTTACAAAATGATTTTCGAACATGATAAATGTTATGCTTATGACAAGAATGGAACAAAACTATTTGAAGGATATAGAAACAAGAATGTTTATTTAGTCAAACCTTCAAATGTAACTTTCGAAAAATGTTTCTTTGCTATGTCTGAAAATATAAAAATATGGCATAGAAGACTTGGTCATGTTAATTTCAATCAACTCGAAAAACTATCCAAGAAGAAAATTATTTTTGGCTTACCAAGAATAAATATAAAACAAGACATTAAATGTGAAACATGTATGAAAAATAAAATGGTTTCACCTCATAAAAGCAAGAATGTAATCTCTACTAAAAGACCATTGGAATTGTTGCATTTAGATTTATTTGGTCCAACAAGAACTTTAAGTCTTGGAGGATGTCGTTTTGGTCTTGTAATTGTTGATGATTATTCTAGATATACATGGGTGTTTTTCTTAAAACAGAAGATAACACATTTGAAGTATTTGAAAGATTTGCTAAGCAAATTCAAAATGAAAAAGGAATGTCCATAATAAGTTTAAGAACCGATCATGGAAGAGAGTTTGACAATGCTTTATTCATAAATTTTTGCGATGAAAATGGTATAGCTCATAATTTTTCCGCTCCTTATACTCCTCAACAAAACGGGGTTGTAGAAAGGAAGAATAGAACTCTTCAAGAAATGACAAGAACTTTGTTAAATGAAAACAAAGTAGCTGAGTTTTTATGGGCAGAGGCTGTATCAACAGCATGTTACATAATAAATAGAGTGTATCTAAGACCATTAACTTCAAAAACATCATATGAGTTGTTTAAAGGAAGAAAACCTACTGTATCTTATTTTCATGCTTTTGGATCTAAGTGTTATGTGTTGAAAAACAATCTAAATATGGGAAAATTTGATGAAAGATCCGAAGAATGTTTATTTGTAGGATATTCCTTGAACAGTAGAGCTTATCGTGTTTTTAACTTAAAAACAAGAATAATCGAAGAAACTATAAATGTAAAATTTATTGAGAAAATTGAGGATGATGATTTTGATGATGAAGAGAGTGAAGAATTAGTTAAAAAGGAGGATATTAGTTCTCAAGCAAAAGATGAGCAGAATTCTGAAACATCAGAAGAAGTTGCTCCTCAAAATGATACAGAAACTGAGTCAGAAGAAAACTCAGAAACTCCTTCAGAAGCTATTTCAGAAGGTATTTCAGAAAGTAGCAGAAACTGGAGGTATGTATCTGCACATCCATCTGAGCAAATTATTGGTGATTTAAATACAGGAGTAAGAACTAGAAGTAGTTTACAAGAATTTGAAAGTCATTTTGCTTTAATATCAGAAATTGAACCTAGTAATATTGATGAAGCATTAAATGATAATAATTGGATTGAAGCAATGCAAGAAGAACTCAATCAATTCCAAAGAAATCAAGTATGGAATTTAGTACCGTGTCCTAAGGATAAATCAATAATAGGCACCAAATGGGTATTTAAAAACAAACTTGATGAAAATGGAAAAATAGTCAGAAACAAAGCTAGACTTGTAGCTAAAGGATATTCACAAGAAGAAGGAATAGATTATGATGAAACATATGCACCTGTAGCTAGGCTTGAAGCAATTAGATTATTACTTGCATTTGCATGTTACAAAGATTTTAAATTATTCCAAATGGATGTTAAAAGTGCTTTTTTAAATGGTTATATTAAAGAGGAAGTTTATGTACATCAACCACCTGGATTTGAAGATCCATCAAAAGAAGATTATGTATTTAAGCTAAGAAAAGCGTTATATGGTCTTAAACAAGCTCCTAGAGCTTGGTATGAAAGATTAAGTGAATTTTTGATCTCAAATGGTTTTTCAAGAGGAAAAGTGGATACAACTTTGTTCTTAAAACATTTTGAACAAGATATTCTGATTGTTCAAATTTATGTTGATGATATCATTTTTGGATCAACTAATGAGAAATATTGCAAAGAATTCTCTAGTATGATGCAGGCTGAATTTGAGATGTCCATGATGGGAGAGCTAAATTTCTTTCTTGGTTTGCAAATTAAGCAAACAAAAGATGGAATTTTTATCCATCAAGAGAAATATACAAAACAAATAGTGAAGAAGTTTGGTTTTGAGAATTGTAAAGGAGCTGCAACTCCAATGAGCACAACTACAAGGTTAGATCTTGATCCTAAAGGAAAAAGGTAAATGAAAAGTTATATAGAAGCTTAATTGGTTCTTTATTATATCTTACAGCTTCTAGACCTGATATATTGTTTGCTGTATGCTTATGTGCTAGATTTCAAAGTGCACCTACTGAATTACATTTAAAAACAGTTAAAAGAATCTTTAAGTACATTTCTTGTACATCTAAGATAGGCATTTGGTTTCCAAAGAATAAAAATTTTGAATTACTAGGATATTCAGATGCAGATTATGCAGGATGTAAAGTAGATAGAAAAAGTACTTCAGGTACATGTCAATTTTTAGGAGATAAATTAATATCTTGGTCTTCAAAGAAACAAAATTCTGTAGCTCTTTCAACAGCTGAGGCAGAATATATTTCAATTGGAAATTGCTGTGCTCAAATCTTATGGATAAAACAACAATTGAATGATTATGGAATTAATTGCAAAAATGTACCAATAAAATGTGATAATACTAGTGCAATTAATTTAACCAAAAATCCAGTTCAACATTCAAGAACAAAACATATTGAAATAAGACATCATTTCATAAGGGATCATGTAAATATTGGCAATATTAGTATTAATTTTGTCCTACAGAAAGACAATTAGCTGACATTTTTACAAAACCCCTTGAAAAATCTCGATTTGAATTTATTCGTAATGAAATAGGAATATGTAATCCTTTGTAATTTCTGATATTTATTTTGCATTAATTGCTCGATCAGAAATTTCATTAGATTCATTTTCTTATACTCAAGTAGTCTCAATTTAAGATTCTTTATGTTGGAAACATAAATTTGTAGTTAAGAGGATTACACGGTTAAAGAGGATGAATAAAAGATATTTTGTTTTCTGTTGGAAATCTAAACAGAATTAATAACTGATCTTGTGCATCGTGCAATTTTTAACCATCGATTCTTTCTCTCTCCTTCCATTTCAAAATTTATCTTTTCTCTCTCAATCTGCAAAATCCTCTCGTGTGTTGTTCAAACCCTCACGTTTTTCTTTCAACATATGGCTCCAAGAAAATCTTCCCGAATTCAATCCAAGGGTTTCAAATCTAAACCATCTAAAACCCCCGTTGAAATCTCTGTGGATTCTGACTCTCAACACAGTTCGAAATCATCTAAGGGTGTTCATGTTGAAACAACACCAAAGGCAACCGCGATAAAGTCTAAACATCTCAAGATCCTTCTTTGGCAAAGGATCTGAAAAAGAAGTGACTGAGGAAAAGAGTTCATCTGAGGAACTCGCTTCTGAATCCACTAAGGAAAAGGAAGTTGATAACGAAAGTGGTTCAGAATCGGATGCTGAATCAGAAGCTGATTCAGACGCAAAATCAGAGAGTGCGAAAGCAAGCTCTGAATCTACCTCACCCTCTCCGTCTTTTCAGAAAAAGAAAGCTGATCCTAAGAAGGTATCAAAAAGGGGAAATAAACAGAAGGAGGAAACCCTAAAACATGTCAGGTTGGTTAAATCCAAAATCCACCCTTGTTCTTTTATCGATTTCCAATTCTTTGAAAAGAAAGGTTTTTATGCTAGTTTTTGGCTAGACAGAATAGGAGCTAAAGGGTTGTGTGATTTACGCATTGATATAATTGGAGAATTAGTTGAAGAATTTTACAAGAATCTGAAATTTGAAAATGAGACTTTGTTGATCTCGAAAGTTGGAGGAAAAAGGATCGTGGTCAATAGAAAGATGCTGATTGATTGTTTAGGTCTGTTAGATCATGGGGATGATCACGAGCTGATAACCTTAGGTAGAAATGAATCTATGCAACTCTTGAATGATGGCATTGGAAAGTTTCATGCCAAAGATATTTTCATTTCTGAATTCGAGTTGTTGATAAGGTTGCTGCATAAAATTGTTATCGAGTGCATATTACCAAAGAAAGGAAGTCCTACTTCCATTTCTAAAGAGGAGGCAATCATTGTTCTGGGGATGAAGTTGCAAAAACAACTAGACTTGCCTAGGATTATCTTACGGCACATGTGGAGAAATAAAAAGCACATGATTTATGGAAACATAATCATGAAAATTTTGCAAAAACATCATGTGAAGATGCCTAAGCATGTTCGTAGTCCTCAAATAATGAAGAAGATTGGTGATAAAGTGATTAAGCACATGAGTATTTCGATAAAGGAGAAATTTTGGTACAGCATTGATGGAGCTTTCTATGTTCATCCGAAGAATCGCAAGAGAGAATTGACTCTCAAAAGAATCTTGGACGAAATAGAAAAAGAGGATCCACATGGTGTTGAAACATCAAAGAAGAGGAAATCTGATAAGGATGCCAAAGGAAAAGGGAAGGCTCCTGTTGCAGCAAAGAAGAGAAAAAGGGATTATGAGTTGGGGACTGGGAAGAAGTTTGAGATCAAAGAAGGGCAGACTGTTGAATCAGATTCTGATTCAGAGACTGAATCAGAGGGTATTCCCTTGAAGCCACCAGGAGAGACGTCCCAACCTATCTCTCTCCAACAGATTGACAATCTCATTTCTTCTCG
Source organism: Combretum micranthum (assembly GCA_024138025.1). Classification (NCBI taxonomy): domain Eukaryota; kingdom Viridiplantae; phylum Streptophyta; class Magnoliopsida; order Myrtales; family Combretaceae; genus Combretum; species Combretum micranthum. Next base: position 348,347 of record JAMXBD010001037.1, read on the forward strand.
TATGGAAGCATTCTTGAAGAAATTTGATTTGTCCTCTGTTCAAAAATCTCCTTTGGTCCTCCCCGATCCTCAAGTGGAAACCAATCCATCTGAGCCAATTTCTGATCCTGTCTTTCCTACAACAACACCTGGTTCATCATCTCCACCTGCGGCTGACATTCCTAAAGATCCAACATCTCCATCAGCTGCTGGAATCCCTCATGTTGCTGATCCTGACTCCATTCCACCTGCAGAGGATGTAGAGCAACCAGCAGAACATGTTCCAGAACCAACTCCACCAGTTGCTGATCCAATGGAACAAGTTCCTGCTACAGCTGAGGAAACCCCTGTTGCAGCTAAAGACATTCCTGTTGACCCTACTCCTGAACAACAAGCTGCGGTTTCTCTCCTATCCATCCCTCAACAATCCCCTGCTGAACAACAAACTGATTTTTCACTATCTCCAACTCCAACTCCTGCTAAATTTTCTGGCAGGAAGAAATCTCTGGCAAGGAAGAAGACATCTAGAAAGAAATAGAGTTCTTTATTTTTTTTACAGACAATTTCTCTTAGCGAATTTTCTATATTTTGTTTTCGGTTTGTAATGAAGATTTTTTTTATGCTGAAATCTCTATATTTCCTTGACTTCAATGAATTTTATATGCATAATTTCAGGGGGAGTTATTTTTTTCTGATAACAAAAAGGGGGAGAAGATATATGATGAAAAACAAATCTTAAGATATCAATATAGTTTGTGCAATATGCTTATGATATGAGATTTGATTATATTTGTGAGTTAATGATTGATCCGTATGTATGAGTTTTGGTTAAATCTGATATGTTTTTGATATATGATATTATACTTGTTTTTAATCATAAGGTTTTGTTATCTTCAAAAAGGGGGAGAATGTTGGAATCTCTCATAATATTTTGATGATAACAAAAAGGAGTAAAAGTCTTTTTAACAAATAAATAAAGTATAGCAATCAAAACCAAAACCAAAACCAAAATCAAAATATTTCATGATTGAACTAATCATCAGATTTTTTAGAAATTGTTTCAGAAGGTAGTTCAGAGTCATTTTCAGAAGGTATTTCAGATTCATTTTCAGAAGGAAGATCAGAAACTAAATCTGTTCCAGAACAGAAGATGCACAGAATGTTGCGAATTTATTTATCATCTGAAGGCCTGACTCCACGAAATGAATATATTTGGGTAGTATATTCATTTTGTTCCACTAAAGTTGGATAAAATATCCAAGGGGATTTATTTCATCAATTTTATTATAAGTTACGTCTATTTAATTTTCTTGAGGAAGAAGATCGTCAGATTTTTATGTTTCACGTGGTCAGCAAATTCCTAAAGATAAGGGATATTTTACCAAGTTCATGTTGGTTCAAATTTTCGAAACGAAGATCTTTTAAAGCTTATCTTCAAGGATAAAGGATATCACTATTTTTATGGGATAGTTTGTTGAAGTATTTATCCAAATTGTTATGGATAAACATATCAAGATATATGAGACATTATCAGATGACAGCATCAACGAAATTTGGATAAAGCTAAGAAGATTATTCGGGATTGATCATACACGTAACAGACACTTCAAAGGAGGGAATTTGCCAAGTCAAATATTTTCAATTTGAGAAGAATTCGAATTGTTTTGAACGACTTCTTTGCTAGCCGTTGAGATAAAACAATATATATAGAGGAAGCACAACAACAAGGAAGATATGATGAGAAGAACGAATCTTGCTCTAACTCTCTGTTGAAAGAAAAAGTCTTCGAGTGCATTTCTCTCAAAAGTCCTTGCGTTACAAAGTGTTCACAATATTTTTGTTCGAAAGATAGGATATTTATTGTATTTCCTTGATTGAGTATCATTCAATTTTTTTTAGTGAGGTTGAGTGTTGCAAGTTATCTGTTAGACCAATTGTGAGTTATAGGATAACCGTGAGAATTGGGACAGAGTGTTTGTAGCCAAGAGGATTGGCAAGACAAGCTTGTAACTTTTGATTTTGGATATAGTGGAACAAACCGGTGTGGAATACCGGGTCCCCAACGTGGAGTTGGAAGAGAGGACTGACGCTCGAGGCGGAACCTCTATAAATCGATTTGCATTTTTCTCTACCCTACTCTTTTTATTTTCGTGCAATTTATATTGAAGTATTTGATAAACTGTCACGTTTCAGAACCTGTTTCAGAGAGTACTTCAGAGAGTTGTCTGTATTCCGCATAAAATTAAATTTGATCTGTTTTGAATTAAAATAGATATACAAGTGTGATTATCAGCTGTGATTAGTTTCTAAACAGCAAGTTTAATTAATTCTAAGTTTAATAAAGTAATCAAAAGGAAGTGAATTGAAAATTTCGAAAAGAATTTATTTTTGTGAAAAAGCAATTCACCCCCCCTCTTGCTTACATTATTGGGACCACGTAACCAATCCAATGTTCGATGAAAAGACGAAACATAATTGAAGTGGATTGTCATTAAATTCATTAGCAAGTTCAGTCTCACCTTAATAATACCTATTATGAGTAGACTAGTGATCAACTAGCTGATGTGTTTACGAAAAGCCTGCCTTTAGCTTAGTTTCATTGACTATTGAGCAAGCTTGGATCCATCAATCTTTTGGATCCCACTTAACACGGGGGGCGGCGGGGGGCGCAGGGGAAGGGGAAAAGGTATTGAAGGATAATCTTTGTGTATATTTATGATATGTGTTTTCTAGTTTAGAAGTGTTTACATGGAATTTTGTGTTAGGATTTTATATTTGATATTCTTTTGTTTTACCTTGAGAGCTCCAACTCTTATTTATTCTTGTATCCTTTTATGATTAATATGAAATGAAAAGAAAAAATTGTTTCTTTATGTATTGATCCTAACATAGCTTTTATAAGTAAATGACCTTTCTTTTGGTTTATTTTTTTTTTTGTGAAATGTAAAGTAAGTTGAAAGTGGTCAAACTAGTCTAGTAATCCCTATTCAATTCCTTGAATTGGTCACAATTTCTTAAATTCTACAACTAGCTCAGAAAATTGATTTGTGACACCCAATTGGATTAGAAAGCTAATTAACAAAATGATCACTTTAAGCAATAGGATTAGGAAATGCTATAAATGATGGAATTGAAGAACATGTGTCATATTTAGTTTAGGGATTACAATAACCAACCGCTTTGGTAAAAGGGTAGTGGATTAGTGTAAACATATGCCATCAATGGATGCTACATCAATAATCAAAAGCATTGTTTAGATTTTCTTTGTTTTTTTTTTCAAGTAGAAATTTAAAATATAAAGTTAATAAAGAAAAATTCATAATGGTATTTTTGCTCCCTACCGCCTCTGTCATTTTTTCTACTCTTGATCTTGTATATGCCATTCAAATTCAATCCTAAGATTAGACTTTTACAAGTGAAAGTGCAATTAAAAAATATATTTAGCACTTTCAACTTCTCATATAAAACTAAAATAGCCAAAATTAGTGATTTATTTTGATATGATTCTCACTTTATCTAACTTGAATTTGCATGGTGCAAGTAAATCTCAATTTAATCTTCTTAAATTTTAAACCTATACATACATGTACAATCTTTTGACATGGGAGGATTAGCCTGGCATATATCTACTAGGTGTCATGAAAATTGTTACGAAAGGGAGAAGCTTTCAATGGGGATAAATTATTCAAATGGACATTATGAAGAAATACACTAATAGGTTTGACACTATCTATAAGCTAAATCCTTAATATATTAGGTTAATGGTTCTTTCCTCTTATAAACCCTTCACATAAGTCTCACAGTTCCAATATAAGGATTTTTTTAACCTCACACTTGCACATAACAAATCTTCCTCTTAAATATAAGTCTCTACAATGGGTTAGGTTATACTTCCATTCAATAAGAGCTTGTCAAATTGACTCAATCAAACAGGCTTTTTGTGAGTGGTCTACTACCCACCTACTCACCATACATGAAGGATTTTACAAAGGGTCACACCATAAAGCTCTTCTTTTCACTTGGAGGGTCAACCATAAGAGTTTTTCAGCCGAATCATTAGCTCTGATACCAATCGTTATGTTTGTTACAACCTAGGAAGATTGAAGTGCTTATAGCAAATAATGACAAAGGACAAAAGAGAAGATTGAAAAATATTATGGCAAGAGAAAGAACATTCAAATGAAAAGAAAAAGAGCAAAATGTTACTAAAAGAGAAGACAAGTAATTTACAAAAGAGAAATCACTCAAAAATAAACCCCAAATGCACCCAATCTCTCACTCTAAAGATACTCACACTAGAATTGATATTTGTTGTTATGTATATTTTTCTGAATACTTGTATTGTTGAAACTGCAAATGAGAGACCATTTATAGGGTGCCTCTAATATGGTAGTTGGTGGTAGTTGGTAATAACCTCACCAACTACTACCACCAACTACCCTTCCTACTATATATTCTAGAATATTTATAGATAAATCATAAGTACAATATTCTAGAAAATTTACCTACAATAAAAACTAGAAAATTCTACAATAAGTATAAATATGTGGCACAGTTTAAGCTACATTACAAAAATAAATTATTATTTTTGTTTATACACATTATTTTAAACCATATACACGTGACATATCATTCGAATCAACATTCTTCTCAGCAAAGGATTGAAATTTCTCACTATATTCCCATGTAGCAACATGAATTTTCTTATATTGAATAGCGTAATGTCAGATTAACTATCGGTCATGACAGGTCCTTAGCGTGCATGTGACTGCACAACATGCAATAACGGAGTTGATTTAATGGACTAAATTGAGACCTAAATACCGACCAATATTATGTACTTTTGTCTCTTTTCGGCTAGTTTGTCGGCTTCACATGCAAAACAACAAAAACATTTCATTGGATAGTGGGTTCATGCATGAACTGCATTTGGACAATAATTCAATATTTTATTGGACAACAGAAGCATATATTATTTTGGCGTTAGTATGAAAAGGAAGATAAGTATATACAGTACCAATATCCGGTCTTTTTCCTCCAGATGATTCTTTCCTATCACAATTATTGAGAACAATATTGAAATTCAGGTGCTTTTCCATTCCAAAGGTAAAATTCGAAGATTCAAAATATTTATTTAAATTTAATTTTTCAGTTGTCAAATTTAACTTCCGAAAATTAGAGTACTTAAATATCACACTAAATCAAATTATCGTATTCATCAAATTCACTAGCTAATCCTGTTATGTTTAAAATCCTCATACATCTCATAAAAGGGTATGGGTTAAAATGTTAACCGATAAACATGGATGCAATTTGATGAGTTGTTATAGGACATTTGACCTTTCCAATATATTAAAAAATCATATACTATTAAACTTATAAGGTTTTAAGGTTTGGTTTGGTTATTCCTTAAAACCCTATAAGGTGTAAGATCAGGTTTTAAATTTAATGTAAAACTTTGTAGGGAACCCAACCTCACACATAAATCTTATAAGGGTTTACTCTTCATATCACTTTTAAATTTTTACTTCAAGTTTATGTCTGTCTCCTTGGGCAATTATTTATGAATATGAAGAACTTTTGTGAGATTCGATTTTATGTAGATATTATTTTTAATATATCTAGTTGTATTGTTATAAGAGTACCAATAATCATAATATAAAAAGAAAAAAGATTTTTTAAAAGAGGTTAAAATGTTGTTTATCGGGTCATTATAGGATTGGGTTTAGGTAAACCCAAATTCTTGTGGAGGTTGGTTTTGAGCATAATGGAAAAAAATCATATAATTTTTTTTTTTTTTAAGCTTTGATAGTATGTTTAAAAACAACATGTCCCAGGAGATATTCATAAAGGAAAAGATAGAGATACAAACAAAGAATAAGCGTATCATAACGTTACGGATCAGAAGAATGTGCATTTTTGCCTAGTCATAAATTCTGGTCTACTTGTGACTGTGGAGAGTGAATTGAGAACTGAGTTAGTGAGTGAGTGAGTGCAGATTCTTTTTCTTTAAGCATTTGTGTCAGGCACGACATCCAACACACATCACTTTGTTCCGTCCGATACAAATTGTTTGACTGCTTGCTTTGACCAGTCAAACCATCTTGGCCGATCCCAATGATGTTTCCTATAGCCATTCTGGACCCACGCTCAACAATCAGTGACCAGCTCCGAAGTGCGGGTTCTTTTCTTTATTGCAATGATAACGTTCGATTACTGAGAGTTGCATATTTCTTAAGGTTTTTTAGTTAAAATTTTTCACCATTTTAAACTTTAATTGTATATTTCAATGCAAAAATATAAAAGGTAAATTTTTTTTTTCTCTTTTCAAATTTTAACAAATACTTATATATCTATAACATTTTCTTTTTTGCAATAATTTGAAGCATCATATGCATTTAAATAAAAGATTGTGTATTGGTGAAAAAAGAAAAAAAAAAAAAAGAAAACAATAACTCCAAGAGTTTTGGGCAATCAGCCACTCATAAATTGGATTAAAATCATGAATGGAAATTGATATATAGGGAACCATTCATCTATTTATATTTATTACCCTTTATACTATATATATAATCTAGTATACAACAAAAGTAAGATAACTGTTGAAAGTAAGATTGTTCGTTGAACAAAACCAAACGCAAAATGAAGTTTTATTATATTTCGATTCGGTCAGAAACAGTTACGGTTCAATTCAAAGGGTCAAACCGATCAAACCATTTGAACTTGAACCGAATCGCTTCATATTAAAAAAAATAAATAAATAAGTCATATTATTTATTTATAACACTTAAGCATTATATATTAGGATTCGTATTACTTTAAGATTAATTCAAAAAATGCAAAATTCTTATTATAGAATATATCTATAGGAGTAGGTTTTATACTAGGTTGCAATATCTACAACCAACAACACTGAGATAATTTAGAACTTTAAACTAATTAGTATAACAAAATTTAATACATTTAAAGGAAGAATATTATAAGTAAATGTGAAATTTATGCAAAAGAATAATTTTTTGAGTTAATACTATAGGTTTATTAAAAATATATGATATTTTAAATTTGCATTGAAAAATATTTTTAAAACATTATAATATATGTATTTGAAAATTTTAAATATATAACCTGATATAATGATAAGTAACTTTAATTTTTATGCAATGTTCCTCAATCTAAGCATTTTTTTCCTTGCGAACTTAAATGATTATTGACATTATTTATTAGAACTAAATCTTTTAAAAGGGGTTCAAACCGAACCGAACCAAACTGAACCACATGTGAGCTGTTTGGTTCAAAACCCCAAACCGTTAAAAGTTGTTTAGTTCATTAAGGGTTTGAATCGAACCGTTATAAAAGCGGTTCAGTTTGGTTTGATCCTGAACCGAATCATGAACACCACTAGTTGAAGGTATGACATTTGCAGTATCACATGTGGGTCTTATTTTTTATATATCACACACTTCCAATGAAGATCTTACTTAACCTATCTACCTTTTACTCCAAGTGTACAAAACTTGATTTAGTTCAATTCTAAACCTTTAATTAAGTTAAACATCTTTAATGCAACTCACCTTTGAAGTAAGGTTTAAGTCATACTCATTTTCTGCACGTATATATCCTTTTTTTATATCTCTTATAATAAGATTTAATAGTTTTGTCCACTATCTACATATAAATTGAAATTATAACTTAAGTATCGCTACATATCTCATATTATATAGTAAAACTTTTTTTCATTTTTTAAGTAATATAACTATTTATTAAAAGGCGCACATGCTATAGTTTTCATACTACACTAATTTAGATTTGATGAAAATAAAATAAAATAAACAAGTATGAACTAGAATGAGGATTTTCCTACTTAGATTAGTGGTGCACTATACGGTTTTTAGTTGAATTAATCTCGTAATAATTCATTGTAAAGCAATCACATTTTACAATTCAATTTGTTTATTTTATTTTTATTTGATTGAATTCAATCAATATCCTTATCATAACATATCCATTATTAAATGGTAATCATAATAATTGAATCTTAATGGGTACATGCCTTTATTTTCATTGTTAATATGAGTTTAAAGACAATTGATCAATAAGCATAGATTAAAAGATAATTATCAATAAATGGATTTTTGCACCTTTCATGAGTTTAAACCTTTTTTTTTTTTTTTTTGGGGTGGCAAGATATGAAAGAAACCTCTAACTACTTTTTGATAACTAATGAACTCCATGTGGAAATTTTCATGTATCTACCAGACACTAGTCCTAGCATTATTGTAGGGTTTTGTACTCTAGAACCACGAACGATATATATTCTTGTAGATTTATTAATAATTTAATTGCATAGGTTGATGTCAGAGAATAAAGTGAAACAATCATAGGATCCAAAGGAGATCATTCTCTGACATAGTGGGAACAATGATTACGGTGTTTATGGTTTCCAATTCGGAGAGGGATAGTGACAAATTAGAGATTCCGGTTGGTATGTCGATTTCCTTTGCACGCCAAATTCCAATTCCATTTCCAAAAGTCTAGGCATAAGATAGCCACCTTTCACGCCAATGAATGAAATTAATAAATTAATAACTGGTTTGAATAAATGCTTTCTTAGGAGCAGTATCCTATCGTAATTATTTAATAGAAGACACGTATACAAATACTGCATAATAGCTTTTCTAATAATATGTAGTAATCATATTAATAAAATAGTATATATTAAAATTCTCGTTTACCAATGCATGCAACATGTTAAACTTCATATATTACATGCGTCACTTTGATAAATCTATTTCCTTTTAACATCATTGTGTAATTGGAGCTTATGGTGGTTGAGGCTTGACAATAGGATTTTGATGCATTTTATATTAGCATTATATGAAATTAGCTCTATTATTTCTACTAACAAAATTAAGGGAAAAATGCAAATAACCTTCCAAAAAATGGAATTGACTAATTAGAGTTTTAATTTGTCAATTTACAACCTAGGAAAAGTTTTAGTGACAAAATAATTACTTGATAGAACTCCACTAGTTTTGTATACACAGTGACACTAGTATCTAGTTGCAAAGTGACACGTATCTAGGCTTACCCTTAGAATGGTTTTTTCCCTTAACAAGTGTGAAAAATAAGAATTAAAAGATTGAAAGTAAAACCCTAACCATAGTTGGGATAGGAAATAGAATTTTTACATAAAATAAAAAGACAGTCCATGCGCAGGGAATGAGAGTGATCAAAGCTAGGGAAATCCTAATCCACAGCAATTGTTTGTGAAGCATAATTCATTTGCAAAGGATCACAGCCTTAAGAAAGGTAATGCCAACCCTAATCATAACCCCAATGTAACATTCTCCTTAACCAATAACACTAGATTTCAGTTTTGTTGCTTCTATCACATGAAGTGTGGATACTTATTTGAGTACATTTACATGTGACAATGTAATTATCAAGTTGATGGGTATGAAGATAACTAACTAACTTTATAAGCAGGAAAGGACATACTTAAGAGTAGTAAGGATGGACAAGTCAGGAAGTTTATTGACTCATTCGGTTAATTTGTTAAGAAGAAGTGCCTTCAAGTATGTCCTATGCAAGTGTTGAATTAAGATGAGGCTTGCAATTGAGAGGATAAAGACAAAACACGGTCACTTATTCTATAGATGCCTAAGATTTTACATGGTAAAATCATAGTGGCAGTGTGATTTAATTTACTTTATGTTAATTGTGATGACATTATTGCAAAATAGTTCACTTGTTACATTTGCTTTGTTATATAGGACAATGGGTGTAATTTTTTCAGGTGGGTGCATGGTGATGAAGAACTTGAACGGATATATTAGAGTATTCGTGACGTTAGTATGAAAGAGGGGTTGCATGCATCATTAGCAGGTGTTACATTAAGGGAATCAAACTCAAGGCTTAAAAGAACCATGTTAAGAGATTAAAGCAAAAATGTTGAGGTAGCATAAGAGAATTGATGAACATGAATAATTCAATCAATGTAGCGATGGAAAAACTTAAATGTGAGTGAAATACTATAAGTGCATGCTATCTATGACATCGGTTAGGATTGTAGTGTTTGACTCTTTCAAAGTGATCAAACCTCTATAATGCTCCTTTGCATCAACATCTTTAATTTTTAATTATTTTTTCCTTTATTTTGGGGTGTTGTGTTTTAGTTGATCAGCCTTTTTTTTTCCTTTGTTTAATTGCTTGATAATGGGTAATGAAAAGTGGAAAGGTTAAACTACCATTATTTGTCTTCACTAATGGAACTGCAAGATGTGATGTGTAATAGAAAGACTTGATTATTATAGAGATTATATATTCTAGCTATTGTATGAGACTATCATTGTAGCTATTATATTCTCCAACAATAACAATTCTAGTAGGTACAAACAAACAACAATTGTAAATTTAGTAGATACAAGTAGTCAATTGCTTAAACTATTTGCAATTACTATCTTAGCATATCAAATGAAAAAAAAAAACAATTAAAAGTTTTCCAACAGCATAAGAACTTCATTCATGGTGAGAGAAAGAGTAAAATGGGGGGAAAAAGAAGATTGCATAACACATCAAGAAAGGGGATCATATTTACTTTAAATTTTTTGAGCAATTGCAAACATATAGTTGTCTTTAAATACTATTACTAAACACTATTTTGGTAATAAATGTTACCATCTATATAGTTGTCTATAAATACTATTGCCTAGATTTATCTTCGTATAGATGATACAATCTATATATAAGCTCTTGAATAATATATGACTATGCGGTTGTTGCGAGTTTGAAAATAATCATTAGACCATAAGTGAACCTTTTACTTACCATAAGCAATTGTATTTTATGTAATTTAATCCCCACATCATATCTCATGCTATTGCATAACACACATCTATATGTTAATATGTTGAATATGAGCTTTTTATATTTGTAGAAAATAATTACATGTATCCATGGCATCTTGAAGACCAAATTCTTGTCAAACAAAGCATCTTTGTCAAAAGGATCCTGAATATGACATATCATTCCTAGGCCTTGTACCACATGGCTAGTGGAAAAAAAAAAAAATCTAACTTGTAAACACTTCAAAAGCTCTTTCTCATTTATAGAAGGAAGAGCATTTTACCCTAGTGGTATGACAGAGGTGGGTCAACAAAATAAACAGCTAGATAGTGTCACTAGCACATATGTACACACTATAAGTTAGGTTAACTTCCTAGTATGCTTCCTCTAGCAACTAATCTCCTATAATAGAATTTTGCAGTATCAATCATCATCACTTAATTAAGTCATCTAGCTACACAAACTCTAGACTCTTGACCCATTGGTGGTCTTGGATGTTGGGTTTTATTATCAAATTTGCAGTGGAATTTTTCTTTAAAATTAAAACCCTAATTCCAGTATCCATGTGTTTTTGATTAGATACAAAAAAAAAAAATGAAAATAAAAGTTCAAGTTTTATTACCTTTTAGATTTCAAAAGGTATTTGATGATACAGATCTGTAGACGTTGCCACGTTGCGAACGCCCTCTACGGTATCCACACGAGAATGACCTTGATTTGGATTTTCCTTGCGTGCTAGCGCAATCTAGAACGCTTCTAGATTTGTTTCGAAGGGGCTCTTAGAGATACGAATTTCTCACACTCTCTAGGGTTTGAAAATTTCTTTTAGGTTTGCAGAATTTCTCTGCCGTCTAATGTGACGTCAAAGAGTCTGATTAAAAGGCTGTCTATAGATTAATATATAGACATATAGGAAACCTAGAAGATAAATTGATGAGATATTTATTTAATATTTAACAAAATACATTATTTCATTATATTAATTATATGTCATAATCATTTATTATTCTTAAACTATTTAAGAATAATAAATATAATAATTCCTATAGGTTTAATTATAAACCCATAAAATGAAAATACAATATTTGGCCTTGGGCAAAAACACTAACATCTCCCACTTGCACTAGGCCAAATAATTATTTATCAATCCTAACAAATTAAGATAATAAATGACTTTATCATTCCCATCAGAGTTATCAAGTCCCTGATCCTTTTAGTTATTCTTTTGTGTGTGACCGTGTAGGTTCACTTAATGTTACAGTAGATCAAAAACCCTTTGACCTACGAGACATAAGCGGCTCTAGCAAGACATTATGCCTACCCAAATAAGTGAAGATGGTGATCTGATTTTACCTTATAGACAGTTTAATTATTTAGTCCCTTTGTCACATGGATATCTTATGATTAACATAAGGTGTGGATCAATACACACTTATATCGTTTAATCACCTATTTCTTGAATCCAGAGTTGACTGATTAAACAAATACATTGATAATCTTATCATTTTTTGAGCACGGCCATGCATATCTCAGTCTTACTCAACAAGGGGCCCAAAAGAAATCTCTCTCAATTTAATGAGAGGGACAAATTCCTTTATGAACACTCACATTCCTCCACATAACTTATTCTATATCCAATATCAGTCTTATAATCATCTGATTAAAAATGATAAAGAACTGAATTAAAATATGGAGTTTGTTATGTTAGGAATCTATGGTGTCATCAGGTCAAAGGACTTAATAATTACTGTAATGAGAAATACTTATCATATTGATCCATATAGTTTCTCATAATTGGTCATTCCAATACAATATACTCTTACATGTATTATGTGCTGAAATGAAATCTTATATCCATGATCAGTAAGACATGACCATCATCCAGCTACATACTAATCTTAATTCATTATTATTCCATGTAATGAACGATTAGGGATAATTTAGAATAAAGTTATTTATTCCTTTATGGTTTTACTATTAAACTCATACTTTAATGACATAAGGAATAACAAAATTACTCATGGAATATTTTATCAAGGTAAAAAGGCTAATAATAAACCTTGAAAAATAGAATGGCTTATAAGATAATAAATATCCAAATCCATATATGCTAATGGCACATCATCAGCAATCTTCACTTGCAATAGCTCTACTCAATCATAAGTCTAATGCCCGTGCTCTAGTATGACTATCATGTTTAGATGGGGAAGGAGGTTAGTCAATGGATCTAAACATTGTCATTGTGTGGGTACTTTGCATATCTTAACATCTCTCTTCAATGATCTCTCGATTGAGATGGTAACGTCTGAGTATGTGTTTGGATCGCTGATGTGATCTTGGTTCCTTAGCCTGTGCAATGGCCCATTATTGTCACAATAAAGGTCCACTGGATTGCAATGCTAGGAAAAACTCCCAATACTAATGAACTTCTTGATCCAAACTGCTTCCTTAGCTTATCCGATGCTGCTATGTACTCAGCCTCCGTAGTAGAATCTGCAACTGTGTCCTTTTGGAACTCTTCCAGCTTACAGCACCTCCATTCAAACAAAACACATAACCAATTGCATCGAAATCATCTGAATCAATTGGAAGCTGGCATCTGTGTAACCATTTACTACAAGATCACCTTCCTGTCCTCCATATTCAAAAACACATCCTTAGTCCTTCTTAAGTACTTTAGAATGTTTTTTGACTGCTATCCAGTGACTTTCACCTGGATCTGATTTACTACTTGTGATGCTTAAAGCATAAGCGACATCTGGTCGAGTGCATAACACACATACATGATGATACCAATAGCTAGCATATGGAATCCTACTCATGCGTTCCCGTTCTTCTTTTGAAGTAGAACATTGAGTCTTACTCAATTTAATTCCATGTGATACTGGCAGAAATCCTCTTTTGGAATTCCTCCATACTAACCTTTTTATACCTTCAATGTATGCACTCTGACTTAGGCTAATTATCCTTCTAGATCTATCTCTATAGATCTGATGCCTAGAAATAGCCTTCACCTAAGTCCTTCATTGAGAAACAATTTCCTAACCATGTTTTGACCATTTGTAATGTAGAAATATCATTTCCAATGACAATATGTCGTCTACGTAAACACCAAGAAAACTACTACCTCCCACTAACTCTCATATAAACCAAGGTTCATCTTCATTCTGATGAAATCAAACTCTTTGATTGCTTCATCAAAACGAAATCCAACTTCGAGATGCTTCTTCAATCCATAAATGGACCTTTGAAGCTTACATACCTTATGTGAATTCCTCGGGTTAACAAATCCCTCAGGCTGTGTCATGTACACATCCTCAATGAGGTTTCCATTCAAGAAGGCTGTCTTGACATCCATTTGCCATATCTCATAGTCAAAATATGCAGCTATGGCAAGAAGATTCTCACAGACTTAAGCATGACTACAGCGAAAAGGTTTCATCATAGTCTATACCATAGTTTGTTTAAAACCTTTTGCAACAGTCGTGCTTTAGGTATGCACATTGCCATCCATGTCATTTTTCTCTTCTAAAACCCATTTACATCCAATAGTTTTTATACCATCGGGTGATCAATCAAAGTCCATACTTGATTTCATACTTGGATTGCATTTCGATTCTCATGCTAATAACCATTTCTCCTAGTCGGGCCCATCATTGCTTCCTGTATGATGTGGCTCATCTTGGTCTATGAGCATGACATCGCGATTTCAGTAACGAGAAATCCATATCTCTCACTCTACAATCCTACCAGTCCTATCCTCATTAGTTTTCACTCAGCACTAATTGCGAGTCTGATTGAAACTCTATCATGGGTTCTATGCTAGTTTGTTTCTCTCGAACTTCTTCGAGTTAATCGTACTCCACTGATCCTTTAGAGACAAATGCTCTTTCTAGAAAATGACCATTACGAGCAACAAAACACTTTGTTCTCAATTTTGTAGAAGTATCCTTTTGTCTCTTTAGATATCCCAAAAGAAGCATTTGTCAGATTTAGCTGCTAGCTTATCAGACACCTATCTTTTAACATAAGCATCACAACCCCATAATCTTTAGAAAAGACAAACTGGACATTTCCCATTCCATAACTCGTATGGTGTCTTTTCAACCGATTTTGATGGAACCCTGTTCAATATAAACGCAGTTTCTAAGGCATATCCCCAAAAGGATATTGGAAGATCTGTCTGACTCATCATTGATCGAACCATATCTAATAAAGTTCGATTTCTCCTTTCAGAAACACCATTCCATTGTGGTGTTCCTGGAGGAGTCAACTGTGAGATTATCCCACAATCCTTAAGATAATCAGAGAAATCTTGGTTTAAATATTCACCACCTCGATCTGATCGAAGCGTTTTTATATTTTTGCCAAGTTGATTTTGTACTTCATTTTTGAACATTTTGAACTTTTCAAATGATTCGGATTTATGCCTCATTAGGTATACATATCCATACCTACTAAAGTCATCTGTAAAAGTAATGAAGTATAAGTAACCTCCTCTAGCAGGTGAACTTAATGGTCCACATACATCGGTATGTATTAGGCTCAGTAAGTCATTAGCTCTCTCACTTTGTCCTGTGAAAGGAACCTTTGTCATCTTTCCCATCAAACAAGATTCGCATGATTCATATGATTCAAAATCAAATGAATCTAAAAGCCCATCTTGATGAAGCTTTGATATGCGTTTCTCATTAATGTGGCCTAAACGACAATGCCAGAAGTAAGTTGGATTCAAACTGTTAGATTTGAACCTTTTGGTATTAATGTTATAAATGGACTTATGATCAGATTCATCAAAGTTTAGAATATAGAGACCATTCATCAAATGAGCAATACCATAATAGATGTCTCCACGATAGATGGAGATTGTATTATTCTCAATAATAAATCTAAAACCATCCTTGTCCAAACATGAAACTGAAATAATGTTACTGCTCATAGCAGGCACATAATAACAATTATTTAAAATCAGAATAAGTCCAGAAGGCAAAGTTAATTCAAAATTTCCCACAGCTAATGCAGCAACCCTTGCTCCATTTGCCACGCGTAGGTCCACTTCACCTTTAGCCAACTTTCTACTTTGCTTTAATCCCTGCACATTTACACAAATGTGAGACCCACATCCAGTATCTAATACCCATGATGTAGAAGTAGATAGATTGACTTGTATGACATAAATACCTGAAGCAGTAGTCTCACTACTCTTCTTCTTTCTCAGATCCTCCAAATAAAGTTTGCAGTTCCTCTTCCAATGACCTGGTTCATTGCAGAAGAAGCAAACCCCTTCCTTGGGTGGTTTGGCCTTAGGTTGAGGCTTGGGCTTTTTAGCTTTGGGCTGACCTTTTGCTTTGCCCTTGCCTCTACCATTGGCATTTCTCTTTTTGCCTTGTCCCTTTTGAACCATCAGAACATTGTTATTTGTTTTAACATTTTGTTCTGCATTCTTAAGCATCCCATGCAGCTCCATGATAGACACATCCATTTTGTGCATGTTGTAGTTCATCACAAACTGGTCATAGCTAGGAGGCAAAGAGCCTAGGATCAAATCCGTAGCCATCTCCCTAGAAACTGGAGAGCCTAGCTTCTCAAGTCTATCAATATAGCTCTTCATCTTGAGTACATGTGTACTCACGGAGCTACCTGGAGCCATTTTACAAGAATTCAGCTCCTTGGTGACTGCAAATCTCTCATGTCTTGCCTGTTCTTGGAACATTTCCTTTAGGTGTACGATCATATCGTACGCCTCCATGTCTTCCATTTGCTTCTGAAGCTCAGGTTCCATGGTGGCAAGCATAATGCAGGTCACATCCAATGAGTCTTCCTTATGCTTACTAAAAGCATTTCTTTCAGCTCTTGGAGCATCAAGAGCAGGTTCATCAGGGATTGCCTCATCAATCACATACAACTTCCTCTCGTGCTTAAGAACAATTCTTAAGTTACGATACCAATCAAGGAAGTTTTTACTATTCAGCTTATCCTTTTCAAGAATTGATCGCAAGGTTGTGTTGTTGGTTGCCATGATCTACATATAGAGGTATGCAAAGTTAATTATCTTTATTTAAGCCATTTTCATAGTTCCACTATTTTTATCAAATTAATAACCCTCTAGTATTAATTTGGAAACCATTAAATAAAGTTTCTTAGTGGGTCAAGATCCATATTTCACTAAACCTTGAGTCAGCTATGGCATGACACCCAAAATTTAGTTATTTAGGTAGGAAACCCTTTCCAATTACATCAAATGTAACTCTCGTTATGGGATTGACATCACATGTCCCGGCCTACTAATCCCATCTAATGCCATAGGCCCAAAACCGTTTTGATAGCCTATTTAAGTCTAACCATTACGACATGTGGATAGCACCATTATTCACCTTGTGTGACTAGGATAGTCTATTGCACCCTGCTTTGGCAGAACCTACAATTAGACGATCTAAGTCTTGACAAGTGTCGAACCATGGAAGGCATTTTTCATGACTTAATATTATTTGAGGGATTTTAAAAGGTGATATTTTATCTTATTATCACATGTAAAGGATATTAAGTATATGGTTGTAAACATAGTATCACATACATGTCAGCATATTATCATGTTATGCATAATATAAAAACGTGTCATAGCATGGCCCTTAATCTATATTGATCTTCATAAGCCAATATGAAGACCAATAGCACGATATTAAGGTAAAGATCCATCAACATGGATCTGAGTTGAAAAACTCCTTGTATCTTCATCAAGGCTCTCACTTCTCCATCATCATGGATTGGGAAAGGTCTTCATTACATCTTCATGTCTTCCATTACAATGATGAAAAAGATACAAAAATCCTACTACAACTAGTAAAACTAAATTACAATAAAACAAACGACGCGCTGGTCGTATTTATAAAATTACATCCCATGAAATAAATAAATAAATAAAACCTGCCATTCACATAAGACCTAGGGGCCATGCTATGCACCATGCATATAACTTAAGCACTCACAAGAATATGTAACATAAAACACTTCAAAAGCGCATTAATGTTAAGTGTAATTAAGTCGAATACTTTAGAGGGTTCAAGGGGGCAACGCCCCCTTACCCCCGCGGGGTTCGGGGGCAGCGCCCCGGAAGCTAAACGATTTTTACAATTTATATATGGAAAATTCTTTTAAAAAATCAATTTTTGGTTCGTGTCATACACGAAACTCGACCAACAAACAACCCCTACGCTTAATCATATTAAACATAGTATTTGCATAATAAATCGAAAATTTGAGTTGCGGGTTCCATTCAAAAATCGAATTTTTAATAAAAATATGTCCATAAGAATATGTAAATATTAAGTTCAAAATTATTAAGACAACCTTAACAATTTGTTCAAATATAGCAGAAAGAAAACGTTGATAATCAAACCGTTTTGAAAACTGCAGATCACGATTTTTTTTTTTTTTATTTATTTTAGATATGTTCAACAAGATTGAACCTTATCTATTCAACAAGATTGAATCTTATCTATTCAACAAAATAATTCGTGATGCACTTTGTAATCTAATTACAACAGATTTCTTTAACTTTTCACAAACAATCAATTTTGTCCATCTGTAAAAATCCATAACATAACCCCATCGAACAAGTATATCAACATATACATCCGTTGTAACCATTTTACATCGGATTTGTTCAACCCCTCGAATCAAGGCATTATCTTTTAAAATCTCATATCTGAAGATTTCGTTTTTCACATGATTAAAATGATTCCGAAAATTGTTTTCACAACGTCGAATTTCATAAATTCATAATTCATGGCATTAACATATTCGAATCAAATCTCAATCCAAAAATGTATAACAGATGTATAACAGATATATAACATCACTACGTCGATTCATTAAACAGACGTTCGTTCATATCATCTATATGCAATATACAAGATTCGAATATCAAATAAAACAATTTCATATCATCATATGAATAGAATACGAATTCAATTATAAACAGGAAGGCAATTTATATTCGCATCACATGCAAATCATAACATAATTTCGATCAAATCAAAAACACAAGCGGCTCTGATACCATTGTTGGGTTTTATTATCAAATTTGCAGCGGAATTTTTCTTTAAAATTAAAACCTTAATTCCAGTATCCATGTGTTTTTGATTAGATACAAAAAAAAAAAAAAAAAAAATAAAAGTTCAAGTTTTATTACCTTTTAGATTTCAAAAGGTATTTGATGATACAGATCTGTAGACGTTGCCACGTTGCGAACGCCTTTACTGTATCTACACGAGAATGACCTTGATTTGAATTTTCCTCTTGCGTGCTAGCGCAATCTAGAACGCTTTTAGATTTGGTTTCAAATGGGCTCTTAGAGATACGAATTTCTCACACTCTCTAGGGTTTCGAAAATTTCTTTTAGGTTTGCAGAATTTCTCTGCCGTCTAATGTGACGTCAAAGAGTCTGACCTAAAAGGCTGTCTATAGATTTATATATATAGACATATAGGAAACCCTAGAAGATAAATATGATGAGATATTTATTTAATATTTAACAAAATACATTATTTCATTAAATATTAATTATATGTCATAATCATTTATTATTCTTAAACTATTTAAGAATAATAAATATAATAATTCCTATAGGTTTAATTATAAACCCATAAAATAAAAATATCAAATATTTGGCCTTGGGCAAAAACACTAACATTGGACACATGCCATCTTTAGATCAAATAGCAACGCTAATTGTGTAAACAAAGTAATAGAGTTATATTAGGTAATAATTTGGTGCATGAAAACTTTGCTTAGGTAGTAAATTGTGTTGAACTTGTGTATTCAATGTGTGTTTTGATAAGGAAATTAGTTGCACAATTAACCACTTAATTGTGCTAAGTTACACTTAATTGGTTAAACATGGTTAATGTGTTATGTGTTGAAAACATGTTTATGTTTGTGTTTGTATTTGTATTTATATGTTGTGCTCTGTTGTTTTTTCTATAGAATGTGCAGGTAAAGTGTATTGTGTAGTCGGTACAAGTGCATCACCAATGAAGCTTTCTGGGCACTTTTAAGGGGGTTACTATGCCACCCACTAGCTTGCTAGTATGAAGTAACACACTCAAAATTTGTGCATCGGTGAGCTAGTATGACTAAAACTAGCTGTTAACCTACATTAATTACTCAACTATTTTTTGGACAAACGAAGGCAACGACTAGGAGTTATTAGGGTTGGTTAGAGCTCATCAATTACAACCATATCATTGTAAACACTCTCTCTAAGCATTTATTGTAATTTTTGATACTTTTAGTGAGAGCTAAGTGTAGTGCTATTAGTATTATATATTTCATCCTTTGTAAAGCACTACATTAAGCTTGTTGAGTGATTTAGTGAAGCCTTTATTTGATTTTAGTGTCTTTGAGAGCTTCTTGCAAAGACTTAACTCAAGCAATTATGTTTGTGTTGTGGAGAAGTGCTTAATTGTAAGGCATTGTGTTGTGTACCTTTTTAGAGAATTTGTTGAACTGAATGAAGTGTGAAGTCCTCATTGAGTAAGACATTGCGTGATCATAAAGATTAGAGAGTAGATTGAACTCCACGTTAAACCTAGTGTGATCTTCTCTAAACTCCATCTATTTTATTTATTACAATATTATTGTTGTTGTTTATTTGTTATTGTGCATAAATTAGGCATTAAAGCATGAAAAAGAATCAAAATTAGGAGTAATCCGTTGTGATTTAGATGTTACTTAGTTTCTTCAAGTGGTATCAAAGCTAGTGCTCTAGGATATAGTTCTTAACTGCATCTAGAGGTTATAGAATGGTTAGTAAGACATTAAGATTCATGGAAGGACAAGCTATAAATAGGCTACCAATCCTAACCGAAACAAATTATGCATATTGGAAATATAGGATGAGAATTTTTTTAAAAGCTCAAAACTTGTTTTTATAGAGTATCATAGAAAATGACCTTATGGTTATCCAAGGGAAGGATGAAATCAATTACACAAAGGTGGAAAAAGAAAAAAATAATGCAACTAAATGAAATTTTCATGAATATTACATATTGTAGATTAAATGAGAGTGATTTTAGTAGGATTTGTACTTGTAGATCCACAAAAAAAAAAAAAAAAATTAGGATAATTTGGAGAGTACCTATGAAGGTTGTACTAGGGTGAAAGATACAAAAATTGGTTTTTTATGTGGAGAATTTGAAAATTTTAAAATGAAGGCTGATGAATTTATTTGATGATATGCATGATAGATTTGTGAATATTTTGAATCAATTATCAATCATTGGTAGGAATCCCACTAACTTGAAAATTAACTCCAAACTTATAAAGTCACTATGAAACGATTGGCAAGCTAAAAGTATTGTATTGAAAAGGCACATAACTTAAGCAAAATGAGCAACAAAGAGCCCCTTGAGACTCAAGACCCATGCAATGATTAAGAACCATAGATAGGAGTCAATCAAGAAGGAAGTTGTGCTAAAAGACTCTTGCACAAGCTCAAGTGGAGAGGATGAATGTGAGGAAAATGATGAGGAGTTGGACAAGCACACTAGGAAGTTCAGCATGTTTTTGAAGGTGAACAAGAATATAAAGAAGAAAGATGAAACTGGTTCCTTAAAAAAAGAAAGAAAGAAAAGAAGACAATTACGTGCTTCAAATGCAACCAATCGAGACATATTTAACAATATTGCTCAAATGAAAAGAAAGGAAGCAAATGGGAGAAGAAGAAAGTATATGTGGCCACATGGAGTGATAAAGACTCATCTAACTTGTATGAAGATGTTTGTTTAATGACCTTAGACGATAAGGTATGCTCTACTTCTTCACAAGTTCATTAGGATGAGATATGTGATATGTATGATAAAGCATGTCCTAGATTGATTGAAATTGAGAAAAGAAAAATAATATGATTAAATCCTTGATTAATAAAGTAGGAGATAGGCTTCAAATGTTTAGAAATTAGCATGAAGCTATTAAAACTGAAAATGAGAAGTTGGATGAAGAAAATGACGATTTCAGTTTAACAAGCATGGTATTGGCTATGATAGGAATAATAGTTGCAAGAATCATAAGACTCGATTTCTAAGAGTTACATATGGTACTTGTAACTATTGTAGTTTGCTTAGCCATATTGCACACAATTGTGCAATGAGGAAAGCTATGCATTTAAGTCACACAAGCAAGTTTGTTTGGATGCCAAGAAGGGAAATTCTTATTTTGGTTAATAAAAAGGACCTAAGGAAAAGTGGATACTAAGGAGATAATTATATTTTTGTAGGTACCCCAATGGACTTCAAGGGCTTCATAAGGTATAATCTCAACTTATTTGAGTTGAATAGGTTGTGTCCTTGATGTTTATGTTGATAATGTGTTTGATGTGCTTTAGTGTGCAAGTTTTGATTATGTGATGCTTAGATTCATGTTTTATGCTGAAAATAAGCCAAAATTAGGTTTGAAATGCACAAAATTGGATTTTTCATATTTTTGGTGCATAAACCATGTTTTGTTATGTTTAATAGGCCTAGACAAACTTATACAAATGTTTAAACTTACGTGAAAATATATTTGGACAAGTTTTGTACACTTCCAAGAAAAATTCATGATTTTGATGATTAAAATGCTCATAAATTTATAATGTGTGGATTTATGTGAGTTTGTTTAGATTCAATACACTTAATATACCTTTTTTAACTTGTTTAAAGTGTTGGTTGTGGTTAATTGTGATTTTTTTTATATGATATGTTGTCTTGATGCTTATTCTAAACTAAAATTATGGTAAAGTTGGGCTTTGAATGCATGAAAATAGTTTTTCATGCCTTCAATATATAAACAATGTTTTGACATGCTTAACGTTTCTTTCTAGACTTGTATGAATAAGTAAAAATGTTGGAAATCTTTTTAGATAGATATGTACTCTTTTGAAATCATATCATCCAATTTTTAACAAAAACTTGCACAACTTTATGATCTATGGTTTTATATGACTTATGAGTTTAATTTGTTTAAGCATGCTTTAAACACCTTTTAGAACTTACATGTTTTTTGTGCACTTTTCTTTTTATAGCATGTTTTTAAATGCCTTTTTGATGAGTCCATAGTGGAGAAGTGTTAGTGCACAATTGACATCCTTATATATGTATATGTGATGCTTTGAAAATTAAGTGTAACTTGAGTTTTCCCTTAAGCTAAGCATAAAAGCTTTTGAACATTTTTCCAAATCTTCTTTAAAATTCGGATGCTTAATTAAGAGGGAGTGTTAAATTGAATGAGAGTTAATTGTACTTGATTGTCTTCATCAAAAAGGGAGAGATTGTTGAACTTGTGTGTTCAATGTGTGTTTTGATATGGAAATTAGTTGCATAATTAACTTCTTTATTGTCTTAAGTTACATTTAATTGGTTAAACATGGTTAATGTGTTATATGTTGAAAATATGTCTATGTTTGTGTTTGTGTTTGTATTTGTGTGTTGTGCTTTGTTGTTTTTCTGTAAAGTGTGTAGGTAAAGTGTACCAGCTAGTTGGTATAAGTGCATTACTAACATAGCTTTCTAGGCACTTTTGAGGGGGTCATCGTGCCACCCACTAGCTTGCTGATACAAAGTAACACACACAAAATTTGTGTACTCGCAAGTCAGTAGTGTTTCCTACCAGCAAGCCAATACGACTAAAATTAACTGTTACCCAACATTAATTACTTGAATGTTTTTTAGACAAATGGAGGCAATGGCTAGGAGGCTTCAAGTCCTTATAAAGAGAAGATATTGGGGAGTTGTTAGGGTTGGTTAGAGCTCATCAATTGCAAACATATCTTTGTAAACACACTTTCTAAGCATTTATTATAACTTGTGATATTTAGAGTGAGAGCTAAGTGTAGTGCTATTAGTATCATATTTTCCATCCTTCTCAAAGCACCACACTAAGTTTGTTGAGTGATTTAGTGAAGTCTTGAGTTAATTTTAGTGTTTTTCAGAGCTTCTTATAAGGACTCGATTTAAGCAATTGTGTTTGTGTTGTGGTGAAGTCTGTAATTGTGAGGCATTGTATTGTGTAGCTCTTTGGAGCATTTGTTGAATTGAATGAAGTGTGAAGTCCTCCTTGAGTAAGGCATTGTGTGATTATGGAGACTAAAAAATGGGTCGAACTCCACATGAAACCTAGTGTGATCTTTTCTAAACTCTATCTCTTTATTTATTGTAATATTATTGTTGTTGTTGACTTATTATTGTGCATGAATTGGACATTAAAGCTTGCAAAAGAATCAAAATTAGTAATAATCTATTGCAATTTAGGTGCTAGTTTCTATAAATTGACTAATTAAAATTTTGAGTGGTTAAATGCACATTTTGCAAATGTTGTGGTACCATTCGTGCTATTAGCCCTTAGTCTAACGATAAACGATATGTGTGTTACAAGCTACTTAGGCATCTTTATTTTTGTGATGTTTAAAGAGTTTATTAGATTGTCACAACAATAATCTTAAACAGTTCTTCTACTTATAAATTCTTCACTTTATCCATATTTTTCTTCTTAAAAAATTTTCAACAATTTTTTAATAACTTTTTTACTTGCAACAAGTTAGACTTTACCAATTGAAATAAGAGAGAGAGAGAAAGAGTAAGCAATTTACATTTTGTGTTTGTTGGTTAATCAACTTGCTTCATTGGTTAGATGAGATTTCTTAACTAAGCTTTTTTATCAAGCAACCTCAATAAAGATGGCCTTACAATTGATCTCATTCTTACTCTTTTTGATCATAGAATTCAACCTAGTACTTGCAAGGGGGACAAATATGTTTTTAGAAGTAACAAAAAATTTAAGGAATATGTTAATAATAACTAGTAATTCCGCTGCATTTATCAATAAGTTAAATGGATAGAGTGTTGGTTTTCTAAGAAAACTTTATGTTCTCTTATATTTTTTTTTCTGCTTCATTTTGCATACCTTTGATTAGAAAGGCATTAAACATAGATTTGTGAAGCGCTCCCTTAAAACATAAATAAATAACCATTGGGGCTAGAAAAATAAATGAGAAAATCTTTTTGGACTTTTTTTTTTAAATTTTGTATACATATCACATGATTATTTACGATGGACTATTTAGTAAAAAAAAAAAAAAAAACCCATGGACTAACATTATTTGACAAAGTAAATTTATATATAAAGTATAAGAAATAAAATTTACATGCATATAAAGTAAGAATCTATACCTATATCTCTATCTATATAATGTTTATAGTTAAGTATAAATAAATTTAGATAACTCTTATATTTATTTTTCACAAAATATACAATTAATTTAAAAAGTGGAAGAAAGGAATCGAAGATGATAGAAAATGTAAGGAAGGGTGTTCATATAATATTTTATTTTGTTAAAATACCATAAACATCCTTACATCTTGAATGCGTATTTTTATTTTAAGGGCAAGGTTACTTTTTTTTTTTCTCATATCCCTCTTAGAATATATATATATATATATATATTTGATTTAAGGAAAAAACTTTTATCTTCTAAAGTCTTCCACCTACACCTCGACACAAGTTCGATTTGAACCATGAGTTAACCCATCCCTTGATGATAGGTCTTAACTCATGTAAGAGTATAACTCGCCAGGTATAGAAGTCCAATAAGGTTCTCCCCAAAAAGAAAAAAAGGATAAAGAAAAATTAATAATAACAAAAGGAAAAAATCATAAAAACAAGACACAATATTATGAGATTCAAAATTTGAATTATTTTCACATAAAAACTTGTAGCTAGTATTACTAATAATATAAGATATAAATTTAACTAAAATTCATATCTAATTTGGTTTATATACATTTTTACCTAAAGGAAAATCTCTTTTTTTTTATGATTTTTTGATGTGGGACTGTTTTTGTCTTTAATTCTTCTTTATAACCTCTAAAATATTATGTAGTCTTATTTGCTATAACAGTAATAAAAATTAGACATAATTGTTTAAGGGTTTGTTTGGTTCATTTTATTTGATCGTTTTGTTATCTTATTTTTATCGTTTTCAAATAGACTATTTGTCAAGGAATAGATACAAATGAAAAAACAAATGTTTTTACTCATAAAAAAATCAAACAAACAAAATATAGATAAGATATAGATGAAAAATCAGACAATCTAAACGTAACCTAAACATTTGTGCATCTGTGATTATTATTTAACAAAATGAACTATAAATTACAACACTTTTAGACAAAAATTTTATTTTGACTTTAAAATTAAATTGTATTTCTTTCTTTCTTTTTTCAATTTTCTTTAAGAAAGAAATGTTGAATTCTAATGAGTCATGGGTTTAAGACCCAACCTATGGCCTCATTAGATTCAAGAACTAATCTAAACTCGTATTGTGCAAGTTTAATTTTAATTGAGAAAATTAGACTAGTGAACTAACAAATCGAGTTGGATGAGATGTTGCTAGCTTGTGCTGAAGTCTACATCCCTTGGTTTTTGTATGGATCTAGACTTGTTTTTAAAATTTAATCCTAACATAGGGTTCTTTCATAGCCTATTTTGAAAAGAGTTGAATAAAGACATGTATGAAATATGCCTTCACTATAGCTAATTATTAAAGAAAAAGACCATGTTTTGTTTGCACCATCAACCTCGATTAAATTAACTCCAATAATTATAATGACATTTATAAAAGAGAGTGCTAGTTTGGTGTTGGTGGTTCATGTCGCAGTAAAGTTTGTGGCGATTTGTGAAGCTTAACAAAGACCAAACTCTTTTGTCTTCAATTCCTTTAACCCATGAAACAACCAAACAAATATTTACACTATACTCCGATCTTGTTGTAGATGAAAGGCTTCATAGAGAAAAGTTTATGGATTTCATCTTTATTAGAGAGAGAGAGTTGTTTTGCAATTTTTTCTTTAATAGTTTTTATTCCAATTTTGTCTAAAAATCAAGGTGTTTTATATTAATATTACAAACGCAAGTAAAACATGTACCTTCAGTATTACTATAACTTAATATTTCACCTACTTCCTAATAATTTGCTATACTTATTGTTTGTTTACTTGGAGGAATGGAATAGAATAGAGGGGAATAAAAAAGTTATATCTCGGGAATGACATTATCGATAATAGACTAGGAATCATATATTACATTATTCACTTTATCCCAAGTTTTGTAACTAGAAATACATATTCTAGTGTTTACTTTAATTTACTGATTATAGTGTTGAACTGGGAATAAAATTAAAATTATCATCATACCCTTATTTCAATAAAAAAGTAAGAAGTTATATATATACTCATATACCCATACCCATACCCATGCCCATAATCACACACATATGCTATCCATAACAAATTTATTATATATAAACATATAATTTATATATGATATATATAATACATACACATATAAAAATATATATAAATTATGTGTTAATCCATATGTTATACAGCACATATATATAACATGTAACTTATAAAATGTAATATATATATATATGTATATATAACTTATACATACAACTTATATATTTTACCAATGCCCTATTTATTTGCTATTTATACAATATTTATAATATCTAGATTATTAAATTATATTTTTTTTACATTTATATACATGTATATAAATAATAACTTATAAATAAAGATGATATATTATATAACTCATAACTTATATATATGAATTATAGCTTATATATATATATATATATAGAACTTATAACTTATAAAACTACATCAAACATAACTTATAAAATATAACTTATATACGCAACTTACATATTTTATCAATATCCTATTTACTTGTTATATATATATATTACATATATAATATATAGCATTTATATTTGAAATATCTAGATTATATATTTTTCCCTTATATATTATATTTATAACTTATATATATGATCGATATATCATGTAGCTTATACATATATATATTTATATATATATATATATATATAACCTATCACTTATAAGTTATAACGCACATGTATAAACTATTACTCATAACTTATACTTATGAAGTATAGCCTTTTTTTTTTTTTTTTTTTTTGGCCAAAGAACTATAGCTTATATATATAATATGTTATAAGTTATAACTTATAAATATTTATAAGTATAATCAAACTTATAAAATACAACTTACATGCATAACTTATAACTTATAGATAACTTATGTGTTTTATTAATAAACTATTCAATTATCATATATAATACATAGCTAATATATTCATAATCTCTAGATTATTTATTTATATTTTTTTAGACCAAGTAATATATATAATACTGACACTTATATGTATAATTAAAATATTATATAACTTATAATTCATAACTTATATATTAATGAAAATTATATGTATTTAATATTACTTATAACTTATCTACAAGAAATATAGCTTAATATATATCTATTATTTAACTTATAAAATATAACCTGTGTACAACTCATAACTTATGTATACAACATACATATGTTATCAATACTTTATTATTTTCTATTTTTACAATATTCATAATCACTAGATTATGTACTTATATTTTTTTAGATATTTATATATATGTATACAAATCATAGATTATAAATAAAAATGATGTATTATATAATTTATCAATTATATATATAAATTATACATATATAATCCTTATGTATAACTTATAACTTATAACCTATATATATATTAATTATAGCTTATATATATAAATTATGCCTTATAAAACATAAAACATTTATAACTTATATATATATATAATATAATATAATTTATATTTATAACTTATAAATTATATATACAACTTACATATTTTATCAATATCCTTTTACTTGTTATATATATAACATATATACATAGATTTTATATTTAAAATTTCTAGATTATATTTTTATATTTTTTTTATAATTTATATCTATACAATTGATATACTATATAACTTATTTCTTATAACTTGTATATAAATAATTACTTACAACTTATACATATGAAATATAGCTTATATGTATATATAAAACTTGTAACTTATAAAACATAAAACATATATGACTTGTAACTTATATATACCAGTTATAACTTATATGTATATATATATAATTTAACTTACATGTATAACTTAGATATATAACCTATGTATTTCATCAATGCACTATTCATTTGTCATATATATAACATATATAGCTCATATATTCATAATCTCTCTAGATTATGTGTTTATATATATAATTCACCACTAATAAATGTAATAAGTAAATTATATAACTTATACATAGATATATATCACTTATAACTTATTTATTTATATAAATCATGTATATAAAATATTATTTATAACTTATCCATATGAAATATTTATTTTTTACTTACAAATTATATATACAAGTTATGAATTATAACTTATATATACAATTTATATATTTTATCAATGCACACTATTTTTTTCATATATAATTCTATAATGCATATATATATAAAATATAATCCACATATATTACTTATAAGTTTTATATACAAGTTATAATTTATGCGGGTTATTATAGAACATAAATTATGTATCATATGTATATATTATATATAATCTGCATTGTAAATTTGTACATGATTTGCAAAATCTTAACAATTAAATAAATAAAGAATGACACAATTGTTTCTAAAAATGGGAATTTTGTGTATTGTTATGGTATATTTGTCAATAACTAAATTTACTTAGGGTAAAATAGTAATATCCTTTAAATTTTGATTCTCATTTGAAAAGGAATAGAGGGATAATAGAAAAAAAAACCATATGGTAGATGTTTTTTTTTTTTTTCCTTCTGCACAAGGAATAAAAAGATTACCAAAATAGACCATTATTGTTCTAATAATAACTTTGAGAATGACCTATTCTAATATGAGCTTCAAAAAAAAAATATATATATTGCATAGGGAAGCCTCCCCCTCCCTTTCTTTTCTAGGTAATTACATTATTAAAGAGCATAAGAGAGAGAAGAAAACCTCAAAAATTCCACTCCGTCTTATCCAGACAGCCATGGTGATAAGCTCCAAAACGGAGCCTAATATTAAAAAAAAGCGTTGATTGTGATGGTGATAGTCCTTGCCTCCTTGGAGGCAAGATGTCACTTCCTAAATGGACCACACCAAAGCAAGCAAATGTCCAAATTCCATGGTGGGGACGCTGGACACTATTATGGTTGGATGATGAACAATCATTATCCTCTGTCTCTCTGACCATCATTACTCCACGTCCTCCAAAGCATGATAAACATTTCATCCTAATATATATAATATGCTACTTAAAGGCTGGTTTATTTATTTATTTTTTCAATCCTACGTGATCTACTACGTGTTTATTTATCTAGATTTGGTCTCTATGGTCTGTTTTCTTTTTGCAATAATGGACAAACGATGGTGGGGTCATGGAACTGTATCACTTGGTGTGTGACAACTGGAATTTTACGTCAAAAATTGAGATTTTAGTGTAAAAACACCATGCATGAATCGATTAATTAACACTGTATACTCATTTAAAAAAATAACAAAACACACAAAGGTTTCAACTGACCAGTGGATTGATTGAAGTGTCTTGAAAAAGTTTTTTCTTTTTTTCTTGTATTTCTTTTTTCATCTAATTAATTGTACCTTATATCAATTAACAAATTCTTTCCTTTTAATGGATTATGCTTACTGGTTATTTTTTAAATGAAAAAGGGTATAAATTTATCCCTTAATATTTGATTTTTTAGAACTTCTTTCATATTTGAGTCGTGATTAACCTTTTCTTTTTGAGTTTTCAATATTTTGAAAAAAAAATTTCATTTATGTTCTTCCATTCAATCTGTCAAATATTTGGTCGGAAGTTGCATGTGTCAAATCATATGACCAATAACAAATATTCCAACAAAATAATAATAAAATCTGGTATAATAGTAATATTATTATTATTATTATCCATTAAGTTAGCTTTTTATATAATATACAATTCCCCCTTCACCTTCGCAAAGAAGGTTTCAAGCATAGTAAGTCTAACTTTAGTGCCAATTGATTGAACGTGTCTCGTTAAGAGTATCTTTATCCGCGTTTCTTGCATAGAAACCAAGTGCAAGCAACGTTGCTTAACAGATAAAGTCCATTCCTTACTCAAGCACTGGTCCTTTGGTAAGGAATGGTGCTTAGTTTTTTTTTTTTTTATTTAATTGTGATGTTTATTGTGTATAATTTATGTGATGTAGGATCCATAAATTAAAAAAAATTATATTAAGTAACTTTCTAAATAACTCAGGAATAAGAGAGTGAGTTACTTAGTAGAAAGAGTTGTTTAAAATAATAATATAGTATGTTAAGAGATTTGATAAGTAACCCATCGATAAATATGATCTAATTATATGTCTTATTATTTTATCTGAAAAATACTTTATTGACAGTAGCTGCTGGAGATGATTGATAAAAAATTAGACTCAACTTTTAAGAATCTTGACAAAAACACCGATATGGATATTTTATCTTTGCAGTCACAAAAGCACTAAAATAATATATATATATATATATATGTATTATATATTTCTTAATCAAGGGACCACCATCTGATACTATTCATCTTTATATTCCTTATAATTACCAAAAATACATAAATGATCAACATTTTGAAAAATATATATTTTTCCTCTAAAGATATTTTTGAATAGATCCGGTATCCTATCCTGCCCTCCTCATCAACTAAAGCAATTTCAAACATGTACACAAGCATATTAGGGCCAAGAATATTGAATACTATAAATGCTAATATTTTAATAGAATTAATGGCATTTAATTTTTCCTTTTCTATATGTAGGGAAAAAAAACATTGACGGAGAAATCCAATTAACGAAAGACTATAAACAGAAACAAAAAGTAAAACTTTTTTTATTTTTTAAAATACTTGCAGATACGCACACCTACTTTGCATGTGTAAAAAATAAAAATGATTATAATAGTAAGATGGTCAAATGAAATATAAAAGAGAGAGAGGAAATGGGTTTTTTTTTTTACGCGAATAAAATATATTGGCTTAATAATAATAATAATAATAATAATAAAATAATATTTAACAAAAATTATTATATAAGTTATTTTGATTTGATATTTTATCAAGTCATACAAACAATCAAATAAAATCCATTGTAATCATTGCGCTCTCTCTCACCTCGCTCTCGCTTTCTTTGTCGCATTATATATACTGGGGTAATGACTGCCAAACCACCTCCTACTTCCAATATTCTTTTCCTCAATATCTCCTCAGAGCGCCATATCTATTATTGCTAATTCTTTCCCAACCTTCTTTTTTCCCCCCATAAAGCAAGAAAAACTCAAAGTTACAAAGATTGTTTTGTATTTGCATGGATGGATCCTTCTAGTGGAGCACAACAACATCAGGTACGCCATATATACCCTCCTTAAAGAACAAAACGTGTCTTGTATATAGAATCTTCTTCATGCGTATATACTAACTTATAATCATGTTTAAATTGAATCAACTAAGTTGATGACAAATGTGTAGTGCTGCATTTGTGGCGAACATTTTGCTGCTGCTGTTGTTACTCTTTCTTTTTCTTATTTTAAGGTGTGGTGTATGAATTGACCAAACAAAGTGATACAACTAAGGAGACATGCGAGTTCCATGTGGTTCATACTTCATAGTTTGAGGAGTGTGTTTGGAAAACATACTAATGTAGTGGTCGATGGAAATTAATATGTTGAATTATGTATTCAATTAATTGTAAGTGAAGATTTCCAATTCTATGTATCAATGCTTTATAATATAATGGGATGTTGCAAAATACATGCACAGAACTAGAATATCAACTGTTGACAAATCCCTTAATCTCTCCAACATAAGCTTGTCTTCACATAGTCGTTGAAAGTAATTGTAAACAGTAACGGTTCTTTTTTTTTTTTTTTTTTTTTTTCAGATTTTAATGCGTCCCCTAGTGTAAAATTTATAACAAGGCTGGTCTATTCGCATTTTATTCATATGGGTTGGGACATTATTTGTAGTTTGCTCTAGAATTATGTAATGATAATGATTACTCAAAAATTGTTGGGACAGGAAATGAGCAACTATCAAGTGGAAAACATGTTGGTTTGTCCAAAGACACAGCAGCAAGACAAGAAACCAAAACCCCAGCCACAAGAAGCTCTCAAGTGTCCAAGGTGTGATTCCACCAACACCAAGTTTTGTTACTACAACAACTACAGCCTATCTCAACCTAGGTACTTTTGTAAGTCATGTAGGAGGTATTGGACTAAGGGTGGAACATTGAGGAACGTTCCCGTGGGTGGAGGGTGTAGGAAGAACAAAAGATCAATATTATCATCATCAAAATTCAGGGCCCATCAAGACCCGCATCAACCTTTAACACCAAATGGTAATTCATTCCTCAATGGCATTATTCCTTCTAATTTGACTTACGAGCTTGAAACCAATGACCTAACCCTTGCAATTATCCA
This sequence comes from Combretum micranthum, assembly GCA_024138025.1. Lineage (NCBI taxonomy): Eukaryota > Viridiplantae > Streptophyta > Magnoliopsida > Myrtales > Combretaceae > Combretum > Combretum micranthum. Next base: position 381,615 of record JAMXBD010001037.1, read on the forward strand.
AAAGCTCCAAAACTTGAACTCTAGTGGTTGTCAATCTGGGTTTGAAAGCAACCACCATGGAGATTTCAGTATGATGGGGAATTGTAGTACGAGTACTAAAAATCAGTATGATTTTCCACTGCACCATCATGCCATTCAAGGTCACAACAATTACAGTGAAACACTTGGCTTATTGGATTCACTTAGGAATAGTAAACTTGTTGATACTCAAGGCAATTCCCAAAATTTGTATTATGGACTAGGAGATGGGGCGATTGCACATATCGAGAATGGTGGTGGAGCGGCTGTAATGGTAAAAGATCAAGATTTGTGTATTGGTAAAGATCAGGACAATAGGGTATTGTGGGGGCGTCCATGGAACAATGGAGATTTTGGCATGATGGATGTCATCTCTGGGAGAGGAAGCAATTGGAATAACGTAGTTGGCTCATCTTGGCAAGGCCTTCTTCATAGTCCATTGATGTAGAATATGGAGACATTTCCTTTCTCTCTCTCTTTTCTTCTCTTTTCCTCCCCCCTTTTTTTAAACATAGAGTAAAGTGGTATTAGATTTCCATTGATAGTTAAGATTTTGTTTTTCTCCTATTATAACAAAAGGGATTTGAATCTAGTCCATCTGACTTAAGAGAGTAGTATTAATGTTATTGAGTTATAAGGTCATTAGTTTCTTAGTTAAGATTAATTAAATATATGTATGCTTTATATTGTTAAGTATTTCATCCTTAAGACTTATGATCCATACCTCTAATTTTCTCTTATTTGTGCTTAACACACACACACACACATTGATTACATCAAAATTAATGAATACTAATACAATCGATATCATATCTTTGAAGATAATTTAAATTGATTGAGACTAGGATTGCAAACGAGTTGAATTAAGATGGTACAATACTAAGCTTGAGCTTTCGATTAGTTCAAATTCGATGAAATTTAAAATTTTAAGTTTGAGTTTAACTCAATATGACATTAAACAAGTTCGAGCTTGACTCAATTAAGCTTATTTAGACTTGGTTTATTAACAAATAATTTTATTTGAATCAAAGTAACATTAATCCATATCTGAATTCTGTTCAAATTCAATTAATATCTATACTCAACACGAGCTTAATTAAGCTTGGAAGCTAATCAAGTTAAACATTATGAAGTTCAAGCCCAATTTGATTAACTACTCATGCAGGTCGAGCTCAATTTTAGTATTTTAAATCAAATTCAAGTGAAAATCAAGTAGTTTGTCAACTAACTTAGTTCCTTTACACCCGTAATTGAAAGTAACATATTTAATATTTAATATTTCAAATTATATAATAACAATCCTATTAAATGAATAAAGAAATGTAATATTTCATAATGATAAATCACAATGGCTATTAAATCAATGGAATCCAAATAAATGAAGATATTTGGTTTTTATTTTTTTTTAGGAAAAAAAAGTTCCATTAAATATGGTAAGTTTTATTGATGGTATCCAAACATTTTTAATATAACAAAATTATACTCAAAGAATATTTTAGCACACAAAAATATCTGAACTTTTTAAAGTTTGCACCAACTATACTTGTTGTCAAAATCTAGCCAAATCTCCAACGATAAGCTAGCATGGAAGAGGAATCTCTCTCTCTCTCTCTCTCTCTCTTAGTTGCATCTTTTTCTTCCTCACACAACCGCCATTGAAAAAAAAAATCAAAATAAGTTAACACCTAATAGAAAAACCAAACCCAACAAATTAGAATCTAATCTTAATAAAAGAAAACTTAACCCAACATTGTTTATTTTTAGCATTTTCACAAGTGAAAAAAGAACACCAAAATTAAAAAATAAAATAAAATAAAAGAAACCTAAAACAAAAACACGAGCTAAAAAATGAAGCCATTTCACAATCAAAGAATATGTTTTAACAATAGGCTTTTTTTTATTAGTCAAATAAAAAAATTAAAAAGGAAGATTGGACTCCAACCCCAAAACACCCAACCCACACAAAAAATCATCCTACAATACTTCTAGAAGGTTTGTGCTTTGTATTTGGAAAAGAATGGAATTAAGTCCATTGCTTTTAACACAATTTGTGCTTGGTATTTTTTTTCTTCATTTGCTTTTAAACTTAATATGTTATTTTGTATTTGAAAGTATTAATATGCCAATAATTTATTGGCATAACTTTTTGTAACATTAATTTCTCATTTTCAACCACTTAAATTTGAACTTAACCTCAAAATACCTAGAAATATAATTTTCTCCATTTATTTGGTTTAAAACCCTTTTATAATATAGAGAAACAAAGAGAAATAGAAATAGCTTAGGGCCAAATACAACAAGAAAGGACTCAATGGGTATTATACATCATGTGTTATATGCACATGGTACATAAATACCAGTAAAATTTTAACAAATATAAAGGGTATGTTTCACTTACAATACTTGAGCTTTTCATTCATAACAAAATAATACCTAAAAGAAAATTGGTACCAAGAAAGCATCTAAACATTTTAAGAATTTCACTTAAAGTATATTTGAACAGAATTCATGCATTTTTCCATCAAAACATTGACATGACAAGCAAAAAGATTAAAAAAAGAAAATTTATCCATGTTGGTGATTATATATATATATATATATATTTAATTTTGACTTCCCCCCCTCTCTCTTATCTCTCTCCTTTGCACCAGTGTCTTTTTCTTCTACCCTAACCCCTAAAAAAAAAAAAAAAATCCCAGGCGTGTGGTATCACCGTCAGCATGATAACCTCAATAGCTCCCATAGTAAGCTCTAATACCCAATTTACACAAGACCTTACATTAAAAAATCTAATCGATATGAATGAAGGCAGCTCTCTCTCTGGCTTTTTTAATTGGGTTTAGTTATGAATAGATCAAATTGATGTTTAATGTAGGTAGTCATTTGTGTCGTGTTATGGTGGTTGTTGTTTGGGTATTGCAGCATTTGTGTTTGTCGAATTAGGTTATAGAATTACAATAATTACAGAATCTTGAAGGTGAATTTAAACATTTAGAGGATATGAATGAAGAGGTGAACCATGAGGTTAAAGAAGCTCAAGAAATTGGGAAGAACATTAAGAAGGAATCACAAAGTAGCTGAAGCACATAAAGGAGGTGACTAAGGAAGTAAGAGATGTGCAAGGAAAGAAGATAGAGAAAAGTTGCTTCCGAGGAATCATTGTTATTAATCATTACACAAGGTACAAAATTGGAAAGGAGGCAAAGGAAGTGATGGAATGAATCTAACTTGAAGCTAGGAAAAATGAGTTTTAAAGAACCTACGATCGACGTATGCCAGGAAAGGTGACGGGTTCATATAAAGGAATAAGCTATTGTGCTCCCCCACCTAGAATTGCTATTCTTAAGGACATAAAAAAAGCCTTGATGTATTCAGATGCCAAGATGGTGGGTGTGTATGGTCCTTCTGGTCTTGGGAAGTTCGCTCTTTTGACACAGGTTAATGAGCAGGTTCACAAAAAAATGTTGAACTACTATTTTGAAGAGGTGGCTATGGCAACCGTATCTCAAAATCTCGGCACATAAAACATTTTGAGAGAGTTAGCATACAGGTGCACTTCCATTTTCATCTTCTTCCTTTTTTCAAATTATTTTTCTTTTTTTTTAAGTTTTTGTCCAATTTTGAAAGTTTATCCTATTAGAAGAAGAAGAAGACGACAATGACAACAATGTCATGGTACACAGGGGAGAGATAGGAGAGAAAAAAGGGGGGGGGGGGGGGGTGTGACTCAAAACAAAAATAAAAAAAATCTTAAAAGTTGGTAATATGAACAAAAAAAAATTAATATATTTGCCTACCACTTAAGCATTTTGATAGAAAAATTAATGGATTTTGTTCAAATGTACTTTAGGTGAAATTTTTAAAAACTTTGGACATTTCCTTGGTATAAATTTTTTTTAAGTATTATTCTGTTACAAATGAAAATGTTAGATATCGTGAATTAAAACTTACCCATATATAAGTATGTAAATTAAAGGATGGTAATTATTTTGAAAATTATTAATTTCATTAATATGTATTTTGAAATTTAATTAGTATTTACACACTATAAATCCACATACATAACACATAATACCTAATAAATCCCTTATCCAATGAAAACAAAATCATCCTCCCATCATTGAAAAATAAAATTAGAAAACATGTGCATATATTTATTATATATATATAAACACACACACACACACACGTTAGTAGTAGACGTAGTCGACACACCTATTATGCATGTGCTATTAAAAAATATTTATATTGAGATATATGATAATTCATTAATTATGGTTAAAAAGAAGTAAAAAATAATTTATTAGATAGTTTGTTAGGATGGCTGTGAGATAGTTATTTAATATTCAATTCTTATATGCATGTAGTTTATGGGAAGTTAATTGTTGAGTTTGTGGGATAAAATCTATGCACATGGGAGGTTTTTTTTTTTTTTTTTTACTTTGTCAACTACAAATAACTTCCTTATAATTTCACTTTGTGTACAAAGGGAGTCATATGATATTTTTAAATTTATTAAATAGTAAAAATAAGACACAAAGCCCATCCCTTTAGCTTAAATAATATATATATATATATATATTGTTATAAAGCAAATACCTACTTTGATTGGACTCTGTAAGTTGTTATTGAAATTCCATTGCCCATTAATTGAATTGCCTATATACCATAAACTACAAACTTATAAGGATATTATAGTAATTCTATTTCAAACTTTTAAGCATATTACAATAATTCTGTTCTATATTACCCTTGATTCTCTCTCTCTCTCTCTCTCTCTCTCTCTCTCTCTCTCTCTATTCTTTGTTTCCCTCTCCCATGATCTCTGGTTAAAACTGCATTTTCATCGCCCATATTCTCCTTCCTACTATAGTATCGATTTTTTGGACCTATACCATTTCCTTTTTTATTTTTCTCTCTTCCGCGTCTCTCTATTCTATGTTACCAAACTTCTAAGAAACACAAGAAGTATTTTTATTAATAAAAGAAACGAAAAGAAAAGAAATTTTATGCTATCCACAACTAAGGATAAGTAGGTAACTCTATCTTGCAAGGTACCTACTCAAACCCTCCTCGATCAGGTAGGTTTCAGGTGGATATCAAAAGTCAGTGAGTAAGTTCCAGGTACAAAATTTTTAGAACCTGTTCCCATAGCGCATGGTATAAGTATGAGATCTCTATACTCTGTACCCATCCTAGAACCTATACTCTATGATATATAGGCACAGGTTCAAGATATCTTATACCCACCCTATAAAAATTATATAAATAATAATAGAATAATATCATTTATTTTTAATAATTTTTTGTTAACATTAATATTATTTAATTCAATGACACTTCTTCATATTAATAGTTAGTTTTTTTGTATTTCTTTGTGACAATTACTCAATTTTGTTGTATTATTTCATACTCCATATGATTAATTTTTTATTTAAATATTTTCATCATTTTATAGATTTCAATTCTATTGATAGACATATTGGATATGGAATGAAGCAAAATATAAGTTGCATTATGAAGACTTGAGATATGAATATTTTTATGCTTTCAATTTTAGATATTAAATGTAGAGACAAGTTACATTGTAAAACTGGTGATTATCTTTTTAAACTAGTAGTATAAAAGTGTCTTTTGGGCAAAAAAAAAAAAAAAAGGTATAAAAGTGTCTCCATGTTATAATGTTTTACATTATAATATATATTTTCAGTTGTAACTTGTATGTTTTGTCTTTTATGTTACCTTTTTCTACTATTATATAAACAAATTCTAAATATCACAAAATTTGTAATGTTGTGAAATTACTTTTAAATTTATTTCCACACTCCATAGGCAATTTTGCTATAGTAGATTTTTGAAAATAAGGTGATTTTTCATGTGACATAAAACTATATATACCATGGTAATCTTCAAATTATAAAAAAGAACAAAAAAGGAATTACATGTTCTACTCAGCACCATGTATACTATAGGTTTTACAGGGTACAGAGTAGGTACAAAGCGATTTCAAGTATAATATTTAGTACTCTATATCTTATAGAGTAAGGTACGGGTAAGACTTCATACCCTAATATGAATGGGCTTTAAAATTATACAAATGATATTATTTACTTAGGCTTGACTTTTTTGGCTAAGTGACAAAACTTTAAGAGTTTAATTCCTTTTTGGGATGATCCATAGAGATTTAGCATGGCTGGCTTAGAGTAAGGCCCGTTAGACTTGTGTGTCTATCCTTCAACCTTTCTCAATTTGGCTCATGCACTAAAGGGGCTTCATCTTGGTCGTCGACTATCAATGCGATCCAACGGATGATGTTGATGGTCAAGTTTGATAAATACCCCAAGTCTCACCTCATTTAAAGGGGGAGGAAATCAAATAAAACATCATAGTGCTGCTGAATTTTTGTCTCAAGAGAGCAAAACTTATTCATCACTACTTACGGGGTTTGACTCTTGATAGCTCTTTTACTTGTCATAAGTGCCTTCGAGACTTGAGATTGCCTACTCTCCTCTCTATTCCATGTCTCTCTTGATCATCCTTGATGTGTCATTACCTGTCACTTCTCGCAAGCCACATATAGTGCGATACTCATATAGCACGCACATGACTATTTCCTTCGAATGCATACATCTACATTTTAACGATTCCACTGAGGATTGAGGATTTTGACATAGTCGTGATGGCACCCCCAAGAAGAAAGCAAATTAACACTACTGACAACAAAAATCAAGATGTTGGTAACCCTAACCCCAACATGATTGATCTAGACATGCCAACATTGCAAGACGTCAACCCTAACATCAACACCAAACTTGCTGCTGATATACAAGGCATCATTGTTGATAATGCAAAAATCATATGTGCTATATAAGAAAGTAATGTGAAGATAACACGAACCATGCAAGAAAATACTTGGGCCCTGAATTAATTCTTGACTGCACTCACTCATTTCATACTAGGGATGGCTACTAAGGCTGATGTACTTCAAGGTGCAGCCCTACCAAATATCACACTAGCTGCGTAGTAAAGTGCCCCCTCTTTATCTCAATCTATTGTTGCTCCTTCAATTTAAACAAATATGCCTCAAGGGTGAATGTGTAAACTGCATCACCGCAAGTTGCAACTAAGTAGTACCCAACATCGAAAGAAGATAATGCAAGATCCCAGCTTAGTGGGTCATAATCCTCACATGTATACTCCCTTATCAATCTGAGTGAGACCGCTCCCTCACTTAATCTTAATTTTCCTTAAGCACCAACTCCTCCAATTGCACTAGTCGCACCAGCTGTACTAGTTGTATCAATTGTACCAGTTACACCAATTGCATTAAACTATATTAAACACAACAGTTACACCAGCCGCACCATCAATGTCAATGTCTATGCTAAGGGAATCCTAAATAACAAACCAAGACTTGGACATTTATTTGAAGGAGATTCAGGCTAAGTCTTCTACTAGAGTACTAAACTTAAAACTTCCATACCACTATTGCATCGCCACGAAACCTTACTCGAAGGACTATATCAGTCCTTAATTTATGCTATTTGATGATAAGAAAGGTAGTGATAAAGAACACTTTCTGAAATTCACTAAGTAATTAGAAGTCTAAGGTTTTTATGACAATTTAAAGTTAAAAGATTTTTCTAAGTCTCTAACTGGGAAGGTGTACACTCGGTATGTCAATCTCCCCTCAGGGTCAGTTGGCTCGTAGGGGACGATGTGTAAGCTTTTCCTAGAGAAGTTCTTATTTACTCAAGAGTGAGTCACCATCATTAACATGGAAAGAATAAGACAAAGTCGAAGGAAGAATTTATGGACTACATGGAGCATTTCAAAGAATGCTCTTTGGATATTCAAGATTTTTTTGAAGAGAAAGAACTGATGAAGATATGCATCTAAAAGATGTTTACTGAATACACTGTCCACCTTGAAAATCTTAATCTATGCTCCTCTACTGCTCTTGCTGAGAATGTGCGAAGGAACAACAATTCTGTATCTAGATAACGCGGAGAAGGTGGAAGTTTGGAGAGAAAGCTACAAACGTTAGCTCAATCCAAGGAGAAGGTTCTAGAGATAGCAAGAAGCCAAGGAATGATAAGCCGAGGAGCACTACACTAGCTCTCTCGTTTCCTTACCCTATGGGAAAGGTTCATGATATACTTGACCAACTATTGAGAGATGGAAACATCAAGCTCCCAAAGGTCAAATGCCTTCCCAATGCAACTGAGAAGAAAGATTCTAAGTTCTGTAGATATCATAGGACCATGGACTATCCCACTAAAGAGTGTTGGACACTCAAGAAGATATTTAACAGGTAAGTTCGTAATGGAGAGCATGTCATTGAGAATAGTGATGTGCAAAATAATCTATTCCCTGCACATAATACTCAATAGGGTACATCAAATGTTGTTAGTCACGATTTGAGGACTGAAGGGGAAGAAGTGCCATAAACCAAAGCATAAGAAGAGAAGGAAATGCTGATTGATCATGACTAAGATCAGGCTTAATAGTGGCTATCGCCTTAATGAAAACTACTAACTTCAGGAATTTTTTCAACTTACTAGGGTTTGATGAAGAAGTGAGGCTTCTAGTAGAAACTGTACTCACCCAGATCTCTAAAGAATAGTATGTCGAGCGTAGTGTAGCACAACCCGTACAAAGAATGGCACGCGCACACGAGAATGCAATACTATTTACAAAAACAGAGACATCTCAATAAGGAATCCTAGCCACAGTTGTCCAATGTATGTTGGAAGCATTTTCAACGGGCATCACATCAAGAGGACGTTCATAGACAATGTAGCCTCTATAAACATCATGCCGATGTCTACATTCAAAGCTGCGAACATCGACATGAGATGATCGTTAAAGTAACCCATTGCTGTTAATAGTTTCATTGATTCCACTACGAACACAATGGGATATGTTAATGTTGATTTTAAAGTTAGGCCAATTTAAGGCTCTGTACGATTTCGATTCCACATGAATGACATACCCGTATTCCACCACTTGCTTATTGGAAAGAAGTGGCTACATGATCACAATCTTATACCTTCATCACTTCATCAGTGTATGAAGGGTCATTGGAATGGGAAAGATGTTTGTTCCTACTGCTAAGAACCCCTTTGAACACAATGAGTCATATCTTGTTGGAGCTATCTTCTCTTATGAGTATGTTAAGGAAGGAGAAACAACTATTACAAAACGCTCCAGCATACCACTACCTACCTGGGAGGAGACTCAGGAGAAACAACACAAAAAAAAAGGGAAACATGGCTCCCATGGAGGTAGGGAGAAGCATAAGCAAATTAATGAAGTTGAAAGTTTTGTTAAACCTAATGGAAAAAAAAGGTGTACTACTTATGATGATTAACAGGATTTGAAGAAGCTTTCATGTCATCATTAGATCCCATGATGATACAAGAAACTTAACCTGCCCTCTTTACCTCCCCCCCTAAAACAGCTGCAAGGTCATATGAAACCTCAAGCAGAGAAGGTTGAAGAGTTAGACCTAATATTACCAGGGCGGTCTCCGTGACCCATCTTCATTAGGAAAGACCTCTTGCTGGATATCAAGTTCCATTTAGTGGAGTTATTGAAGAGTTATAAAGGTTTGTTCGCCTAGACATATGATGAAATACCAAGACTAGATCCTACGTTAATGGTACATAGATTAAACATTGCACTCTAGGCTAAGCTTAAGAAGTAAACATAACGTATCTTTCATCTAAAAGTTGAATTTTAAATAAAAGAAGAGATTGAAAAGTTGTTTCGAGCTAGCTTCATCAAGCTAATTGAGCACCCTACATGGTTGGCTAATATCGTGCTAGTAAAGAAGAAGAATAGACGGATACACATTTGTGTCGACTTTCGAGATCTTAACAAGGCATGCTCAAATGATGATGTCCCACTTCCCAACATAGACACACTAGTAGATGCTATAGCTGGTCATGAGCTATTTTCATTTATGGATGGTTTTAGTAGGAATAACCAAATCAAGATGGTTGCTGGAGACACCAAAAGCATTGTTTTTAGAACACCAGTGGGAACCTTTTATTACACTATCATGCCTTTTGGGCTTGAGAATGCAGGCACCACTTATCAAAGAGCAATGACGACACTTTTTCATGACATGATGCATGACTTCGTGGAAGATTACATTGATGACATAGTCATCAGGTCTAGTTGGGCACTTGATCACTTAACTCATTTGCAAAAAGCATTTAAAAGATGCAGACTTTACAAGTTGCATATAGATCCATTGAAATGCATGTTTAGAGCATCCTTTGGAAAATTACTAGCATTTGTTTTTCATAGATAATGGATTAATGTCGATCCATCTAAGATACAAGCCATACGGTCTATGCCCTCATAAACCAATCCAAAGAAATTGAAGACATTTTTGGGGAAGGTCTTATATATTAGACCATTCATACCTGTGTTAGCAGAGATTTCACATCCCCCATAACATCTCATGAAGAAGGGAGCTACCTTCCAGTAGGGATAGCCTCAAGAGGAGGTAATACAGAAGATTAAGGGGATACTTACCTCCCCATAAGCAATGACTATGTCAGTCAAGGGATTGCTAATGATCTTTTACCTGACATCTACAGACAAATCCATTAGTGCCTTAATGGCTTAAGAAATTAAGGGTATGGTGTGCCCGGTATACTACTTAAGTCATTTCCTTCAAGGAAGTGAGATCAATTACCTAACATGTGAGAAAGACTGTCTTGCGCTGGTCTTTATGACACAGAGGCTCTGCCACTACTTCTTGGCGAACAAAGTTAACTTTGTCACTAACTTTGACCCCATAAAATATCTATTGTCACGACCAGCCTTATCTGCGAGGGTTGTAAAATGGCTACTCTTGTTATTTGAGTTTATCATCACTATCGTACCACCTAAAGCTATCAAGTCTCAAGCCTTATTTGATCTCTTGGCACAATTTTCGACTACATATGGAACTCATGCCATGAATGAGATCCCGAAAAAATTCCATAATGACTTAATGATGGTAGAAATGGACGGAGAGTAGCAAGTATAATTTGATGGCTCCTTTAGCAGTACTAGACAAGGAACTAGGGTAGTGTTGACATCTCCAATGGGCTAGGAGATACCCCTGGCATTCAAGTTAGACTTTCACCGCACCAATAACAAGGCTGAGTATGAAGCACTCCTTGGACTCATCTCTGCTCAAAATGCTGAAGCATCTACTTATGCATCTGTGGTGACTCAAATATGATAATCAAGAAAGCAAATGGTGAGTTTGCCTTCAAAGAGACAACACTTGCACCTTATAGGACTATAGTGCAATCTCTTGTTGGGAAATTCAACTCAATGAGATACAAGCACATCAAGCGATTGACTAATCATTTTGTGGATGAGTTAGTAACATTAGCTTTCAAGAGTCGCATTCAAGCCATAAATGATAGCTTGATTGTTCAAGTTATTAAGAAATCTATTCCTTATATAGCTTTATGCTTAGCGGACGAAGAAGAGGAAGCACAAGACAAGTGGTGCATGCCCATCAAGACACAGCTAAAGTAGCCCAATGCAACTTCTTTGTCAACTTTAAAGAATTTTACTCGTATCAATGATATCCTGTACTTCAGACTTCTAGATGGCATCCGAGTGTAATGCATCTGTGCAAAGTAAGCTCGTCTTAAGTTGACGAAATATCATAAACTTTGGTGTAGAGAGGAAGGATCACCCTTAAATCTCCACATTCAGCGCACAGGGTATTATTGGCTAACCATGTCTAAAGATGCCTCTCAGTTGTGGATGATTTGCCAAAATGTTCTGAGTTACCAGATCAGACTGAATGCAACTTTTTGGCAAGTGCCGGTGACTAGCGATGACCATATATTGATTATTTGAAGAATAACACCATACCTACAAATAGCACAGATGTTCAACTAGTCAAGCATAAAGCAAGGAAGTATGTCATGCATGAAGACGATCTGTACAGGATATCGTTCATAGGAAAACTCCTTAAGTGTATCATCCCTCTTAAAACAAACACTATATTGGCTAAAGCTCACTCTAAAGATGCTAGCAAGCATCAAAGAAGAAGAAAGTTGTACTATCATTTATTGGATTTGGGATTCTATTGGCTCATCAGGGAAAATGATGCTTTGAATTTTGTGAAGAATTGTGTTGCTTGTTAGAAACATGGTCATGCGATTATAGACACCCCATTTTTACCCATTTAAGGCTTCAATTTATAGTAAAAATTAATATTATCTTACGCCCGCAAATTAAAAAAAAGGACTAAAAAAAGAAGGAAAAACAAAGAAAAGAAGAAAAAGAAATCATTACAAATGTATAAAAAAATAATAATAAAATTTTAAAAATATTTTTTGGCTTGATATAATACTAATTTTAATTATAGATTTATTTTGGACCCAATTAAGTACTTTATGTAAATGGGCTTATTTAATTGGGCTCATTTTGTAAACCTTAAATACACTTTTTGTGTAAAGTAGAACAAGGCATAAGCCAACAGCCTATATGGATAAGTAACTAGCATGCATAAAGGAGATCTAGGTTTAATTCTATGAGGAGGCAAATTGTGCTTTTTCCCCTTATGTTTTTCCACATGCTTCCATTGGCTAGATGAAGTAAGTACATATGTCAGCAAGTTGCTAGATGAGGTAAGCATATATATTAGCGAGTGAGTAGGTGAGTGGTAGATGAGCAGGTAAATGCCTATAAATATCCAACAGAAACAATCCATAAAAAAATAATAATAGAATCATAGAGACAAAAAAACAAAAAGAAAAACATAAAAGAAACAACAAAAAAGGAGAATAACACAATAGTCAAAAAACAAAGAAAATCTACCAAAAGCTCAAATTACTCGACATGTTTTCTCTATAACTCGTGCACCGCCATTCGAGATCTGAGATAGAAATTTTACCTACGATCATCTTGCTTTAAATTCAAATTATGTGTCCTTGCTCTCCAAGTAAGGATCTATTTCCGTTTTCCTTTTTTGATGATGATTATGATGATGATGATGATCATTGATGATGATGATGATGATGATGATAATAGAGAAAGAGAAATATTGTATGTGCATGTTATCTATGTAAGTTTATATATATTTGTACATAGTGTTGATTATAATAATGATAATATTAATAATGATATCATGATTATTATAAAAAGATAAAATAAATCTTATTATAATAGTAAGAATAAGTCTAATAAAGTAATATATTGATATGAACATGTAATACACGTATTGCTAGTTTATTCTATTGATATAATATGAAATTTCTTTATATGGTAATTTTAAGTTGTAACCACTAGGCAATATCTTTGGAGACTTTAATCTTTGTAAATATTTAATGCCATCCTTACATTAAGGTTTTGATTTAAAAAAAAAAGTATTAATGTTCCTTACTTGGCATGTTTTTGTTTGTAATCTTTTCTATTCAAAAAATTTATCACTTAGAAAATATCAATTTTCATAAAGATGCTAAAAAACTAACTTAATGGGCCTAGCGCTCACGATGAAAAATCAAACGTCCAAAAAATAATAAATTTAATGAAATTAAAGTGAAAATAATTTTAAACCAAATCTACCAACAAATTAAAGTGTTTTTAAGAGAACTACATGTTATCTGATCTCAATTAGTGGGTATGTAGGCACCTCCGATGTGACATAAAAAATTAAAAAACTTTTTTTTTGTATTTTTTTGTAAATATTGAATTGATTTATTATTTATTACAAATATTGTTTAAATTTTTAAATTTTAATTTATGAATTTTAAGTGGTAACCATATGGTTTTAATAAGGTAACCTCCGAATAAAAAAATCTTTGGTTTATAAAGTTTGGTTTTAAATCGAATTTTTCGTAGAATAGTAGCTAAGTTACGATTAACCAACTCATTAATCCTAACTTAGGGTACCCTCGGGGCGTGACAAGGAGCCTGTAAGATCTACACAAATTGATGATGAGTAGGAGTCACTAAAATCTACAAGTTTTTTATGGCGAATAGTAGCCGCTAAGAACTATAAATATGGTTTTGTTAAAAATTGTTGGTTGTAATTGGCCAGAATACCTAACCTCGAATGAAGGGCATAAATTCATTTAATACATGGTTTTCGGAAAAACATATGTCTTGTATGCTTACGTGATTGTTGCATTTCACTTGCTTGTATAATAAACTTGGTTGATATCTTTTTTTCGAGTATGTTAATCGGGAATATTCTCACTAAGCTTAGAAAACTTATACCCCTATAGATTTTTGTACAAGTAGGAACATTTGTTCTTATATCCAAGGTCTTTGCATATCTGATTAAGTCTTCTTTTTTGAATCTTTTGGGGGAAATGTACTCGAAAATTTAGAATAGACTTCCTTTAAAATGATTTGGTAAAAGTGTTTAAGTTATCTTGTAAGACTTAGTAATCTTTATATGATCCTTAGAGATTGGGGAAATACCCCTAAGACTTTTGTAATAGACTATTAATTATTATTTGTGGGTTAACTTTATTTCCAGATTCTTGCTTGTTCATCATTACTTGCTTAAACCACACTTCCCAATAGTGTCTCCTATTACCATGTTGTACGTCGTACATATAATACAGAGACTTTCACGTGACTAAGGTGATCATTCTTAAGTCTTGATATTATATGTGGCGGACTACCACGTTCAAAGTACCCTTCAGGGCGTGACAAGTAGTCAGTAGATGATCCTTAGTTTGTAGCACTTTTCCCCAACCGTAGAGACTAGAAAAAGGCCGAGTAGGGGAAGGATGCGGGTGTAAGACCCTGCTGCAAAATTATTTTTGGATTGAGCAACAACAACATTTTTAATGTAGTACCTGTTCTCTAATGATTGCTTAATTGGAGTTGAAGATGTATTCCTTCTGCCCACATCCTAAAAATAATGAATATTAAGTGAATAACATAATTGGCTTCACAATAAGAAAAAGGGGGGAAGAAACAATATAAAAGGAAAGTCCATTACCTTACAAATGCGTGGACGCTTGATTTGCCTGATTACTGATGCAGGAGGCATAATTAGCCTGACCACTGCTCTGGTTGGAACATCATTCTTATCATCTTTAGGAAGTTGAAAGTGGAACTCATACCTATATATGGTGGATTCTAGCAAGCTATCGTTTACTGCTAAAGAGATGTATTTCTTGAATGTCTCAAGGCACCCTGTCCAATATGTCAACCATCCACTCGAGGTAACACCAGAGCGATGATAGGCAGAAAGAACACTTATCTAATAGAAAAAGTGAAGTTCACAGTTTTCTTCAAGACTAAATGCCTCACAACATGTGTCAAAATTTGTGTTAATAACACTATAGAAGGTACACCTTAATCAAATCCAAACTATCGAGCAACTCGATAGGGTGAGTAAAACATCACCTATGCTTTAAGAATTTTGCAGAAGAATTACACCAATCATGAAGCGCAAGTAGGTCTAAGATGTACACTAAAGAATATATCTTACTTCAGTAATCGACAACTGTTCGCCATGTTCTACTAAATTCACTAAGTTGCTAAAGCCTAAAGGATAATATTTTGTGCACCTCTCATATCGTTTAATTCCTTTGTATAAAGGAGAAAGTCAACCTCATGAACATCATCTATGATATCAAGTAATGAGCTTAAAGGCTTTCTATCAACCCAAGCCTAGCTTGAGGTTCAAAAGGATTAGGCTTTGTAACAAGCACATCTAGATACCTTTTGTAGTAGTCACCAAAAAACAAGTGCAAGAACCTTAAATCTACGTTTGATAAATGGTGTACGACCCTTTTAATTAGACTAAAGTCTCACTATAAAGATCTAATCACCGATAAATACCCCAAATAAAAAGGTTTAAGGAAAATTGTTCTCAACGTACAAGATAAATTGCCAAGTAAAAAAATCAAGGATTGAACCTTTCTCTGGCCCACCAAGAAGCAATATATGGATAACCAACAAGTAAGGAAAGGTTCCAACTCATGCATGAAATGAATCTTAAGTTATAAGTCAGATTGTTGTAGGGACAATCGAGCATAAATAGACAAAGTAACGAATGTACACTTACTCACATCCATACTGAGGCCTTTAGCTCGAGTCCTCTTGTGCTAAAAAAATTGTCTCACCCATGCACAAATGATGATTGCTGATGACTGTCTTCCGCTTCCTATCTATCAGCCTCTAGTATTTCCATCAACTCCTCATCCTCCTCTGAGATCTCAACAAAGGCAATGTCAATTAGCCTAGAACTAGAGAAATCTCTTCTAAAGTTGGAATAATCTCACCTCATGACGTCACAAAATTATGTGTATGGGTACTCTAATGATTGATCCTTGCACTTTCTAAGAGAGGCCTATAATGGGAATTGTTCACAATGTGATATACCTATGATTACCATCCTTGAAACATCTATTTTAGGTAACTAAACATATTTTCTAAAAGAGGAAGCTCCTTTCTTTCATTTCTAAAACACATTATGGAATTCTCATCTATATTTCTCCTATCATTACTTGTGGCTCTCGTTGTATGAAACGCGACCCACCATCTACAGGTGGATGTGCACATAAGTCTCGTTTCTTAAGATTTCTCTAAAAAATGTCATTCTAAATTGTGGCATCAAGTCATTTGCTATGTGGCAAGGGCACTTTTGGCACGTGTCCTAAGTTTGTCAATATTTCATTGATCTTATCTATATGGTTGATATTGCAAAACCAACTCTTTTTTGTTTCTTTTGCCATCTTCAAGATATTTATCAAAAGTGGTAGCAATGACTATGTATGATTACCACCACTTTGGTGAATAGAAATACAGTCACATATATTAAAAAAAAGAAGAGGAAGAAGAAGAAGACATATGCAGACACGATGAAGAGGGATGTTACTTGTGAATTCAAATAAAAAACATGAGACAAACACAACAAGCATACCGGCATATGAATTAAACAAATCAAGAATTGAATATTTAAAATAATGACATACAACAGCTAAGATAAAAGCAGTAGGTGAACCTACGTATCGTTAGGGGGCATTAAACAATGAAGAGTGTCTCCTCTTACAGTAGTGGATTCTCATAGTCATTCACCAAATAACTAGGCGCGTAAGATAAGAGAGAGTCATCTCTTACAGTGGTGCGGTTCCAATATCCTTGTATAGGTGAGTCAGACATAGACAATTGAGGAGAGCCTCCCTTATAGAGGTGCAATGCCAAGATCATTACGTAAGGAATGGAACACGGATGCAATGTGCACTTCTTAGATTGTCATATGAGGTTTGGGACACGGATGACTGAGAATTTCATCATACAGTATGCGGTCCCAAGATTGCTATCTATGTGATTGGAACATGGACAATGAAGAGCTTCCTCTTAATATCATGAGACAACAAGGTCATTAGATGAATGACTAGAGCATAAGACAACTAAGAGCAACCACTCTTACAATCATACGAATCGTCGAATATAACAAGAATGATTGATTTTGTTGTTAGTTAACTATTATCATACACATTCAGGCAAGGTGATACCAATAATAAGCAGAGTATTGAAATTATCAGGATCATGAAGATTATTGACATTATCAAGTGTACCGAAGATATCAAAATTATCATCAAGTATCAAGATTATCAATATTTCATACGAACAGAAGGAAGATTACTCCATCCCAATCAAGATTTATCAAGAATTAATAAACCATAGCAACCACATTGTTCGATGGAAATTTTTTTCAAGATGAGACTAAAAAGTTACTACAATATATATATATATATATACACATATATACGTAGTGAAATATGTATATGACTATTCTCAAGACATGACCTATGGTTGAATGCGGTTAACAATGTCATGTTTTAGAGACAAAATATAATAATAAAAAGGGTAAGAAGACGAAAGAAGCAGTATAAGACCATCATTCCTGCAATCTGTAAAGCTTGGGTTCAAAAACCTGTCAGCGTTCGCAAATTCGATGATCATGGAAAGGGGCTTCAATATATTAGCGTCAATTGTTCTTATTAGTCACTATTGATTCACAGAGACGAACCAGCCTGTTGCAATGTGTTGTGGTGTGGGAACCATAGGCACTCACAAGGCTAAAATCACTACGCAAGGAAAAATACAAAAGCAAAAAAAAAAAAAAAAAAAAAAAAAAAAAAAAAAAAAAAGGAGTAAAGGCAAATAAGATCAGTTGACGCACACATAGGCATATGTATATGTATATTATACGGTTTATCATATATCGCGTGTTGTAGTTGCGATATTTGCATGAATATCGTGTTTATAAAACGCGATTTACACGCAAATAAAAAAATTCATATCGCGATTACTAATCGGGATATTTGATTTACTCCTATAACGCGATTACTAATCGCGATATAGCAATGGTATATAAACATCATATCATGTTTTATTCCCGCGATTTTGTGTAAATTATCATATCCTGTTTCTTAAACGCGATTTTGCTACGGTATATTGATAATTAATTTCATTGAAGTTGTATATTGATAATATTTTTCCATAGAAACCTTAGACATATATTGTAACGCTATATTTGCATCTACTCAGGTCAAAGATGAAGCCTTAGTTTATTTAAGCAAATATTATATGGTCGCCACACAACAACAACAAGAATATGATTACATGAACTTACAGTCGATGCCTCATAAAGTCGCTACATGAGTGGTCTAGATTCTTTCATTGTCACGTAAGGAGTCGAGATATCACCGTCAAAGAAACTATGATGAATGTCAAGGAAAAAAATAATAATAAAAGAAAGAAAAACTGATGATGAATAAAAAAGAAAAGAAGAAAAAGTTGAGCTTGCTTATGGGGGAGTATGCATATACGTATAGCCGAGAACATAAGTGCTGGTGGATTGAGATTCAATAAAGTTGGAAGATTCCAGCAATGTTCATTAGGAGATATATAGGGTGACATATGATAAAGGTCAGATCAAGTGAAGATATTATAAAAAAAGAGATTTAGGTCAGTTCTTTTATTCCTACGATTGTGAGCCATAGGAAAAGGATGTGTGGGTTATTCTATCATTATATATATGTATAGTTATATATAAAGGGAGAGATATGGTGGTTAAGTAAATCTCGAGGATATTTGTAAGATTTTGCTACATTTCTTATGGCATGGAATTTTTTAAAATAATATTGAAAGCATCGAATAAAACAATAATGCTTTCTTGCTTGACAAATTCACCTGATATCAAAGATGATGTCCAATCAATTCATTGTGGAAAGCATATTATCTATTCTCTTATAATCTATTTTCCATTTGAAATCATCATGGACTATAAGGCGTCACTGATCCTATAAAAGGCTTTGAATGTATGGGCATTAATTTTAGTCTACTTTGACCTAAACCAAATAGTTATAATGTTTGCCAAATTTTATGGAGTCAAGAATGATCATTTTTATGGAGTACCGAGTCCAAGACATATACTTACTATTAAGAAGAATTGTTTTGCAATTTTCTTGCCCACTCTTGGCTATCTTACTATTATGATAAGACACAATGAGCATACAAAGGGTCATGCATTCAAAGTACAGATGTCCAATAGCCCCATGGCCTAATATAGATGTTAGACGATTTCTGATCACTTAATTGAGCAAATTACCCAAAAAAAAAAAAAATAACACAATACGTGTGACTGAAGTGGTGATGCTACTTCTTGCACTATAATACAAAAATATACAATGTGGTTAGTCGTAGCGCTGATAATTGACTTTTACTCAATGACTCATCCATGACCAATGGAGTTTACAACTTAGTGAAAAGCACTTGGTAGCATTATACGCCAAGAATTAATTAAAGTATGCATAAATGCAACTTGTGCCCAAAATACTTGTAACTCTGTCCAAACGATTTTGGTCAAGGGGTAAATGTGAATGGGCTTTAAAATTATATAAATGATATTATTTATTTAGGCTAAGTGATAGAACTTGAAGAGTCGAGTTCTTTTTTGGGATGATCAAGGGAAATTTGACATTGTGGACCCTATCCGTTTTCCAACCTTTCTCAATGTGGCTCATACACTAAAAGGTATTTATCTTGGTCGTCGATTGTCAATGTGATCCAACGGATGACATTGATGCTTAATTTCTATAAATACTCCAAGTCCCTTCTCATTTAAAGAGGAGGAAATAAAATAAAAACACCAAAGTGTTACTAAATTTCTATCTCAAGAGATCAAAACACTTATTCATCACTACTTGAGGCGTTTGATGCTTGATAACTTCTCCACCTGTCACAAATGTGCTTGAGACATTGATATTGCCTACTTCTCCTCCTTGTTCTACTTCTCTTTTAATCATCCTTGATGTGTCATTATGTGTCATTTGTTGCAGGCCTCGTGTAACACGATACTCACACAGCATGCATGTGACTACTTTCCTTGAATCCACACATCTACACCTACCTACTCTGTACCCACTCGCCCTTATCCACAACCATCATCATAATAATTAAGAGGCAAAAGGTTTGCTTTTCTCTTATTTATTATGTTTGATCAAAGAAGTTCAATCATCAAACTTCTTTTGATGATTGTCCACAATCGCAAGTTAAATTGAATAGTTGACATTACTTATTTTCCTTCTTTTTAATTAATTAGTATGAAAAGGAACAATTTTAAAATTAAACAGATTAAAGTAAAACAATTTTCAAATTTGACTTATGATTTTTCCTCTAGAATTTTTTAATTTTTTTTTAAAAAATATAAGGGTTCTAGTTTTTCTCATTAAGGTTTTGCTATTGTTGTTGTTGTTTTTTTTTCCCCTTAATCAATTAGAATAGAATTAAATATTCAAGGCTTTTTTTCACCAATTGGTTTCTAAATTTAGTTTAAGATTTTCTTCAATAAAAATGTTATTTATTTATTTATTATAGAAGGATTCTAATTATTTTCCTCACAAAGATTTTGTGTTTTTTTTCCTTTTCTAATTAATTGGAATAAAATAAAATATTTTAAAATTTAAACTATGACTTTCTTCATTGGAAATTTTTATTTATTTATTTATTATTTTAAGTAGAAGGGAATTGAAATTTCTCATGGAGATTTTTTCCTTCTTTATTTTTTTATAAATTAGAATGAAATAAAACATTTGAGGCATTTTTAATAGTTTAGATGCTAAAACTTTACTTAATTTTGTGATTGATACTATAAAAGATGATTCAAGTGTTTATATTTCTCAGTTTCATAGAAATATTCAAACAAATATTTAACCAGCATAGCGTATGATAACAAGTTTTTCATTTTGATTTTCATAGAGAGGTTGAAAGAAGCAAAAAGTAAGAAGAAACTTTTTTAATATAATAACATTACTATTATGTCTCATGGTCAAATTTGATTTTGTTTCTCTCCTAATTTTATGTTGTATTAATTGTTATTTCATGAATATAAAGTGTCCCTCCTAATATTTGAAATAATTATGGATTCAAGTTATATACACAATTTTCTTTTGGAAAAGAAAAAAGTATACACACAATCAATTCATAAAGTAAAATGGAATTGTGCTATATGTAAATAATTGGATGATTAATAAATTATAAATTTTATTTTTAAAATAAATTAAAAATATACTATTTATGCATATTTTGGGTAAAAAGAAAGAAATGTACAATTATAATAATATATTGCTATATGTGCACTTATCAAAGGTTGAAGATCTATAGTAAGAAATTCTATATGGCAATTTCTTCTATGATATGAGGGACAAGGTAATAAAACGATGAATTCTTATTTTATACATGGAAATGTTTTATATTATATCTATTAAGGGGAGAACATAGGTCACAACCCACTTAGCCCACTACTATCTCCACATGGGTCAAAGGGCCTAAGAAAGGCCTAAAAGGCCATAAAATCTATTGGCCTAAGAAAGGTCTATGCCAGGCCACACCTTGGATATCGACCTAGTAAAGAAGCTTAAACTCGTACTCACCTCAACCTCAAGAGAATCTAAGACCAACTTGCCTCAAGTAGGCTTGAGTTTGTCTATAAGCTATCTCCATAAAACCTTCACACTATCCTTTTCCTAACACAGGACCAGGGGAAGGGGTGTCATCACCAATTTAACCACACTCCTTGTAGTAGCAGATCATTCACTTCAGGTATTAAACAAATCCATCACCTTAGGTGTTGGGCAAATGCTTCGCCTTGGGGTGCCCAGTCAACTACCAAAATAAGATTCACTTTAATAGAAAAGATTTGATGTGGGCCATTCTGGTATGACCACGAACTATAAATAGCCTTTTTCTTCTTGAGGGAAATGTAGAATAGCAGAATGAAAATAACGGAATTAGAATTTTCTTTATCCAATCAATACTCTTAAGTGTTTTCCCCTAAGATTTTTTGAGTGATGACCTACTGACTAACTTAAGCATTGGAGTGGTTGCTCTAAATAACCCCTTAATGCACTACCGACTATGTTTTGTATTTGCATGGAGCAATCTCTATCGGTGGAATCAGCACCTACAACAATATCAAGATGATTTGTTATCCATAAACACATCATAAAAGTAACTACAATTTCAAAATAGAGTTATATTTTATTTTTGCACTGCATGACACTTAAAATTTAACTTTATTTTGGTGTTGATAATTCAAATATTTGATATGTTGCTATATTATATTAAATCATATATATATAGCTTATTAAGTTGGTGTGATATGGTATATTTTAATTTTATTATTCAATTTAATTTTTGCACACAGAACATAAGTGCATCGACTGCTAGTACATGTGTGTGTGTGTGTGGAAATATGTACCGTGGACTAAAGCAGTGCAAATGGGTGAATGCTTATAAACTAACCCATTAACTTACTTTCAAATGGGTTATGGTTATTTTTTTGACCCATAAGCGATTCCATTAAGCCTAGTCCATTTAATACATGAAATGATTAACTCATTATGGGTTAGTTTAGCTCGCTAATCCATGTAGTTAATGTTAAGAACAAAGATTTATATTGTATAGATGTTTGTGAAATGATCTTCAAAAGTAGTCTATCTCCCATCATGCAACATGTCCTTGGCTTGACCCTATACATAAAGTTTGAAGCGAACATAATCCTCTAAAGGATTCTCTTAGTACAAATTTAAATCATGCAATCCATTGAGTTGTAACACTATGTTTAGATGGGTAGATGATCGTGAAAATGTAAGGAAATAATTGACAATTGATAGAAATATGATGTTTGAAAATTTTAAAATGGAGTGAAAATCAAAAGAAATAGGCAGAAATGAGTAGAAATGTTTTTACTCTAGTGTTTCTCTCCAAATGTGGAGAGAAATTAAAGAAAATGGGAAGAAACATTAACAAGTTACAAAAATACCCTTGAAATATAATCTCTTTATGTTTTCAAAGGTAATCTAAAGAAACATTACTTAATTTCTCTTATTTCTTTTATATCAATTAAACATGAGAAAAAGAAAGATTTCATCAATTTCCTTTGATTTCCAACTTTTCTTATTTAAATAAGAGTAAAAGTTACAATTCCATTTCTTTCTTTTCTTTTCAACTAATTTCTTTCTATTTTCACTTTACTTACTACTTACCAAACATGCAAACATAGTGTAAAGCTCGTAATCTTTGAGTTCTTCAATGATAGTTTATTAGTAAATTGATGTTTAAGGTTAGTTTTCAGATTACTTTTATGCATTAAAATACTTACCTTGGCTATTAAACATCTACAAGAGGTCAAATCTACAATATGGTATTTGGTAGATATTATTATTATTATTAGAGGTTGTGTCCTTATTTATAGTCATAATAGCTATCAAACCATATTCATGTAGAATGCCTAAATTTCACTATTGGTTAATATCTCAATATATTAGATTTGTGTATTAACAATTATCATCTATCCATACTATTTAAGCTAAAAAGGTTTTTAGTCTTTTTTTTTTTTAATTACCCTTTGAATAAATTAATCATTTCTTTTATTTTCCACAAAGACTTAAAGTAAAATCATATAGCTTTGATTTTAAAATCCATTTTGATAATTTTGATTTGATTTCTCAGATTTCCATCATACCATTACTTTTTTATGTTAAGTGGAATTCCATGTTTGCACCATTTTATATCTCAGATATCACATTTTATAGTTTCTAAAGTAGTTACGTTGCATCTTACTGCTTCCGTTGAGATTAACTCTTATTAAGGGATAATTCTTATTCGACTCTCTCTATGCACTTTTTTTCCCTTTCTTTGATAGTAACAGGTTTTTACTTTCTCCTTTTCTTCTTCTTTTATTTTTTATTCCTCTTCAGTCTATTAAATCTTTAGACAGCAACAACAATCCTAACACAAGTGACAACCATTGCAATCATGATGTGCTTTTCCAAACTTTTTAATTAGATGTGTCTGTTTTCAAAATCGTATTTGTGAGAATTTATTATATTTTGTGATCAACCATGTATTTTTTAGGTTAGTGGTGGATTTTTAGAATGAAAATATGACAATTGACAACATAACTCATCATAAATATATACTTATGTCTTTAAACGATCAGGGAAGAAATATTGAAACAAAGATATCCAATTAAAGAAATATAGAGACTTACATTTTAGCAAAATCACATGCCAAAGATGATTAATCATTTTTGTAATTGATTATAACTCTTTCTAATATTAAATATATATATTTTTATTTTATTTGTTTTGTTGTAATATAAAAGTTACCAAACATGTAGAAGATGACTAAAAGAAGAGTACCATTGTATTTATAGTTGAGTTTTTATGGACATGACATGGAATGGGATTTTATTTTTGGCTATTTTTTTTTAACTTTATGGATATCATTTTGCAATGTAGTTTACACACATAAGAAAAGGGATAGTTGCAAACACATCCCCCTAATTTTTAAGGTGATGCGAATTAACTTCCTAAATTTTCAAAGTAAGGTTTTTAACCCCTCAGAATTTTCAAAGTGAAGATTTTGATTCCATAAACTTTCAAAAATTAGCACCGTAAGGACAATCAATTGTTTTGGTACAAAGGAGAGGGGTAAATCTACACATAGATGAAAGTTTAGGGAATGAATCTACACAGAGATGGAAAGTTTAGGGGATAAATTTGCACCCTCTCCTATTTATTTTAACGGAAAATGTGACGTGTCCTAAAAGTTTAGGAGGTCAAAAACCTCACTTTGAAAGTTCTAGGGATCAATCCATGCCACCCTAAAAGTTTATGGTTTTTTTTTTTGTGATTTTCCCTTTAAAAAATTGTGATTTGTTATAGAATTCCAAGTAAATTTTAATAAAAAGTACTAAGTATTAATCAATATTTTGCATTTAAGGTTTTCTGTTTCATTTTTATCTTTTTTCCCTTGATATAGGAGTAGTATTTATCTATACCTTCACCTAATAGAAAAACTTTTTGTAATACTTTCACGTTACAATCTTAGCAACTAAACTTGTAACAAGTGTGGAAAAGTGAAAAAAAAAAAATCCTTATAATAAGACATGTTTAAAGGTACTAATTTGATTATAAAATATCTTGATTTGCCTCTTGGGTTATTTCACAGCGCTTAAAAAGTTCAATCTATATTTTGGGATGAGTTATGAGAGATTTGGCATGGCAAGCTTGGATTGAGGATCATTGGACCAGCCTCTATATGCTCTTAACCTTTTTTAAATAAACTTATGCACTTAAAGGAGGCTCTCTATATACTTAAACTCAAGATGAGTTTATAGAAGGATCCATCAAAAGGAGGACTTATCTTGGCCATTGACATACCATGTGATCTAACAAATGTTATCAATAGTCAAATTCTATGAATACCCCGCGGGTCTTCCCCATTTGGCAGATTTAAGATATTTAGCGAAACGTTATTGTGCTGTCAGATTATAATCTTAGAGATCAAATGCAATTCAAAACGAAGAACACATAACCTCTCTCTAAGAGCTGTAAGTGTGATACTACATAGTTTCTTTACCTATGACACATGAGTTCAAGCTCTTTAAGATTGCTATATCCTCTCTTCATATGTCATCTTTGCGTGTCATTGCCAAGTCACTCTTGTAAAACTATGTATAGCATGAGTCAAACACTACACACAGGTGATCACTACAATCAAATCCACTCATCTACAATACGTAATGATTATCACTTGCTTAAAAAAAATATAAAATAAACAAAAAATAAATTATGGCACATGTCACATATTTAGTCGCTAAGATGGTAACATGACAACATTCATAAAGCAAATTTTCATCCTCACCTAACACCTTGCAAAGGCTTTTTTTTTTTAATAAGATATTAAATAGTTAAAAAAAAGGAATAAAAGGATATAACATTTCTTTATTTATCTTATTAGATATTTCATGATTGATATTTTCCATTACCTTTCATTGTTTTTTTTTTCCTTTTTGCTACATGGAATACTAATAAGAAAGCAAAAACTTCTTTACTATCTCAAATTGGAATAATGCCTTAAAAATTTTCATGTTTTCTACCTAATTTGTAGCTTGTAATTTTACAAATATGAAATTTGATTTTAAATTTTCAATTATTTATATTTATATTTTTAGGTACATATTATTACAAATCTATCAATGCTCTTATAACTTTGTTGATTTTTTATATAATTATTTTCAATTTTATAATTATTTTTCACCCGAAATGTGGGTGTTCCATTTGCTAATACTACTTTTTATGCATATCATATAAATTTAATTATCTAAATCATAATTCATATTGGTGAATGGCTAAAAAATAAAATTCCTATTTCACAAAAACTTTATAGATATTATGACATAGCCATGAAGCTTTTTTTATTATTATTTAAGATAACTAGATAGGCATACCTGTAATTAAAGTTACAAACCCTAACACATACTCAGATGGATCAAGAGGCAGAATGATAAATCTATTCATTCTTTTTTTTTTTTTTTTGTTTGCCATTATCATTCATTCATTTAGATACATCATGGGATGGGATGGAATGGAATTGGTATAATATTTGTCAAAAATATCATCAATAATAAAGTGAATAATAAATATGTAAGTAAATAAAAAGATAATTGTAATAGTGATAATTTATGAGAATGTAATGGAATCGCAATTTAAAGGTAGAGTTGAATTCCCCCTCAAAAGCGGAATATCATGATTTCAACTTATAAAAATATATTCAAATGTAGAAATGGAAATAGATCACCAACTGCAATTCCATTATAGGTTTATTCCTAAGTAACAAAGATGACATAAGCGTGTATTTATGTTAAAAGATGTCTTAGTGTTGCCTTACCCTTATTTATAGATATTAAGAACAAATATTGTTGCAGTGAGTAATTTTTTCTCTAGAAGGGGTTTTCCACCTATGTTCCATATTCATTGTTTGTTTATTATTTTAATTTATCATAATTTTTTATGGGAAACATGAGGAGAAAATATTTATTATTAAAGTACATTTAGTTTTCCTATATAGGATAATGGAGAGAGTTTTTTCAATTCACTAAATAAGGCTGGGTGTCTTCGGCAAATTAGCACTGTATGCCAACAAGGGCTGGAAAATTGATGTATCGATTGTGCTATCGTTTTACAATCAAGCTCAATCTCCACTTCCCTTGCCTTGTTCCTTTGCATAGGGTAAGGCGATTCCGATTGCCACAGCTTAGGCTTCGTTAAACTACTGATGAAAAGAGAAAGAGAAAAGAAAAATGGGAAGAAAATTCCGGGTCGCTCAATCTGTAGTCTTCTATTGTTTTTTTTATTTCTTTTTTTTTTTCCCTACAGATGCTGTAACCTATAAAGAGAATTATGACACTAGCATCATAAATAGCAAGAGTATTAATCACCCAAAGTCCGTCCGAAAGTTAATTTAAAAAAAAACAAAAATCCACAGACTTCATGTGTTTGGAAAAATAGCAAGAGAACAATTGATGGAGAATCTTCAGTAGAAGTATGCTGAGATACAAATGTCAATTAAGCGACAGGAGTTTTATACTTAGGGACGGTTGCAGAATTAAAAGATAGAAGAGGTCAAATTAGTATTATGAATTATTTGTTTAACTCTCTATATTGTAATATATATACATATATATATAATCATATGCGGCATGTATACAATTTTATTTGTTTTTTTAATAAAATAAGTTACTATATGACTTGATATGTAGATTAGATGGAATTTGATTGTATAATTATAAAGAATTTGTTATTTATAGTGTTTTGATAATTTCTATATGAAATAATACACAAAGACAATAATAAAAAATTATATAAAAAATTCATGAAAAAAAAATCTACTAAAATTTAAAAAAAATATAATAAGCAATACAATATAATGAATTCATGTGGAATCAAATTATATAATAAAAAGAATACTCAAAAGAAAAGGGGACACAATATGCTATATATATTGATGAAGATGGTAAAGGTGATATCTTGATATTAAAAAAAAAAATTATTGTGAAGATGTGTCTCTTGCTCTTAAAAGGATTTTTGTGGTTTGATATGTAATATTTAATCTTATGAATGCTACATCATATTTTGATTGATTTTTTTTATTAAAAAGAAAATGTAAGTTGGATCAGATCGCTTTATGTATTGTGATGATGATAAAAGGTGATACATTATATTAAAATAATTTTGATATTTGATTGTGAATATATGACTCTTACTCTAAAACCAATGTTTTTGTGGTTCAATATATATGTAATAGCATAACTTAAGAAAGCTATATAATAATTTAATTGAATTTTTTAATTAAAAAGAATATTAAATCACATCTCTGATGGCTTGTTCATTTACCATAAGGGGTATTGTATTCCAATTCAATTAAAATAGATTGAAGTTTAATGATTATTATTGTTCATTTAATATAAAAATAAATAAATAAATAAAGTAAATATTGTAAGTAAAAGTAAATATATATCAAACAATACCTATTATTTATTACAAATATTGTATAAATGATATTTCCAAAATAGAGTATTTATGACAAAAAGTAACATGAATTTTATTCATTATTTTGCATAATAGCAATTTGTTAACAATTGTTATTCTCCTCAAGTAATAACGTTATAGCAGCTTTAGAGGAGGAAATGAATAGTTATTCCCTTAAAATAATGGACTATTATTTCAAATGTACAAGTACTGAATATTTTGGGTTTTCAAAATTATATATATAGATATATATATAAGATCCATTGAAAGCCTTGCTCATTATCTCAAAGTTTAATAATTTTCATATTTCTAGGTGCTTTAAAATCTTTTGACTCATTTATTTTGCCTAAGATATGAAACATGGCTCCTTTGCAATGTTCCTCTTTCAGTTTTTTGGCTTTACTTGAGAGATGAAACACATGTTGATATTTGTTCAACTTTAGTAGACAAGATCTAGACACATTTTGCAAGACCTAACTGCATTGTGAGGATAAATCAAGTATCTAGTATGCTTTGCTCTCTTTGAAAATTTTATGGTTTTTATTTTTTTTTAATTATTTACTTTTTTTCTTCTACTTAAATTACTACTTGAGTTGGTCTTTTATAGGTCCAACTCGAAGGTGTGCTGAGATTTTGCATGATTTTTATTGTCCTCTATTTTGTTGGGACCAAAGTAAAAAATCTTTTTACATAAAATTAGGCATATATGTTCCACACATTTCATGGACAAGTCTTTATGCTTTCCTCAATCAATTTAACTGTGTTGCTACATGTTTACAACTGGTAGACCTAATAGTGGATAATTGAATTCCTCTTTAGCAATGGTTCTTCTGACATTGAGGGTGTTTGCATGTTCTATCTTCTCATAGACAAAGGTAGGTGCCCATTTGAGATAGACTTTATGGGTGTCAATTAAAGAAAATTACATGGATTAACTACATGGCTTCCATGGTCATTTCCTAAGCTATACGTGATACTGTAGATGATGGATTAGAAGCATTTTGGCCTTATGTCAGCATGATGTATCAACTATATTACCTAGAAACTTTTTTGATCAAATTGAAAAGGGTGAAAAGATGACACATGAATTATTTCTTTGATGGGATTATGTGACTATATAAATCAAAGTAAAATATTGGTTAAGGGTATGATTTAGTCCAAGTAACAAAATTATTTGATTGTATATGAAGTGAATTTTCACTTTCTACACAAATTTTGCTAGTACAAACAAATAAAATACAGGCTCATTTGGATCATAAAGTTGCAAACAAATCAAGAACTTTATTTTTCTGGAAAGCATTTTTGAGAAGATATCTAAGCATCTTGTTTTGTTATTTTGTGCGTAAGACAAAATTATATGATTGATACATGATGTATGGCCCATCACACCATGATCACATCTAATTTGCTTTATTTTACAAAGAGATTGAGAGTTATTGTCTTGAAGAAAGAAATGAAGATATGCAGTTCACATGGAAAAACCACTTTGACCTTGTTGGGATCGGTGAGTTATCTATCAAGGTTTGTGGATATTGGTTTTCAACATCTCTAATGATTGGAAATGATGACATAGTAAGTGTTTTAAACTTGTGCTAAAGCAATCAACGTCAACACAACAAAGCCTAATTACTTTGACTTATATCAACAAAGATGTGCCATTCTTTTTCTATTTAGAGAGATTCTTTGCAAATAAATGTAAGAAATGTTCATTTTTTGTGGTCTTTAAAGT
The DNA here is from genome assembly GCA_024138025.1 of Combretum micranthum. NCBI lineage: Eukaryota > Viridiplantae > Streptophyta > Magnoliopsida > Myrtales > Combretaceae > Combretum > Combretum micranthum. The sequence goes on from JAMXBD010001037.1 coordinate 412,242, forward strand.
GTTGTATGAACTGGTAAAATATTTAAAAGGTTTTGTCCCAACTTAAAACCAAAACATTTTCTCAACTTATTAGTTAATTAATTGTATGGGCTTGTAAAGAGCAAGGGAAAGGAAATGGGTTCGTGTGCATGAGATTTGAACCAAATGTGTTTGTACTAAGTCTAGTACATTAATAGGGGCCAATTTTTGGAACTAATACTTTTGAAATTCAAATTACCATATAGTCACTGCATTGTTATTACAAACTTATTGAATTTAAAGATTATAAATATTTAAAATATACATATTAGAGAAATGATTTCTTCATTTTTTGTTCTTTACCTTAGCTATTGAATCCTCAGGGATACGTTCTTTTGTCATCTAACTAATTTGTTGTATAGGCGAATTATTCTTAAGGACAATACAAAGACACATCAAGCTATAAACGTCATTATTATCCAGCACTCTTAAGGATAATTATGGCCTCTAATCATTATGCTAGTGTTGCCCATGCCTCCTACTATCATGTTTGCAGCCATTGTTGTTTCATGAGATTGCTGCAAATGGTACACCTACACTTCGATTCCACCTTCTGTTCTTATGCAAAACAGTTTCTAGATAAATCAAAGATCAAAATTTTTATAGGGATAACTTTAAGAGATGGCTGGAACACACCATCTCAGTACTAGATATGTACAGTGTTACTTATGCTATTACCGATGCTAAGCCTATTGATCCTTTCTCCAAAAAAATGGAGTTGTGCACTCATGCAAACAAGGTTTGTGGGGATATTATTACAAGCACTCTATCTAATGGGTTGTTCAATGTTTGTTGCTTTTACAAAAAGTCAAAGGAGATTTGGGATTTTATGATCACCAAGTATACTTATGAAAATGCTCGTAGACAAAAATTTGTCATTAGGAAATATTACAAAATGGGAAATAGTCAAGAAAAAGATATTAAGGTTAAATCAATAAGTACCATAAGCTGATAGAAACCTCAAGTCTAAAATAATCACGCTTCAAGAGGAGTTCATGTAGTTTACTCGTAGAAAAATTGCCTCAATCATGGAGCAACTACAAACAACAACTCAAGCACAAGCAAACAACTTCCACTTGCTGACTTAATCACTTATATCATTGAAGACACTAATCAACAGGATTCTCAAGCCACTAAAGGGAAAGAGATTGCAAGCAAGCTAAATTTAGTGGATCACGAGACTCACAACCCATATAAAATGTATGAAAAGAAACCTTATTACAAGCCTAAGGTTAATAATCCCATGCTTAAGAAGAGAGGCAACTGCTTCATATGTGGCAAATCTGCTCATCATGCAACTCAATGCAGGAAGAAATAATAATCCTACTAAACCAAAAACAAATTTGGTTCAAATAGTTGATATTATTATTGTAGTCATTTCTATGAGCATTGTGGCCAGTGTTAAAGAAACGGTCATAAACGGTAGTACTACTAGGCACATTTATGCAAACAAAATTGCATTCATGATATATACACAAGTTGAGGAAGGAGAGAATTTGTTTATCTCGATGAGTCTCGAACTACTTAAGTCCTTAGAAAAGGAAAGCTTCTTCTGAAGCTCACATTTGTCAAGACATTAGCCTCAGTGTTTCATGTTCCCAGGCATTGGAACTTAATTTAATTTATGTAGCATTTGGAAAAGTAGGAGTCAAAGAATCATTTGAATCTGACAAAGTTGTATTAACAAAAAATAATGTTTTTGTTGGAAAGGGCTATTACAGTTGTGGTTTATTTGTACTTAATGTTTCTAAAACTATGAATGAAAATGCAAGTTCTTCTTCTTACTTGATTGACTCTTGTGATTTATGGCATAGTAGATTATTATATGTTAGTTTATCATATATTAAGAAAATGCAATCTATCGGTTTAATATTGATTATTCAAGTAAGTATAAGTGTGAAGTTTGTGCAGAATTTAAACAAACTAAGAAAATATGTGCATATGTTTTTAGAGAATATGAACTACTAAGTTTAATTCACACTAATTTAGGAGATTTAAAGTAAACCATGACAAAAGGTGGTAAAAGATGTTATATAACCTTTATATATGATTTTTCTAGACATACAAAAGTTTATTGGCTTAAGAATAAATATGAAACTTTTTACATGTTTTTAGTGCGTAAAGTTGAGGTGGAAAACTAGTTAAATAAGAAGATTAAGAGAGTTAGATCAAATAGAGATGGTGAATATGTTTTTCTTAATGAATATTGTGAAAAGAAGGAATAATTCATGAAATAACTCCACCTTATTCCCCCTAATCAAATGGAGTAGCTGAGAGGAAAAACAAAGCCTTAAAAGAAATGATAAAGTGTATTGTTAAGTTCTAATGCACTTGAAAATCCTTAAGGAGAAGCCACATTAACTGCGTGTCACTTACAAAATAGGATACCATATAAAAGAACGGGAAAACCCATTATGAACTTTGCAAAGATTACTTTCCTAATTTAAAATACTTGAAAGTGTGGGGATGTCTTACTAAAATTATGCTTCTTGATCTTAAGAAAAGAAAAATGGGTTCAAAAACCCCTGACTACATGTTTATTAAATATGCTAAAGATAATGCTGCATATATATTTTTCTTATTTTAAGAAGTGTTATGCTAGATTGCAACACTATCATTGAGACAAAAAAATGCTTATTTTTTTTAACACATATTTCCTTTAAATTCTGAAAATATTTCTCATGTAACAGTTTCTAAAAATACTTCTCATACATCAATTTCCAAAAATGATGTTGAAAATGAAGGATTGAGAAGCAATAAAATACCAAGGAAAGAACATTCTTTTGGAAATGATTTTTACATCGATCTTGTTGAAAAGATCCTTTACTTTTCAGAGCAATTTCCTCTTCTGTTTTGCACCAATTTTGGAAAGAAGCCATTACAATTAAAATTGACTCTATTTTACAAAATAAAACTTGGGAATTGGTTTATTTACCTCCTAGATTAAAACCTATTGGTTGTAACTTGATTTTTAAAAAGAAATTAACTCTTGATGGTTCAATTAATAGTTTAAAGCAAGAATTGTGGCCAAAAGATTTATTCAAAAGTAAAATGTTAACTATTTTGATACCTTTGCACCTGTAAGTAGAATTTCTTCTACTTGAGTTTTGATTACTCTGGCTTTAATTCATAAACTTTTTATTCATCAAATAGATGTGAAAACAGCCATTTTAAATGACGATTTAGAAGAAAAAAATTTATATGGTATAACTAAATGTTGTATTGTTCCATGTCAAGAAAGGAAACTTTGCAAACTTCTTGAATCTTAATATGGTTTTAAAACAAGCTACAAAAATGAGATGAGAAGTTTGATCAAGTTTTGTTAAAAGATGGCTTTTCTATTATTGAAGTTGATAATGTCTTTATACAAAACTTGTTGATAATGATTGTAAAATTATATGCTTATATGTGGATGATATGCTTATCTTTGTTACTAGTTTTAATGTAGTACATAAAACAAAGTCTTATTTTTCCTTTTTGCTTCTAAATATGATATGAAAGACATGGATGAACCATGTGTATCGTGGGTGTTAAATAATAAGAGAAATGATGATAGTATCAAGCTATCCCAGAGCCCTATTTTGAAAAACTTCTTAAAATGTTTGGACTCTTTGATGTTACTCTTGTTATTCCTTATGATGCTAATACTTAATTAAAAAAAAAGGAAGTGATGAATTTATCAATCTAAGTATGCATAGATAATTGGAAGTTTGATGCATTTAAAGAATTTTCAAGACTTAAAATAGCATATGTTGTGTGTAGACTAAGTAGGCATACACATAATCCTAATCGTGATCATCGGACTCCATTAGTTAGACTAATAAAATATCTTAGGAGTTAGCATGAACTATGATATTCTATATAGTAAATTTGTTGATGTATTAGAAGGATATGCTAATGCCAATTGGATCTCTAATTTAGATGAGACAAAATCAACTAGTGGTTATGTACTCACCCTTGGAGGTGGTGCAATTTCATGGAAATCAGCCAAAGAACTATCATAACTAAGTCTACTATGAAGTCAACATTTATTACTTCAAAATTGGTTAGTAATGAGGCTGAGTAGTTAAGAAACTTCTTAGTAAATATTCCATTAGTTTTAAAACTCACACCATCAATATATGCATTGTGATTGTCAAACGGCAAAATCCATTACCAAGGATAAGCCCTTCAATGGAAAGAATAGACATATTTGATTGAAACATGATGTCGTGAAGCAGCTGCTAAAAGATGAAATTATTTCCAAAAATTATGTAAAGTCAGAAGCAAATTTAGCCGATACTTTGACAAACCTTTGGGAAGAAAACTAATAAGTGAAACATCGAGGGTATGGGACTTCAACCATGTTGAGCTATAAATAATGATGGTAACCTAACTTATGTGATTGGAGATCTCATGAAATAGGTTCATTTAGGTGATAACAAGTCAATTGTTGATTTGCATAACACTATTAAATTATGTCCCTCCTATGGTGTGTATAATGCTAAACTACAAAAAAAGTGAGATAGAGTAAAGTTCTTAATCAAATTCCATATCCTTTAAAAGTGGTGTATTCTACAATATACACTTGATGGAATGACCTATTTGAGTGTGGAGTGGGGTCGCTTCTGTGAGATTTGTGGCAAAATGTCAAGAGCACTTATGAATAACTAGGCATGCACATGGACTATTTGTAAACCTCGAGAATTTTCATACTAGTAAAAAAATAGAAATACCAATATAGAAAATAAAAAGTTAATGTAAGACTCAACAAAGACCCTAGAATGAAACTATAATTAGTAATAAACCTATATATAACTTCAAACTCTAAAACAGAATTCCCTAGATAGTAACAGATAACAAAGACAAGATTTTGTTGTGGGTATTAAAAAACTCCAAATTTAGAAATAATTAATATAAGATTTCAAATGCATTAAAAGGTAAATAACCAATAAAGCTTATAGTTAGAAAACGATAATTTAAGGATAAACTGTTATAGTTATAAATACACAATGGGAACTAAAATAGATCCATAATTAACAATATAGAATCCAAATAAATGTTTGGATTATGCCATTATTCTAGTTAGAGAATTCTAAAGCTCTTGGAGACTGAAACCAAATTAGCCTATTAAGCTTAGAAAAACCCTAATCTCTAAGATGAAACCCTAAAAATAATTAACAGAGTAAACTTTAAAATCAAAGTTGAACTCAAAGATAATATAAAAAATCTATAAAAGCATTAAATAAATTTCTAGAGACAAAATTCCTAAATAACTAACGTATTTATATCTGTTTGGCTTGATAAATTATCCTAAAACTAAGATAATTAATTAATTAAATAAAGTTACAAATTTAATTGTATAATTTTCGGTGGAAAATACATGTATCATGCGTTTGGAAATGATCCAAATCTTTGAGCTGATTTCTACAAAACAAGTAGGTCAAATGGGGATTGTAAAAATGAAGAATAGGAGTTAAAAAAATCCAATCAAAATTACCCAACTAGCATTTCATTAAATGCATGAGAGATCAAGTAATGCAAGTTGGTTTTCGGTAAACAAACCAACTCTTCTTGGACGAAAATTGTAAAAAAAGAGAAGTATAGCTCCTTGCATATAAATGCCCCATTTTTTAGATACAAACAAAGCTTTTAAAGCAAAACACATAATACTAGCCCATAAGTTAATAGCAAACACAACCAACAAACCATACAAACACAACCATTAATAAGCTTCAAAGAGACACACATATACAGGCTTAGGAAACCAACAACTTAAGATAAATAAAATTGTTTTAAGTTAGTTTATATGATAAACATTATCTTAAACAATGTTTCATTAACTTTAGGTTCAAGTTAGATCTGGGAAGGTGATTAGCAACCCAATCTCAGCTCAGACAAGGTAATCTCTAGCCTTAAAACTCTATTTATGTAACATGATATGAATAGGAGCTAAGGAAATTATATATTATGAGGATTATGAAATGTTACATGTGTTGATATATCACAAATAATGGTTGAATATCATGGAAAAATACTTAGAAATAGCTTAAACACTAGTATAATACACCTATGGCGTAATAAAAAAATGGAGTTTAAATAGAAAAATGAAGAAGATGATGAACAGTACATACACCAGCTCTATACTGACATTGTACATGGCTAAGGCCAGCGACGTATGTAGGATAGGCTGGCTGGCTCGAACTGAAATGAATTACGTAAAATTTTGTTATGTATAAAAATACACTGTTGGTCCCAATAATGTAAGCAAGAGGGGGGGTGAATTGCTTTTTCACAAAAATAAATTCTTTTCGAAATTTTCAATTCACTTCCTTTTGATTACTTTATTAAACTTAGAATTAATTAAACTTGCTGTTTAGAAACTAATCACAGCTGATAATCACACTTGTATACCTATTTTAATTCAAAATAGATCAAATTTAATTTTATGCGGAATACAGACAACTCTCTGAAGTACTCTCTGAAACAAGTTCTGAAACGTGACAGTTTATCAAATACTTCAATATAAATTGCACGAAAATAAAAAGAGTAGGGTAGAGAAAAATGCAAATCGATTTATAGAGGTTCCGCCTCGAGCGTCAGTCCTCTCTTCCAACTCCACGTTGGGGACCCGGTATTCCACACCGGTTTGTTCCACTATATCCAAAATCAAAAGTTACAAGCTTGTCTTGCCAATCCTCTTAGCTACAATACACTCTGTCCCAATTCTCACGGTTATCCTATAACACACAATTGGTCTAACAGATAACTTGCAACACTCAACCTCACTCAAAAAAAATTGAATGATACTCAATCAAGGAAATACAATAAATATCCTATCTTTCGAACAAAAATATTGTGAACACTTTGTAACGCAAGGACTTTTGAGAGAAATGCACTCGAAGACTTTTTCTTTCAACAGAGAGTTAGAGCAAGATTCGTTCTTTCATCTTATCTTCCTTGTTGTTGTGCTTCCTCTATATATTGTTTTATCTCAACGGCTAGCAAAGAAGTCGTTCAAAACAATTCGAATTCTTCTCAAATTGAAAATATTTGACTTGGCAAATTCCCTCCTTTGAAGTGTCTGTTACGTGTATGATCAATCCCAAATAATCTTCTTAGCTTTATCCAAATTTCGTTGATGCTGTCATCTGATAATGTCTCATATATCTTGATATGTTTATCCATAACAATTTGGATAAATACTTCAACAAACTATCCCATAAAAACAGTGATATCCTTTATCCTTGAAGATAAGCTTTAAAAGATCTTCGTTTCGAAAATTTGAACCAACATGAACTTGGTAAAATATATCCCTTATCTTTAGGAATTTGCTGACCACGTGAAACATAAAAATCTGACGATCTTCTTCCTCAAGAAAATTAAATAGACGTAACTTATAATAAAATTGATGAAATAAATCCCCTTGGATATTTTATCCAACTTTAGTGGAACAAAATGAATATACTACCCAAATATATTCATTTCGTGGAGTCAGGCCTTCAGATGATAAGGTATAAATAAATTCGCAACATTCTGTGCATCTTCTGTTCTGGAACAGATTTAGTTTCTGATTTTCCTTCTGAAAATGAATCTGAAATACCTTCTGAAAATGACTCTGAACTACCTTCTGAAACAATTTCTAAAAAATCTGATGATTAGTTCAATCATGAAATATGTTGGTTTTGGTTTTGGTTTTGGTTTTGATTGCTATACTTTATTTATTTGTTAAAAAGACTTTTACTCCTTTTTGTTATCATCAAAATATTATGAGAGATTCCAACATTCTCCCCCTTTTTGAAGATAACAAAACCTTATGATTAAAAACAAATATAATATCATATATCAAAACATATCAGATTTAACCAAAACTCATACATACGGATCAATCACTAACTCACAAATATAATCAAATCTCATATCATAAGCATATTGCACAAACTATATTGATATCTTAAGATTTGTTTTTCATCATATATCTTCTCCCCCTTTTTGTTATCAGAATAAAAAGTAACTCCCCCTGAATTTATGCATATGAAATTCATTCAAGTCAAGGAAATATAGAGATTTCAGCATAACAGAAAATATCACAAAAATATCCAAAAGAGAAAATATTTTCATTACAAACCGAAAACAAAATATAGAAAATTCGCTAAGAGAAATTGTCTGTTAAAAAAATAAAGGACTCTATTTCTTTTTCAACTTCCTTTTCCTTAGTGGATTCAGAAGCGAGTTCCTCAGATGAACTCTTTTCCTCAGTCACTTCTTTTTCAGTATCCTTTGCCAAAGAAGGATCTTGAGATGCTTTAGACCTTATCGCGGTTGCCTTTGGTGTTGTTTCAACATGAACACCCTTAGATGATTTCGAACTGTGTTGAGAGTCAGAATCCACAGAGATTTCAACGGGGGTTTTAGATGGTTTAGATTTGAAACCCTTAGATTGAATTCGTGAAGATTTTCTTGGAGCCATATGTTGAAGGAAAAACGTGAGGGTATGAACAACACACGAGAGGATTTTGCAGATTGAGAGAGAAAAGATAAATTTTGAAATGGAAGGAGAGAGAAAAAATCGATGGTTAAAAATTGCACGATGCACAAGATCGGTTATTAATTCTGTTTAGATTTCCAACAGAAAACAAAATATCTTTTATTCATCCTCTTTAATCGTGTATCCTCTTAACCACGAATATGTTTCCAACATAAAGAATCTCGTAAATTGAGACTACTTGAGTATAAGAAAATGAATCTAATGAAATTTCTGATCGAGCAATTAATGCAAAATAAATATCAGAAATTACAAAGGATTACATATTCCTATTTCATTACGAATAAATTCAAATCGAGATTTTTCAAGGGGTTTTGTAAAAATGTCAGCTAATTGTCTTTCTGTAGGGACAAAATTAATACTAATATTGCCAATATTTACATGATCCCTTATGAAATGATGTCTTATTTCAATATGTTTTGTTCTTGAATGTTGAACTGGATTTTTGGTTAAATTAATTGCACTAGTATTATCACATTTTATTGGTACATTTTTGCAATTAATTCCATAATCATTCAATTGTTGTTTTATCCATAAGATTTGAGCACAGCAATTTCCAATTGAAATATATTCTGCCTCAGCTGTTGAAAGAGCTACAGAATTTTGTTTCTTTGAAGACCAAGATATTAATTTATCTCCTAAAAATTGACATGTACCTGAAGTACTTTTTCTATCTACTTTACATCCTGCATAATCTGCATCTGAATATCCTAGTAATTCAAAATTTTTATTCTTTGGAAACCAAATGCCTATCTTAGATGTACAAGAAATGTACTTAAAGATTCTTTTAACTGTTTTTAAATGTAATTCAGTAGGTGCACTTTGAAATCTAGCACATAAGCATACAGCAAACAATATATCAGGTCTAGAAGCTGTAAGATATAATAAAGAACCAATTAAGCTTCTATATAACTTTTCATTTACCTTTTTCCTTTAGAATCAAGATCTAACCTTGTAGTTGTGCTCATTGGAGTTGCAGCTCCTTTACAATTCTCAAAACCAAACTTCTTCACTATTTGTTTTGTATATTTCTCTTGATGGATAAAAATTCCATCTTTTGTTTGCTTAATTTGCAAACCAAGAAAGAAATTTAGCTCTCCCATCATGGACATCTCAAATTCAGCCTGCATCATACTAGAGAATTCTTTGCAATATTTCTCATTAGTTGATCCAAAAATGATATCATCAACATAAATTTGAACAATCAGAATATCTTGTTCAAAATGTTTTAAGAACAAAGTTGTATCCACTTTTCCTCTTGAAAAACCATTTGAGATCAAAAATTCACTTAATCTTTCATACCAAGCTCTAGGAGCTTGTTTAAGACCATATAACGCTTTTCTTAGCTTAAATACATAATCTTCTTTTGATGGATCTTCAAATCCAGGTGGTTGATGTACATAAACTTCCTCTTTAATATAACCATTTAAAAAAGCACTTTTAACATCCATTTGGAATAATTTAAAATCTTTGTAACATGCAAAAGCAAGTAATAATCTAATTGCTTCAAGCCTAGCTACAGGTGCATATGTTTCATCATAATCTATTCCTTCTTCTTGTGAATATCCTTTAGCTACAAGTCTAGCTTTGTTTCTGACTATTTTTCCATTTTCATCAAGTTTGTTTTTAAATACCCATTTGGTGCCTATTATTGATTTATCCTTAGGACACGGTACTAAATTCCATACTTGATTTCTTTGGAATTGATTGAGTTCTTCTTGCATTGCTTCAATCCAATTATTATCATTTAATGCTTCATCAATATTACTAGGTTCAAATTTCTGATATTAAAGCAAAATGACTTTCAAATTCTTGTAAACTACTTCTAGTTCTTACTCCTGTATTTAAATCACCAATAATTTGCTCAGATGGATGTGCAGATACATACCTCCAGTTTCTGCTACTTTCTGAAATACCTTCTGAAATAGCTTCTGAAGGAGTTTCTGAGTTTTCTTCTGACTCAGTTTCTGTATCATTTTGAGGAGCAACTTCTTCTGATGTTTCAGAATTCTGCTCATCTTTTGCTTGAGAACTAATATCCTCCTTTTTAACTAATTCTTCACTCTCTTCATCATCAAAATCATCATCCTCAATTTTCTCAATAAATTTTACATTTATAGTTTCTTCGATTATTCTTGTTTTTAAGTTAAAAACACGATAAGCTCTACTGTTCAAGGAATATCCTACAAATAAACATTCTTCGGATCTTTCATCAAATTTTCCCATATTTAGATTGTTTTTCAACACATAACACTTAGATCCAAAAGCATGAAAATAAGATACAGTAGGTTTTCTTCCTTTAAACAACTCATATGATGTTTTTGAAGTTAATGGTCTTAGATACACTCTATTTATTATGTAACATGCTGTTGATACAGCCTCTGCCCATAAAAACTCAGCTACTTTGTTTTCATTTAACAAAGTTCTTGTCATTTCTTGAAGAGTTCTATTCTTCCTTTCTACAACCCCGTTTTGTTGAGGAGTATAAGGAGCGGAAAAATTATGAGCTATACCATTTTCATCGCAAAAATTTATGAATAAAGCATTGTCAAACTCTCTTCCATGATCGGTTCTTAAACTTATTATGGACATTCCTTTTTCATTTTGAATTTGCTTAGCAAATCTTTCAAATACTTCAAATGTGTTACTCTTCTGTTTTAAGAAAAACACCCATGTATATCTAGAATAATCATCAACAATTACAAGACCAAAACGACATCCACCAAGACTTAAAGTTCTTGTTGGACCAAATAAATCTAAATGCAACAATTCCAATGGTCTTTTAGTAGAGATTACATTCTTGCTTTTATGAGGTGACGAAACCATTTTATTTTTCATACATGTTTCACATTTAATGTCTTGTTTTATATTTATTCTTGGTAAGCCAAAAATAATTTTCTTCTTGGATAGTTTTTCGAGTTGATTGAAATTAACATGACCAAGTCTTCTATGCCATATTTTTATATTTTCAGACATAGCAAAGAAACATTTTTCGAAAGTTACATTTGAAGGTTTGACTAAATAAACATTCTTGTTTCTATATCCTTCAAATAGTTTTGTTCCATTCTTGTCATAAGCATAACATTTATCATGTTCGAAAATCATTTTGTAACCCTTGTCACATAATTGACTTATACTTAATAAATTATGTTTTAATCCAACAACAAGAGAAACATTTTCAATTGTATGAGGAGATAGACCAATAGTACCTGTTGCCACTATTTTACCTTTACTATTGTCACCAAACTTAACATATCCTCTTTCTTTCCAATTAATACTTGTGAACAAAGAAGCATCTCCAGTCATATGTCCCGAACACCCACTGTCGAGATACCATTTTCCTTTAAGCTTTGCTTCTTGTTCCTACATGTATCAACAAAGGGTTAAACCTTCTTAGGAACCCAAACAAGTTTGGGTCCTTTGAAATTCAAGCTCTTCTTTTCAAAGTTATCAACTTGTTGTTTCATGAGCTTGTTTTTCTTGTAGAAACAAAACTTCTCAATATGGCCAATTTTATTACAAAAATAACAAGCATAAGAATAACTATTCCCATATCTATTGTTCCTGTTCTGGAACTGATGTGGATATTTTCTAGAATATCCTCTTACCTGTTCCTTCACTTGCCCTCTTCTTGTAAAGTTTCTGTTCTGATCTGGGTACCTTCTGATATACCCTGAAATACCCTCTGACTGGACTGTCAGATTTTTTCTTTGTTACAGTGTTGTTAACTGTAGATGTTTCCTTAAATAAGGATTCTTTTCCTTTAACAAATACAGTTTTTTGAACATTCTTACTACTGCTACCTTGTTCAAATCCTAAGCCATATTTTATTTTATCAGTTCTTTGAGAGGAAATCAACATATTTAACTTTTTGTCACTCTCATTGAACTTACTGAACGTATTCTTTAGTGATTGAGATAAGTCTCCTATTCTTCTGTTAAGTTCTTTAGTCTCTTCTTTTAGTATACTATTCTCTCTCATGAATTTATTCACTTTCACATGTAATTTTTCATTATCATGTTTCAATATGTCGTTTTCATCCATAAGTAACCTATTTGTTTGAATAACAACTTCCTTTTCATTTTTGAGAGATTTAACTTCAGAATCAAGTTTATTTATTTTAACATGTGCCTTTTTCAATGATTTCAATAAGTTTTGCATTTCAATCATTACATCCTCATCAGAAACATAATCAAGTTCTGAATTTACCTCAGATTGTGCCATTAAGCATATGTTTGAATCATCCTTTTCATCCTCTGAGTTATCCTCTGAATCTGTCTCTGATTCGTCAAGGTCACTCCACGTCGCCATCAAGGCTTTGTTTCTCTTTTTGAACTTCTCAATTTTCTTAATCAGTGATGGACACTCGTATTTAATGTGACCAGGCTTCTTGCATTCATAACAAATAATTTCTTGTTTCTTCTCTTCTTTCATCTCCTTTTTCTTGTCTTTGTCCTTGAAGAATTTACCTGCATCATATCTCTTAGTTTCGAATTTTTTAGTAAATTTCTTACCTTGCTTTCTTCTCAGAATTTTGCCAATTCTTTTAGCCAACAAGTTGATGTCATCACTATCATTGCTACTGGTCTCTGAATCTGATGCATCCGCATGAACTTCCTTTGCTTTAAAAGCAATGGCTTTCTTGCTTCCTTCTGCTTCTTCAGTAGCATCTATGTGAGATTGATACGCCATCAGTTTCTCCTTGAGTTGACTTAAGGTTAAAGCGCTGAGATCATTTGCTTCTTCAATGGCCGTTTTCTTTGCATCCCAAGCTATAGGTAAGATCCTTAGTATTTTCCTGACAAGATCAGCTTCCTCTATCTTCTTTCCAAGAGAAGCTAGCTCGTTAGTTATAGAAACAAATCTATCAAAAGCATCTTTAATTTTCTCTTCAGGTTTGAATTTGAACAATTCATATCTTTGCAAGAGAGCATTGATTTTAGTATCTTTAATTGTTCTCGTTCCTTCATAGGTCTCACTAAGTGTATCCCATACTTGCTTAGCAGTAATGCAAGATGAAATTAAATAGAATTCAGATGGTGAGATAGTAGTTAGAAGAAGGTTCTTAGCCTTGTTGTTCTTCTCTATTGCTCTCTTCTGATCTTGAGTTAATTGTGCTTCAGCAGTCACGTTCACTTGATAGTCTCCAACTGAATCACCTGCCATGAGTCAAAATCATTAGCCTTGATGTAAGTCTCCATGCGCATTTTCCAATAAGGATAATTAGAACCATTAAAATAAGGTGCTCTATTCACTGCAATATTTGTTTCAGCCATGATACTTGGATCACTCAATAATAATTGAGGCAAGCTCTGATACCAATTGTTGGTCCCAATAATGTAAGCAGAGGGGGGGGTGAATTGCTTTTTCACAAAAATAAATTCTTTTCGAAATTTTCAATTCACTTCCTTTTGATTACTTTATTAAACTTAGAATTAATTAAACTTGCTGTTTAGAAACTAATCACAGCTGATAATCACACTTGTATATCTATTTTAATTCAAAACAGATCAAATTTAATTTTATGCGGAATACAGACAACTCTCTGAAGTACTCTCTGAAACAGGTTCTGAAACGTGACAGTTTATCAAATACTTCAATATAAATTGCACGAAAATAAAAAGAGTAGGGTAGAGAAAAATGCAAATCGATTTATAGAGGTTCCGCCTCGAGCGTCAGTCCTCTCTTCCAACTCCACGTTGGGGACCCGGTATTCCACACCGGTTTGTTCCACTATATCCAAAATCAAAAGTTACAAGCTTGTCTTGCCAATCCTCTTGGCTACAATACACTCTGTCCCAATTCTCACGGTTATCCTATAACACACAATTGGTCTAACAGATAACTTGCAACACTCAACCTCACTCAAAAAAAATTGAATGATACTCAATCAAGGAAATACAATAAATATCCTATCTTTCGAACAAAAATATTGTGAACACTTTGTAACGCAAGGACTTTTGAGAGAAATGCACTCGAAGACTTTTTCTTTCAACAGAGAGTTAGAGCAAGATTCGTTCTTCTCATCATATCTTCCTTGTTGTTGTGCTTCCTCTATATATTGTTTTATCTCAACGGCTAGCAAAGAAGTCGTTCAAAACAATTCGAATTCTTCTCAAATTGAAAATATTTGACTTGGCAAATTCCCTCCTTTGAAGTGTCTGTTACGTGTATGATCAATCCCGAATAATCTTCTTAGCTTTATCCAAATTTCGTTGATGCTGTCATCTGATAATGTCTCATATATCTTGATATGTTTATCCATAACAATTTGGATAAATACTTCAACAAACTATCCCATAAAAAGTGATATCCTTTATCCTTGAAGATAAGCTTTAAAAGATCTTCGTTTCGAAAATTTGAACCAACATGAACTTGGTAAAATATATCCCTTATCTTTAGGAATTTGCTGACCACGTGAAACATAAAAATCTGACGATCTTCTCCTCAAGAAAATTAAATAGACGTAACTTATAATAAAATTGATGAAATAAATCCCCTTGGATATTTTATCCAACTTTAGTGGAACAAAATGAATATACTACCCAAATATATTCATTTCGTGGAGTCAGGCCTTCAGATGATAAGGTATAAATAAATTCGCAACATTCTGTGCATCTTCTGTTCTGGAACAGATTTAGTTTCTGATCTTCCTTCTGAAAATGAATCTGAAATACCTTCTGAAAATGACTCTGAACTACCTTCTGAAACAATTTCTAAAAAATCTGATGATTAGTTCAATCATGAAATATGTTGGTTTTGGTTTTGGTTTTGGTTTTGATTGCTATACTTTATTTATTTGTTAAAAAGACTTTTACTCCTTTTTGTTATCATCAAAATATTATGAGAGATTCCAACATACACGAATGCCGGCGACATACTTTTCTAATGCCTACGGCGTGCGTGGTAAAAGCTAGCAGTCTTCAAGTAAGCTTACAGTAGGACAATGATACGTAAAAGTTTGCATGAAGGCCGACAGCCTGAGGTTCAACACTAGAAGTGTTAACTACCATTGTACATACAAAATTTTCCCTGAACGAAGTATGTTTCATCTGTAATATATAACACATACATATAAAAGAAAAGAAGATAAAATTTAGTAAATAAATATAAATAATCTAAGATTTATGTTTAAACACTTGTTAAGTATTAAACTTAGATAATCGTTACAAATAAGAAACACTTTTTTTTTATAAAAACGAAAAGCTTATGTAATTATTCCATAAACAATAGAAAATAATATTCTAAGTAGCTAAATAAAGTTGACAAATACCATAGATAATACCGATGATTATTCTATATAAGTAAGTATATAAGAATGGAAAATGTGAATAAGTTATAATTAAGAATAATGTGATTCCCATAAATAACAGATAATAACATGAAATGAGACCAAAAGAAACACAATGAAAATAAATAATAAAAATATATATTATTTACCATAAGATGATCAAACTAAAAGAATGATATAGAAATAATAATGATAGTCGTAATAACATACCGAATTATTGAAGACAAACTCTATAATTACCCAATAAAAATAAAATATTTTAAAGTCACTATTTTTCAATAAATAACAACTTAGAAAATATAATATAGATCTATAAAAGATAAAAACTGGTTATAGGATACTTAGACAACCAATAGGATTTATTTATACAGATAAATATATATCTGATTAAAAATTATTTATTCGTCCAATAAGTGATACTGATCAATTTGTGGATTTTCCTAAGGACTATTACGTTTTATCAACATTAGCATGTAAGTAACTCAGATCTATTACATTGCTTGTCATTGTAAATAGTAGTACATGTAATGCAAAGATAATAATATGATTAATGTGAAAGCCTGTTGAGTATGTGAGAAGAGTTGTTTGTTTGTGATGACAAACTAAGATAATAAAAGTGATAATACAAATTATCTAATGACTTGAGAAAGGTAAAATATATGTTTTGTGTGTAATGTATGATCACTATAAACCTGATTAAGAAGTAATTAGCTATATAATTAAAATGATTATGCATTACACAAACTGCATTATTGCATATTTTAAAAGTGTGACAACCTGCTACATATTAGTATTTCATTTCTCTATTAATGCTTGGTTTTTCTAAAATCGTTAGTTCTACACAAGATTATCTTTCTTCCGTAGGTTCTATAGGAACTAAGTGGCAATGAAGGCCACCGCTCGTGGTATCGCTTCACTAATACTTAGGGAGTTTCTAATGATTGATGTAGGAAATGGTTGGTTAAAATACCCTTAAATTAAGTGATAATCTAAAACAAGAAATTGTTGATTTTCCTGTATACTTAGTTTCTCCTGAGCAGGTAGGTTATTAAGTAATTGTCCTTCAACCCTGATGAGAGGGCGTAAATCTCTTACCTATTTGGATTCCAGATCTTCCAGACTTGTATTGGAGCATGTATTTGATTTTTGTATTACATATGATTGTTAATAAACTTGCTTGATGTGTAATATACCTGGTTATTCATTAAGCCCATGGTTTCACTCACACCTCTAAAGACCTCTCAGGTTGACACTACGACCTTAGCTTGTTTCTTCCAGGAGTCTGACTTTGGTAAGAATTAGGATTTGAAAGATTGTGGGATATTAGGGATAAGTTATTTAATTTTAATTCCTAGTTATAAAGTAATTAGTATTTCAAATATCAATTTCTGTATTTGGATATTTACAAAATAGGAATATAGTCTGTAATATTATGTTATTTAAGACTTAAAATGCCAGTTATTTTACTAATTTATAGCTTACATGTATTTGTCATTTTCTATCGATACAACTAAAAGATCCTATGTGTTTGAAAATATGTTACCTCCGAAGGTAAATCTAGTAATGTACACATGTGTGAATTGTATATTACTACTAAGATACCCTCGGGGCGTGATACTATTAGTGTAAGATTATGATGAATAGTAGATCTTTGTGGAGTATGATGTGATTGATGAGCATTTTAGCTTTGTGGAGCTTGAAACATTCCCATTTCTTTAATTCGATCTATATTATGTCAAGTCCACTTAATATAGATACTCAACACAATTGAAGAAACATTTTTTAAAATCATTTTGAAAAATCTCTTTGAAAAATCACTACAAGTTAACTTGGAGCCACTACTAATATAAGTTAGAAAAATAACAAAATTAGAGCCGGTTAGGCAAGCCAACTCTAAGTTAGCTACTGGTCTACATGCTTTTGTAAAAGTGATTTTGAGAAAACTATTAACTAAGGAAATTATGGGATCGGACTATCTTATAAGCCTGAAAAAAAAGTTACCACCTATAGAATTTTAAAAATTTAACGAACCTTCCTAAAAATAACATTTTAGAATAAAAATTAATAAACAATAAAAGGAGAGAAATTACCTAAAGTCTTCTAAATTCTTAAAACTTGAAATACTTAAGATCAATAAAAGGGAAAGTAAATTCATGGATCATAGAACACGCAATATGTCCATTAGCACATAGAAATAAAAGTCCTCCTACATTTTAGGGGTGGGCAAAAAAAAAAAAAACCAATTGAACTGAATCAAATCAAACCGAAAATATGGTTTTTTTAATAATTTGGTTAAAAAAATTTCCAATCCTAACTGATCCGTAAATTTATGGTTTGGTTTGAAATGTCAATCAAACCAATCCATAAAACCGAACCAAACCATTTTAGAAAAATATAATAATATTTTACTCATAAGTTATAACTATAGATTTTTGTATGATGATCGATTACGGGATATATATGTTCATATGATTTCATTTAATTTTTATTATTATATGAAATCGATTAAAGCAACTTGTTCTTTAAATTTGTCTTTTAGGCTCATGAGATATATTTTTTTGCTGATGATGAACTATTTTTTTAATAGTTTTTTACTTTATAAAGTATGAAATTTATTTATTTAGTTATAAACTCTTATTATGTATTAATTGGTTAATGTATTTTGTCAGCAAATCATTTAATTTATTGATAAATTTTGTTAATAGATGATTTTTTATTTTGACTAAATTTATTGGTAGATGATTGACTTGATTATTCTATTAAAAATATAAATTATGACTTACTATGTATTATTAGTGAATATATTTTATTGATAAATAACTGATTTTGTAAAGTTTGTAAAGAATTATGGATTAAAAGTAGGATGAATTCCATAAAGTATTTTAGCATAGTTTATAATATAAACTTTGTAAAGTGATGTAAATATTTAAGTATCTACATAAATGTAAAAAAAAAAAAAAAAAAAACCAAAACGAAGAAAATTTTTAGTTATAATTTTAATTTAATCTATAATCCAAACCGAACCAAACCATTATTTAATGGTTTAGAAAATTTCTAATATGAACTAAACCATTACTTAAGGGTTTGGTTTGGGATGGAAAAAAGCCAAACTATAAATTATGGTTTGGTTTGAAGAATAACCAAACCAAATCGATTAGTGCCCACCCCTACATACACTTTAGATGATTTGAATTATAAAATATGCAAGGATAGGGCCTAGTTGAATAGCACAGGTCCGAGTTGCGAGTGGCTCCATCATGTTCTGCGTTTGCTGGGTTTGATGTTTCGTGCAAGTGGCAGCAACAGTAGTCTTCTTGGGATGTTGGGATTTGTTGCCTCGGTTTAGATGAGTCAACTTCTAGTGTTTAAACTCAGTAAGGGAGGATAGTGATGGAGGTTTTGGTCTAGGTTTGGATTTCTTTCGTCAATGGCGAAGGTAAATGGGTATCGGAGACTAGGTTAGATAGTTATTCGACATTTAGTGGTTCGATGGCTTAAAGAGAGAGTGATAGTAGAGGATTGAGAGAGAAAGTGAATGGGAGAAAAAGCTTAGAGAAGATGAATATTGAGGAAGAAGATGATGGATAAATCCAGATCCCTAATCATCATATTTACCAATGATTGTGATTGTGATTACTTATTATAGATAAATACGAATCAAAACAGTAAAGATCTCAATTTTTTCTAGAAGTCCTTTTTCTAATTCTTATCACTTTTTCATATATAAATTTTTCATAAGGTTGTATTTGGATTGTTTGATTTTTATCTGTATTATATCTGTATTAAATTTGCATATGTAACTTATTTGTATTATATTTGCATTGTATCTGTTTGGTTTGTCTATGTCATTTTTTTATAGGTATCTATTTCTTAACAAGCATCTGTTTGAAAATATAAAAATATGAATCAAATTGACCAAATATGTTGAAACAAATAAAAAGATATTTCATGAGGTTTCATTAAGATTCATGTGTTGTTGATAAGAATAAATGAATATCAAGAGGTTTCACTAAGATTTATGTGTATGTTGATAAGAATAAATGAGATTGAGATCATCTCTTTTCTCTACCTATTTCTCTCTTCTTGCCTTAAGAAGATCACATAGAATGCACATGATCAAGATCCATACGTGCCAAGCTTGTGATCCAGTGAGAAAAACAAAAAATGAAACAAGTTAAACATGGATTTGAATCCATGACCCGCCTACACATGCATCGCATTGTGGCTATGAGAAAAACATGATTTTTGATCCTATGCACGCAATAAAAATTTTCAAAAGTAAATTGAACTCAAGAAAAGGAAAATAATATTGAACTTTTAAAAAATTACAAAATAGCTACTGGGATCAAAATAATTCCAATTTTAGGCAAATTGATCTCGTCTCTTCAAGAGAAATAAGCATAGATCCAAAGATTCTGAATAGGTCAACCTTTCGAACTATTGCTGAGTCCATTAGTGAGGTCAATTTAAGTGGAGCGACCTCCTCTCTTGAAGAGACAAGGTTGGCGGGCATAAGCCCATTATCTTCTTTTCTTCCTCATTCGAATGCTACTCTCACCAAAAAACCCCCAAATCATAAAACCTCTACCCTAACCCTAATTTCCACAATTGCACCACTGATTTTCATAAAATTAAGGCATTATCTTGATTAGGTTCGATTACCAGGCATTGTTAAAGTCATCAATTCATGAACAAGAGAAGCAATTTGTGCGAAAAAATCAAGCAATTCTCGTCGAACTCCACAAGTAAGTGCTTTAGATTTTTAATTAATTTTTCATTATTATTGATGTTCTATTGTTGAATTTTGGGTGTTGAACATGTTGTTAGATTTTTTTATTCAAATGGTGAAGCACATTGTATGTTAGATTTGTGGTGTTGTACATAGTGTTGGATGAGTTATATTGTGGAATGGTAATGTGATTTCCATGCTTACTATATGTGTTATTGATGCTGCCTTGTAGACAATGAGTGATGTAATTATGATGATACTCTTTGAAATCATATATTATTATACGTTTTACACCTTGATCATATAGTATTATAAGACTGAAGTAAATATAGTAGCATTAGCAAATAAGTTAAATATTAGGAGAGTGCAATTCATAAGTCATGATGCAAATTTCATGCATTCAACCTATATTTTATGAGATGGCATGGTAGGTGAGGAAATAGATAAGGTTAAATTTGCACTATACGCTTATAACAACATTGTGGAAGGGAATGATGGTTTTTGTTATAATAAGCGGCTAGTTGTTATGGTCAGTGTTAGTAGGAACTCAACGTATGAGCAAATACTTGGCATCATTTGCAATAGACTTAAGGTATATATGTCTATATATCGAGTTGAGTTGTGTCATAGGGTAGCTATTGGAGATAGGACGCTATGTTATGATGTTATTCCAATGACCAATGATGATGTTGCACAAGAGATGTTGGTGTACATAGAAGGGTCAGTAGCTGTATATGTGCAGATATTTGAAAATGAATTGCCATAGATACCTACAGAGGAAATGGGCATTGATGGAAATATTGCAGCCAAGGGTTGGTAAACTTGAACTCCACTCTAATTAACACAATAGTTAGCATACAGGTGAAGATGGATAACTTTGAAATGAGTGCACCTAATTGGACATGTGGTCATGATACTAATGTGATGCAAGACTCATCCAATGACGACTATGATGATGAAAGAAATGATAACGTGGAAGCTTTCCCCTAGCAAGGCACTGCTACCGAGATACACCCTAATAGAAATGACTAGCATTATAAACCCCAAGATTTTTCATACAAGTATAAATGAATAGAAATACAAATATAAAAAATAGAAATTTAATATAAAACTTAACAAAGACCTTAGAATAAAATCACAAATAGTTATGAAAATTCAAAGTATAGAAATAATTTAAATAAGATTTCAAGAGTATTAGAAAGTTAATAATCAATAAAGTTTATAGTTAGAAAACAATAATTTAAATATGAACCGTTAAGGTTATAAATAAACAATAAGAACAAAAACAAATCAATAACTCATAATATAGACTTCAAATAAATATTTGGATCACACTATTATTCTAGTTAAAGAATTCTAAAGCTATTAGATATTGAAATGAAAATTGGCCTATTAAGTTTAAAAAATCCTAATCGAGTGAGATAAAACCCTAAAAATAATTAATTGCATAAAGTTTAAACTCAAAGTTGAACTCAATAATAATTTAGAAAATTTGTGGAAGCTTTAAGTAAATTTATGGAGACAAAACTTCTAAATAGCTGTCATATTTGTACCCGTTTAACTTAATGAACTATCTTAAAACTAAACTAAGATAATTAAACAAATAAATAATATTATAATAATTTCTCCTTAATTCTGGCGCAATTTGGATGAAATACAAGGCTAGGATTTCCTCAAGATGTTGCAATCGAAATTCATCTAACAAATTGCCCAAATAATCTCAACAAGGTCAACAATTCAAACATAGGGCACCAATCAACAATCCTCAACCAAACCATGCACTAAATGCATGAAGAAATCCAACAAAACAAGCAAATTTCGATGAGAAAGAAGTCCTTCTTCTTAGCCAAGTTGTTGCCCTTCCTTCTTCTTTTTATATAAGATTAACAAAAGAACAAAGCAATTAATTCTCCTCTTGCAGTCAAATTCTTCACCTTCTTCCCCATAAAACAACAGCCAAAACAACAACTAAAGACACACAAACACAACTTTAAAACAACTCCATTAAAGCAACAAACAAAGCTTAGGATAAGGAGCAAATCAAGATAAGATAAATTCGTTTTAAGTTAGTTTACATGATAAACATTAGCTTAACTTTGTTTTTATCAACCTAGGTTCATTTCAAGCATTGGGAGAATGTGAACATTACTATAACAGTCCTAAACAAGGTAATATCTAATCTTAAAACTCCATTAATACATTATGGTATATATAGAAGTTAGAAACTATCTAGTATGAATGAATGCCGACAAGTTGGATTTTAATGCCGGCGGCGTTGGTGCCAGCATACGTTAAAGCTAGCGGCCTTGAGCCAGCGTAAGCTGATATGAAGATGCATGTAAAATATACGAACATCGACATTTGGGTTTCAATGCCAATAGCGTTGGATGTCGATGTACATATAAATTTCTCTAGAACGAAGTCTATTTCATCCCCAACTAATTAGGTCTATATATATATATATATATTTATATATATATATAAGAAAAAAGAAGGAGCAGGAGCAGGAGGAGAAGAAGAAGAAGAAGAAGAAAAGAAATGTAAAGTTTAACATATAAATATAAAAATATTAATATTAGTATAATTAAATAATGGTTAAGTGTTAAAACTTAAATAATTGTTATAAATTGAAAACAATTTTAATATTATAACTAACGAAAAAGAATAGATTACGATAATTATTAGATACTTGTCTTATATAGATAAATATATAAGAATGGAATTGTAAAATAAGCTAAAATTGCAAATAATGTTATTTCTAAAAATAACAAGATAATAATATAAAGTGGATCAAGAGAAAAACGATGAAACTAAACGATAGAAAATAAATATTAGTTACCATAATATGTCAACTAAGGAATAATATAAAAGTAATAATAATAGTAATGATAAAATATTGATCTATTAAATACAAACTCTACAACTACCCAATAAAGATATAAATATAAAAAAAAAAAAGATCAAGAAATATGTTAAAAGAGGTCAAGAAAAGAAAAATAAAAATAAAATATTAAATAATAATTGTTATCATAAGACCACTAAAAGATCAATACAAGTAATACGAATAAAATCGAATACCAAATATAGGACATGTAGACACTTATAGAAGTTTAGTTATATAATTTATGCCTTATTGATGAATATTTTTATTCATCTCAATAGGTAACCTTATACCTTTGAGCACTTCCATGTGGATTATTACGAATAGCCAATATGAGCAGGTGAGTAACTCAGATCTATTACGCTGTTTGTGCTTGTAATTAGTTGCACATGTAATGCAAAGATAATAATATGATTGTTGTGGAAATATATTGAAAGTATGTTGTGAGCTGTTTGTTTGGTTGTTAAACCATGATAACAAAAGTGACAATACAAATTGATTGATGACTTGAGAAAAGCAAGTTATATGTTGTTTGTGTAATGTATAGTCACCATAAGCCTGATTAAAAATTTATTGCCTTTATAATTAAAACAATCATGCATTGCACGGATTGCATTATTACATATTCAAAAAGGGTGACAGCCTGCTACGTATTAATATTTTGATTCTTTATTAATGCTTACTTTTTGTAAAATGTTAGTTCTTCCAAGGTTTTTTTTTGTTCCGTCGGTTGTACAGAAACTAAGTGGTAACGAAAAATGCCGCCTGTAGTATTGCTTTCAAATGGTTAATACTTAGGAAGTTTCTAAAAATTGATGTAGGAAATAATTAGTTCAAATGCTATTAAGTTAAAAGTGATAACTCTAAAATAAGAAATCATTGATTTTCTTGTATACTTAGTTTCTCCAGGGCAAGTGGGTCATGAAACTAATTGTTCTTCAAACTTAAAAAGAGGCGTTAATCTTTTTCCTGTTTAGATTCTAGATCATCCAAGCTTGTATCTATGCATATGTTTGATTGTTGCATTACATATGATTTGTTAATTAACTTGTTTAATGTGTAATATGTCTGGTTATTCACTGAGGCTGTGGTTTTGCTCACACTCCTAAAGACCTTTCAGGTTGACTTTACGACCATGGCTAGTTACTTCCAGGAGCATGGCTCCAATAAGAACTTGGAAGCTACAAGAATATGGGATCTTTAGGCTATGTTATCTATTTTTTATTTTCTAGTCATAAGATAATTAGTACTTGTATTATCAGTTATGCAATTGAAGACTTTTAGAATAAAATTATGGTCTGTAATATTATTATGATATTCACTACTTATGATGGTAGATATTTACTAATTTATGGCTTATATGTATTTATCATTTCTTATCAATACAACTAAAAGGTCCTGTTATTTGAAAATATGTCATTCTCTAAAGGTTAACTAGTAATAGTGTACAAGTGTGACTTGTGTACTAATACTAGGGTACCCTCGGGGCATGACAAGCATTATTTCATGACTCTTACAAAAGTTGATACAGTAGAGAGCTTAGTGCCAACACCCTTTTTCACTGCTGATGTTGGTAGTGATTATGCTACATTTGATGATGGTAGGAAAAAAGTGTTGGAAATTGGAGCTTTAATAATGAATTTAAGGTTGGAATGTGGTTTAAGACTAAAGATCATCTCATATGGGCAGTTAAAATGCGTCACATATTGAACCATTACAATTTAAAGGTGGCAGTGATGTATAGCATACACGGGTTCCCCTTATTTCTTTTCACATTATCAAGCACTACTATCTAGATAGGGTGCTCCTACAGTTTGGTGGTTTCCAAGGGATCCATAACCCCCAACTGATATGAGAGTCTTACATGAGCTTGACTTAAGGGGGTGTTCCAAATGGAACTGGGCGACAAAGCACGCCAGGTGGGTCATAGAGTGAGATGGCAAGCGCGATCGCATTGTGGATATGCCAGATATCCCTACTAGTACATTTGGAGATTATTTTGATTGGTATCATGTGACCGGCAAGCACTAGATCAGTCGTACAGGGGCTATTATACGATATATGGTAAGTTCAACAATTAGATAAGGTATATATGGATGTATATTGTGTTCGTTGTTTCTTGATCTACATGTTTACTATTGCTTGCAAGAATATTTCATTTATAGAGTTCCAGACATGCCACTAGAGAACACTCCTGCCACTGCATGAGATGTCATTCATGTAGTAGATGAGTTCATAGGACTTAATTTAAATGATCCAGCACCAGCACTAGCACCAGCACCAGCACCAACACCAGCACCAGCATCGAATGACCCATAGCTTAAGCCTGTACAAAGATGACGGCTATAGAGAGAAAGGCATGGGTGGGGATGAGGTTAGGAAGAGGGTAAGGCCAAGCTATAAATATTAGAGACGAGCCTTCACCCTCGCATGTACATGTACCTGATGAACTTGGCCCTTCATACTATCAACATGATGTGTCTAGTCTCATCATCATCATATGCTCATCTTGCAAACACCTTAATGCCATACATCGCATACACAAAGGCCCATACCCTCCTTACTCCATAAAAGAGGTAACCATCACCATCACATGATATAAGAAAGGGACTAACCTAAGTGGATCCTAGCCTTGTACTGTTTCATCCTTATAACGCTAGCGGTAGAGATGGGGATGCCACACTTACACAGGTTGATCCATCTATGGAGCATTCATTAGGACACACTATTCCCTCGGACTTTTATCAGACAAGGATGAGGAAGGTAAGGCACCAGGAGTAGAGATTATATTTTGTCTATTATTATGTTTTATAATTGTTGTATGTAGAATTTTCATATACTTTTAATGTACTTAATTGAATGGTAATGCAATCATTTCATATTTTGTTTTATGAGTTTTTTATTACATTTGCGATGAAAGGTTTTACAATACTATTGTGGTTGGATGGATTAGGTTTGAAAATACTACTGTAGTTGGGTTATGTAGACTGGAAGTTATTTACCCATGGTGAATGGGTAATGAATGATTTATATAGCTTATTGTATATGATTTTGACTGGTTATAACAACTAATATAAAAAAGAGTGATATATGACATGTGTTTTTTTTTCTTGGGGATAAAATTTGTGTTAACCCCATCTTTTGAAGAGACGAGGAGTGTAATTTACATTGACCTCATCTCTTCAAGAGATGAAGTACTTCTATAGTGAAATGTCATCTCTTTAAAAGACGAGATCGATCCACCTAAATTGACCTAGTCTCTTGAAGAGACGAGGTTAACTTGCCTAAAATTAGGATTATTTTGATCTTAATGTTAATTTTATAATTTTCTTTAAAAAGTTAAATATTATTTTCCTTTTTCCATTGAACTCCAGTTTATAACTAAGCTCTAATGGATTTAATTCATTTATCTCAATAAGTCCAAGTCATCTCATTATATATATCAAATAATATTTGTAAAACACTTGGAATTTGACTAATTTATGAGTTTAAATATTAAGAATCCAGAATGCACCAAATGATAAATATTACTTTTTTCTTATTATAACAGGAAGGAGGGATTCGAACCTAAGACCTCTCACTTGAGAGATTAAGGAGATGCTACTATGCTACAATGTCATTGGCAAACGATAAATATTAACAAAACGAACTATGGTTGGGAAAATTAATTTTAAATAAAATTCATCCATTTTTTTAATAAACTCGAGTTTAATATAGTTTTATATGTATATCAAGACTCCATTTAGGGTTTGTTTGTTTCATCTTTCTTCCTATTAGTTTTGTGTCTTATTCTTGTCATTTTAAAATAAATGTTTATCAAGAAATAGATACAAATGAAAAATAGACATTTTTACTCATAAACTGACCAAACAGATAAGATATGGATAAAATATAGACGAAGATCAAATACAAATAAGATACAAATGAAAATCAGACAATCCAAATAGATCCTTTTGTAACCCATAAAAAAGTGATTTTGACCCAACCCAATCCACTTTTATTGGATTTTTTTCTTTTTTAATTTTGTAATTTTTGTTATTTTCTCAATTTTCTTCTTTTCTTTTTAGTCTTTCATAAACCGAGAAAAAATGTAAAAGCAAAGGAGAAATAAATGGATGGAAAAAATGGGGTGTCTACAAGCTTATAGTAAAATTATTGGTTCATAGAAGCATTAAACATCAAAATTTATTATGTAAGTTATTTCTTATTTTTCTAGGTCTAGTTCATAGTCTTACAGACACTAAATTCAACGCATTATGCTAATATTAGAAAACTCAACAGTTTTTTATCCTTTTATTTATGTCCCTGTCAAATATATTGGGGATTGTTGTATGTATCAATAAAATATTTCAACGGGACTTTTTTTCCTCATTACTTAAAACCAATTAATTCGTTACATGGCCTTGTAAAAAGCAAGAGAAGAGGCATGGGCTTGCATGCACAAGATTTGAGTCAAAAGTCTAAATCTAGTACAAATCATTAAATTCCAATCACCCCACCCACCCCACACAGTCTAGATTTTGGAACTAGTACTTTTGTAATTCAAATGGTAATTTCAATTTCAAGTTTTCACTCTACTCGTTACAAGAGTTACATATATTAAAATATAATCGTTGCAAGCATTATCTAATTTTGAATTATATCCATTACCAATTGTTAATTATCTAACCATGATAGTAATTATGTCATTACCAACTACAAAAAGGTACATAATTTCAAAAGACCTATAAATGTTTTTTAAAAAATATTATAAAACTAATTTTTCAATTTTTTGTTCTTTACTTCTCTTCTACATAGCTCCAATTATTTCTGCTATCCCTTATTCCTAGTGACTACAGGAAGAGCTTGTTGAATCTTAGGAGATATGCTCTTTTGTTGTTGAACTAATATGTTGTGTAGGGCAAATTATCCTTAAAGATAGTATAGAGCACACCTCAAGCTGTAATACTCATTATTATCCAACATAAAGTGGAGACCGAATCTTTCTAGATACAAGTTATGCTTTGAAACAATCAAATTAAACATATTGATGTATGTATGTGTTCATAGTTATTAACCAGAAATAGGATTGATATTGCAAAATATCATTCTAGTGCAATTAAGAGATGCTTTCACCAAATATAGAAGCAAATAAATTAAGAATAGGAAACCTCATTGCAAGGTGTTCTATTAAGTTGACATTATGAAAGCCCATGACAATATTTAGCGGTGTTTTCTAAAGCAAGTCTTGAGAGCTATGGATTTTTTTTTTTTCATTAATTCATAACAAGGATCGTGCAATTATTTTTGAGTTCCTATGGCCTTCATCAAGGAGATCATATATGTCCTTATCTTTTTGTGTTGGTGTTGAAAGCGTTCTCATATATCATGATGAAAATTTGATGAAAGAAGAAATTCTCATTTCACTAGAGTTGTCATAAAAGAAAAAAAAATGAATCACCTACGCATTGCAAATAATGTGTTAATATTCTCAAAAGGGGATATGTTGTTTGTTGCTTTGATTAAAGAAGCTCTTCAGGTTTATAAGTTATTGGGGTTGGATGCCAACCACAATAAATGCAATGTTTTCCTCAGTAATGTTAGACAAGTAATAAAAGAAGGATTTCTTCAACTATTAGGCTTCCAACCAAGTGTCCTTCTAATGAAGTATCTAGGTGTGCCACCTAATCACGCTTTTTCTATATGTGCTTTTTAAAACTTTTTTTAAATTCTTTTTAACAATGCAAATATTTACTAGCTAGTGTAATAAAATTTTAGTAAGTATTGAGTAGTATCCACTGGAAGTAAAGACTAGCTCTCAATTGTATTAGTTATAATCATAGCTAGGCAAATCAAATCAAAAATATTATATTTTTGGATTTTTAGATAAAACTAATCTATATAGGATTTAAGATTTTCAACACCTCTCATCGAATTGGGTTTAAAGCCAAAAGATCATAAAGTCAATTGAATGCATGCTATTGACTAAAGAAATATACTTGCAAATCCAAATTACTAATAGGTTTAGTATTTTCAGACAATTGAGCACTAGGTAAAAACTCCTTTTTCTAAAGAAAATAATTAACCGGAATTAACCAATCAATTTTCCTTATTCCTAGGAAAGTGATTAATTGACTAATCTTTATAGATTCCTAAACCCTAATTGAATTAAAATCCACATTCCTATGAGATTTGCAATCCAAATTAGTCAATTACAGAATTGATTAGAAAAAAATTTCCCAATTGCAATCCTAATCTATGATGTATTCCAAAATCAATTTAAAACACATACTTAGGAATTAGCATCAACAACATGAACACAAGCAACAATTCAATCAACAGCAGAAAAACATCAACTGGACAATTCAAATCATAAACTCAAAACCCTAAATAATCACAAAAGGAACACGTATTGAGCACCATCTATGAAATGAATATAAGAAAAGAATGAAATCACCTTATTGAGAAAATCCTATCCTTAAATCCAAGTATAAATGATGTTTCCACTTGATCCTAGTGTGGAATCCTCCATCAAAATAAAAAATAAAAGTTTACTACTGATCTAAGCCCTAATTTCTATCAAGGAACAAAGGAAATAAGCTTTCTTTTCGGGGTAAGGTTTATCTCCCTTTTTGTAAAATCCACAAGAGGGTATTTGTATCAAAAGACACGCAGGAGACTTAGTCTGGCATCAAGGTCGGCCTTCAATATAAAATTGATTTTCTAATCAAGATGGATGGCAACATTGGAGGTGGCTTTAGGTAGCCTTCATGTAGGCCGGCCAAAGGCCGGCGGCATAAATTTTGTATGTTGCCAGCTATAGTCAAATAAAGAAGGATGGTTTGATTTGTTTGAGTGGCTGGCGGCCTTTTTTTGTCTCTTGTTAGCTTGTTGCTTGTTGAAGGCCGACAGCCTATTTGCTCCAATGGTCGGCCTTAGATGTTCTCTTCTCTAAATTTGCATAAAACGTCTCTAATTTGCTTATATTTGTAGTATAAGTCCTTCAAGACCTAAAATATCATAATAAGCGTACTTAAATGCTACTCCCTTATGATTTCTATAAAATAAATAATTTAGCATGATTTATATAGTAAAAATTGAGTAAAATATGCCTTTATCACCACTCTCCTCCTTAAAGTCAAACAAATCAACTTGCCAATTTTGGTAAACAGTTTTAATAAACACATCCGCCAATGGATTATTCATGAAATTTACCTTATCTTGTACTACAAAACCTTCTCCTCTTAGAGATGGAGTTCACATGAGATCTAACAAATACAGAGCTTATTGCAAAATCTCTATTCCATTCCCCACAATGGGAATTAATTCTATTCCATATACTACTAGGTAACTTGGATTAGAATTGAGGTTTTTTTTTTTTTTTCCTTTTGTTAGTGAAGAAAAACATATCTCACAAACTCTCTCTCTACTCCTCTTATACATAGACAAAAGATTGGATTTGAAATTAAATTTTTTAAAATAGTAACTAATATCCTAATAAAAGATATCATTTAGATTACATAAATATTCACTTGGCAATAAAATACTCTTCATATCATTTAATTTATTTGAAAATAAATAAATAATCTCATTTATTCTAATTTTGAAATAAATTTTGTTCCAATTAATCGTGTTATTGTGTGCGACCCTCTATGTTTCTATACACATAGGAAATGTATTTTATACATAAACCAATGCAACTATCTAGCAAGATATTAGACATGGTATGTGATCAAAAAGGTTGCGAACTTTAAACACTATGAACCATTTACTGAGCAATCAAATCTTTTCATCAAAATCTTGACTAAACCATTGCATATAATATCATCAATGTTTAATCACATATCCAAGAGAGTGATGAATTCTATCTTTACTTAATATTATCCTATCTATATTTCACATCACACCTAATAACTGTATTATTTGTAATCTATGTTAAAATCATGTCTAACAGTATTAAAGTGTCACATTCCATAGATAGGATATATATAAATATCTCAAATTTATGGATTATTTATGTTCATTCATATAGAAAGGGGCCAATAACATTAAACATGTGATATCCCCTATCAATGAGTCATGTCTAGTGTACCCATTTAACCTCTAGGTACCACTTGTATAACTTGGATATCTTTCCTTTCGTCCAATGAGAATGACCTTAATCATGCAACATGTTAGTCTAAATATTTATGTCCCTTCTAGACATTTATTCAACCAAGGACGAATTTTAGATAATGCAATGTTTTGGAATTCCCACCAATAGTATACCTCTTTTTTTTTTCGGGTAAAATATAGTATACATCGTTACCATTCTAGACATTTTTTAATTATTTATGGGATTTTTTTTGTAAAACATAATAATACTCACCTTTTATTAATAATATTCATGAATACATTATAAATTGTCTTGACACATTGTGCACAAATTATAACATATATAACTCAAGCATATGTGGTACTTATTCTCAAATGTAACTTGGGTCTAGTAAAAAATTATTTCGGACAGGAACTTCTGGTGCACCAACCATGGTTCTTGGTGGTGGATAAAAATGTTACAATTGAGGTCTCTTGCGCATAACCTACGAAATGGGGAGTGGGAAAAGGAAATAAGATCTCCCTATGGCATATGAGGGGCATCCTAGGGTGCTTTGGCTAAAAGGTCGGGTGGAAGAATCATCTACTCATCAAGGTTCCTTAAGGAAGGTAGGATATGCGGTATTATTAGTAATGAGGGATGGGAATGGCCTTTAGTAGATGCTTGAGACAGTGTGAGATCCGAATTGGCTGGGGCTTTAAATCCAGGAAGCCAATGATTCCATCCAAGAGCAAGGGGTGCTGTTCCACTAGTGCAATGTTGTATGGTTTAATAAACTGGTGATAAATGTGTTACATATTTATCCTTTGTTAAAGAGCATATTTTCATGCATGTATGGGTATTTTTATCATGCAATTCGCTTAAAAGGCATATTTTGGATCAGTTGGGCACGAATGGTTAAAATGGATCAAAATAGAGCTTTGATGGCATCTATCAGTTCAGGTCCTCTTCCTATGCCATGCCTGTTCTAAACCAGAAAGAAAGAGACAGTTTGAATTTCTTTACTTTTGAATGGACAGTAGAGAATTCATAGTCTTCTCTGAATAATTCTACACTCACTGAAGATAATTCATTGTGCAGGGGAGTATATTCATGATAGCTTGTTGAGTTCAAATCAGAGCAATAGAGCAGCAGCTAGAATTGAAGTTCCTATGTATTGAGAAAAGTTGTGGAACACATGGGAATCAATCTGTCCAAGTCAAAACTGGCACAAAGACTAAACAGAGCTGATGAAGAGCATCAGGCTAGCAAGAGTTGCAAATTTGCTGCTTTGAAGACCAAAACAACTGACCTCAAGTGCAAACCCGAGCTGCTGCAACCATTTGAATTGACAAACCAAGCCTTTCTATATCAGATGGATGGAGCTTCAAGAAGCAGCAACTAGCTGAATCGTTGGAACCATGCTTGGCAGCAGCAGTCAATAGAGACTGGAGAATGATTTTTGCAGCGAAACCCAAGCATGTGACAGCAGACCTTTAATCTCAATTCCAGGATCCTTAATCCAAGTGGTGAATCACAGTAATACTGAGCTACTATGTGCAGCAAAGTTGAAATGAACTCAACCAGAAAATCCAAGTTCGGCAGCAGAAGCTAAAATGTCCGGATAGAAGACTTGAGCTGTGAATTCAAATTTTGAAATGCCAAGATTTTAACTCTTTAAGAATTTGAGAGTTTCGACCAGTGCTCAATTCAGCGGACTATAGCAGTTCAAAACATCCCCAGTTGCACATATTGAGAGCCATGACAGCAGCAATGCCAAAGCTCAGAGCCCCATGGTCCATAACCGAGCACCCAAATCAGATTTGGAGCGCCCTTGAATACAAAGAGAGCGTCCACTTGAAGATCAGGTGGCCGGGACATACCAAACTCAAATAGATCAGCGAAAGATCGAAACAAGGCTGCACTATATACTCAAGTTCAACGCTTAAGCAGTTTATGTCAGTCATAACACAGCAGTAGCATATCCACGTGCTTGATAGGACAGTTTCAGCACAGTTTTGTAAACTAGTTATGTTTCTCTCATTCGAGCTCTTTTAACACGATTCAAAATGGCATGAAAAGATAAGAGAGATCTTCAATTTCTAAGTTTTATCGTCTTAAAAATTCGGAATGCATCTAGTACGATGTTTGGCTTGCGAATTAGGGTGTGGTACTAGATAAAAATGTCCCACAAAGGACATGAAAAAACTTACACCCTTTAACAAGTGGTGCAAAATCTTGTTACTAGACAAAATGAAGGCTTTCCAGAAAACCCCTAAAATAACACTCCTAATTTCTTAAGCCTTCTCTTTCTTGACTTGAACATATGCTTTGTTGCTTTATAGGGGACTTTGATACATAATTCATTCTATATTATCTGGACAGATGAGGCTTGTTAAGATAGATCCTGATTGTTGATGAATTTCTAGTACCATAAGTTTTGGTCGACTCAAAAAAAAAAGAGGGACTTCTGTCTCCTCCTGGGATTAATCCAAGTTATTTATTGAAAATTTTACACCCCTTTTCTTGCAGGTTGAATCAGCTGTTCCATCTATGGCTCGGCCAATGATGTAATTGACTGCCAATGGAGATGCAATTGTTAGAGCCTTGAACCAGAGCTTGGTAATGTTTTTACTTTGCAGAGATATATGCTTGCAAAAAAATCATGTTTAGTGGTTCATATAAGTGGACTGATGTTAATAACAGACATCTGTTCCAAATACGCTTCTGACATACAGTTGTAGATATTGTTTAGAAGCATATCAATTCTCATGGTTTTTCTTCCTTGCTTATTGATTTAGGATGTGTTTAGATTGTCAAATATCTATTTTTCATCTAATATCAGTTTTTTATATATAATCTATTCGAAAAAAGACAAAAATAAAATGTTAAGATAAACTAAAAATGACAAACCAAACAGACCGTTTGGCGTTTCATTTGTTGTATCTTTCTCTACAGCACACATGTTTTTTATGGTTTAAATTCTTGTATTTTTGGAATTCATTGCCTACAAATTCTTACACTGGAGGGATGAAAACAATGCCATATTACATTAGAACTTCTATACATACATAGATATATATATATATATATCAAAAACGAGGCAAAAAACCATCAAAAAAATTACAAGCAGATATTTTTAGGAAAAAAGACACCTTGGATCCCTTCCAACATGATCTTCTGAATAGAATTCAGTGGTTGATCCTTAATAATAAGACCTTGAGGTAGATTATAGGCATACAAAGCCATAGCATCAGCACTTCTATTGCTTCCCTGATATGTATTGATCACTTTTACTTCCCACTTACGCTTCAACATATTCTGAATGTCTGGAACAAGGCCATAAAACAAATTTACAGCAAGTGAATATTGTTGAATGAGCTTTGATACACAAAGATTATCAACTTCTAAACAGACTCTATCAAATCCACTCCACCAACAGAGCTCTAGGCCTTTAAAAACCCCACCATAATTTCGCCATTAAAGAAGAACCCAGGCCAATACCGTCCACATCCTTGACCAAACCACCAGCTACTACCCAACCTGACGCACTATTGTAAGCTCCATTTATATTAACCTTAATCCAGCCAGGTGAAGGAGTGCGCTAGCAAATTAGGCGTACTTCTCTAGCAACATAAAACTTTTTAACAGCCATTTGTGCTATTAAAAAAATCAACATTGTGAATCACCTTCTCAGCATGATTAGCTCCATTTGAATAATCTTCGTAAAAAACAAAGCGATTCCTTCGATTCCAGATACACCAACAGCCCACACCAAAAATACAAGACCATTTAAAATTACTAGAATATCGATTATGATTACTCATATTAGTCTCAAACCAAACATCAAAAGGATGCAAAAAAATCTGCAAATAGTTCACTTGGTAGAAGGCCCTACCAGATATATTTTGTTGTCACACAATCACAAAGCACATGAATTATAGATTCCTCTTTAGCCATACACAAAGGGAAAACAAAAAATAAGTTAATCTCTATCTCCATCATTCTAAATTGGTGATAAGACATCGGTAAGCAGAAAGCCAAAGGAAATATCGCACTCTCTTAGGACCCTCCCAATTCGAGATAAACCTCCTAGCATTGAAATCAGGTAAAGCATCATACCTTGCAATCAATCGATATGTCGACTCAATAGTAAACTGACTTGATTTCGAAAATTTCCAATACGGAAGATCAGGCCCATTAATTTTAAGAGGACGCTTAGTTGTTGCAGTTTGCACCAAAACAGAATAAGGTAGTAAAGAAGCAAATTTACTCCAAATCCAATTTCCATCCTCTCTCCCACAAAGCCTTTAACTGGCAAGCACCAATCAGCATCAGAAATAGCTATGTGAGTATGACCAGCCAAACAACCTTCAATAAGCAGCCAATTATCCACCTAAAAAGAAACCATGGCACCATCTCCCAAAACCCAGATGGATCCGAAATTAAGATGTATGGTCTCATCCCTCTCCATAAATTAGACTGAGAAGAGGTATTTGCCAACGGATCACCAAACATATATTTTCCTCGTAATACTTTACTCCATAAAGAGTCATTATTACTCCACAAATCCTAAGCCATTTTAAGCATAAAAGCGTCATTAATCAAAGCTAACATTCGTAACCTAAGGTCCCCCTTGCATTTCGATCTACAAATGGAATCCTATTTCAAAGATGCATCTTTCTGTTATTCTCAACTTCTCCCCAAACAAAATTTCAAAAAATAGCATCAAGCTACAAACAAATGAAAATAGGAAAGAGAGCTATTTGCATTGTGTATAAAGGTAAAGAACACAATACTGATTTCACCAAAGTCGTACAACTTACTATAGAAACTTTTGTAGGCTGGAAAGTAGCGGACCTCTACCTGCACTTCTCTACATGTCTAAAATTTTCCTAACTGTTCTACCATCATGAATAGGAACTCTTAGATATCTTCTTAACTCCTCTGTTTGCTTAAAGCCAAGCTAGGGCTCAATTTTCCTAGCCATAGAAGATTTGAGTATTTGCTAAGAAAATGTTTTTGTTTTATCTGTTCTAATGTGGCAGCCTAAAGATTTGCAAAATCAATTTAAAACTTGACTAATAACATCCGCTTGATTCATTGTAGCTTAGGCAAATGACACCAAATCATCGGCAAAAAACAAATGAAATATTTTTAGAGCATTGCAAGCCAAAGACAACAGTTTCCATGCTCCCCATCAACTTCGTCCATAATCAAGTATCCAAGGTGCTCCATATAGAGCACAAAAATATATATGGAGATAAAGGGATATCCTTGATGGATACCACGAGAGGGAGTAAAACACTCTAAAAGTTCCCCATTCCACTTAATCTCATCTAAGAAGAGGTTAAGCATGACATGATTACCGATCAAAGAGGACCAGGCAAACCAACATCCTTCAAAGTAGTGTTAATAGAGTCCCAATTCAACCTGTCATATGCCTTTTCTAAATCCACTTTTATAGTCATCCGCCCCTTTGCTCCTTTCTTACTCCTCACAGAATGAATAGCTTCTTGTGCAATAACAATATTATATGCGATAT
Source organism: Combretum micranthum (assembly GCA_024138025.1). Taxonomy (NCBI): domain Eukaryota; kingdom Viridiplantae; phylum Streptophyta; class Magnoliopsida; order Myrtales; family Combretaceae; genus Combretum; species Combretum micranthum. The sequence goes on from JAMXBD010001037.1 coordinate 449,283, forward strand.
AACGACCTGATATGAAACTCAACTGCTAAGGACCAGTAACTTTCCCCATGAAGCCTTTTAATATATTTGCAATAATCTCTGTAACAATCTCATAACAAATGTTACAAAGACTAATGGGCCAAAACTGACTAAGAGTCTCTAGATAATCACCTCTAGGAATAAGAACAATGTTGGTATCATTTGTCCCTGGAGCAAAGGAGATTGTATTAAAAGTTTTTGTAACCATATCACACATTGATTTGCTAATAAAGGACCATTGAGATTGAAAGAAAAGGGTTGGAAATCCATCAAGTCCTGGAGTATTTAATGGTCCCATATCAAACAAAGCCTTCTGAATCTCATCATCCTCAACGACGTGATTTAAAACTTATATATTCAGGTAACAAGCAGGAAAGAAATGATGAGTATACAAGTCCGGTCTACGAGTGGCCCACTTCTCTTGATGCAAATTTTTTAAAAAGTAGTGGCTTCCCTTTGTAAATGTTTTGATCTAAAACCTAGTCATCCCCTATTTTCAACTAGCCATAAACATCTTTTCCTTTTTTCCTGAGCTCTATGATGAAAGAAAGCTATATAACGATCACTAAAGTTGACAAAATCTGTCGAAGCCTTCTCCCTCCAGTAAGCTTCTTCTTCCTGTAACAACACATTTTCCAGCTTAATCTTTAAATCATTCTCTAACTTCCTTAAATTAGGAATCATATGAGTCTCCATGGCCCTTTGAATACCACCCAACCTAGAAGGAATTTTTTTTTTTTTTTCAACTAAAAATGTTTCCAAACACTATCTTGCTCCAAAGAGATGCTTTAGTTTTAAAATTAAATAAAGCTCAATCTAGCTCCAATTCCTTGTCCCGGCTAAAAAGCATGAAATCCTTCCATCCACTATGACCCACCCAAGGAGCCAAAAACCTAAAAAAAGATTTTCCAAAACTTCTATTTTGCTGCACATGAAGTTTAATAAGAAGAGGCCAATGATCATAACACCATTTTAGGAGATGAAGTACCTTCAAATCAGGAAAACAATCCATCCATTTACTATTCCCAACCGCACGATCCAGTCTTTCGAACAACAAACCCTTACTCCACATAAACATTAGGACCATGGAAACCCAAATCAGACATGTTGCAACTTTCCATCCAGCTTGAAACTTAGTACAAGGAAAAGAGCCCCTCACTATATGGCCGCTAGCCATGGTACGTTCTGAGAAACCTCCAGACCTTCAAAATCGACCACAGTTTTTGTTTAATATGAAAATTGGGAATGTCGTAAACAGTTGTAAACAAAAAAGAGACTCCATTTCTCAAACTCACCTCATATGAACAAATTGGGTAAAATTATTTGCACTACAATATCAACCAAATGTGTCCAACCCACTCAAATGCACCGAAAAACCCCTCCACTTCAATGTGATGAGAATACCCAAAACCTAGCTTTGCAATAATTCGATCAACTTTAATACCACTAATTCATGGTTCCACCAACGCCACAACTTTCGCCTTATGTTGATCAATCAAACATTCAACAATCTCACAAAGCCCTACTATTTGCCCCTTCGCAATTCCAACCAAAATATCATAATCCATAAATATAGATATTGTGGGATAAATATGGGGTGAAAAAAATTTTCAAGCCTTTGCTTTTATTTATTGTCTCTCCCTATTCCAATCTTTATATCTTTGCATGCTTTGTCATTACCTTCCATTAAGCTAAAGGAAGTTCTCTAAATCTTTGAATGCTAAACTCTTTTGTTTGTTTGCAGAGGCAATTGAAGACAATTGGTGCATAGAGAGCTGGCTTAAGGACAGGCTTAAGGAGATGAAAAGATACATATCTTGATGATACAATTGGTTTAAGGAGGTATTTCATTCGTGAATTTGGTTGTATGACATTTTCACTATAGCTAAATTGTCTGTTCCTAGAAATTGGGTTGCTTGCATCATAATAAAATTGAATCTTATATATTTTACCTTTATATTGAAGATTGCCAAATCTATCTATAATCTATTTTTGTTTTTTAATTATAGATCAAGTAATTCTATTGTTAAAAGGTAAAATCTGAATTGGTTTCAATTTATGTCTGCCATTGGGACACATAGAGCCATTCTCAGCTAGAGGGGAATTTTAAAAAATTTGGGCTCACTGGTAGTGGTAACATAGTGATAGATCCCAAACTTTAGTGGTAAGTATGAAGATTGGTTGGCTAAACTGTAGTCTAAAAGAACTTTCAAAGACTTCTTGAATATCTTGAGTTAATAAACAGAGATTGGTTTCCCTTATTATTTCAAACACTTTATCTATTCAAGAAGCATGGAAACAAGGGCAATATAATGTTCATATAAAGGCCATCATATCTAGGTATGAGGCAAAAGAATATGCTCCAGTCATGGATGATTCTTGTAACAGATTCCTTGTTATTATGTTTTAGTCATATAATTGTACTAGAAAACAAAATGGTAACCTTGTCAAAAGTCTCAAACTTAGTCAAGTGATCGATTTGGGATTTTTTTTTTTTTTTAATTTTAGTTGCTTGTTGTGGATTTTAGTTACAACTTTAGAAGATCTTTCATCTTAGGCTGAAACGAGGTGTCTAATATTACCTGCTATTGCTTGTTAGATGCTACCATATGCAGTCAACTTTATTTGGGTTGTTGACTCTGTATGGACGTGAGAACTAGGCAAGGATTTTCCTCTAGCATATATTTCCGATACAAGTGCAACTGCTTGTAATCATATGCAATGATCTAGGATAGAGAAGTTTTGAACTTGGGTGTTGGCAAAAATGCATATTTTAATTGAGCTTTGCATGAAACTATGATGGCCTACTAATTAAAAATGTCTCAACTTATATACATGCTAATCACTTTATAATGCATAATTATTTTGCTTCTCTTTGCTACTTTGATGCTTGGTTGGATGTTATATATTACAGGATTACATACTACCAAATTGATGGCATCCACAAGCTCTTTTGAGGACCTCTAGTACCATCTTTCTCTCAATTTTACGGCCTTAAACACTAAACCTTGTATCATAAAATCTTGACCTCGGTCATTTTGAGCAATTTTCATTTGATATTAACTTTTTTCAACATCATGGCACCCCCTAAACACTAAATTTTTAAACCCTTATTGCTTATGCGTAAACTTAAAGCTTAAACTCTAAAAATTTAAACCCTTCACTTTTCGAGACTTTTTTCATTTAGTATCGTATTTTTTTGCATCTCAATACCCCTTGAACGGTAAACCATATGCATTAAAACCTAGACATTGTCATTTTGAGAATAATTTATTCAAATTCCTTTTTCAACATCCAGGGTCCCTTTAGACCCTCAAACCCTATACCTTAAGAGCTAAATCGTAAAAGCCTAAACCCTAAACCTTAAACCTTAGTCATCATGAGCATATTTTCGTTCATTATCCCATTTTTAGTATTTTTGGTATCCCTTAAACACCAAAACTTTATCTCTTAGTCATTTTAAAAACATTTACATTCAACACGATTATCTCCAGCATCACGACACCCTTAAACTGTAAAACCTAAACTCTAGAACCTAAACCATAAAGTCGTTGGTTTGCTTCATCTATTTACACCTTTTAAAATTTTATTCAATTAGTTTCCAAAATTGCTAAGCCAAGCTTGTTTGGGTTAGGTTATGTTTTGACCAACCTTTGTCTACGTCTAAGTGTAAGTATTGCTGTTTGCTTCATATGTTTACACCTTTTAAAATTTTGTTCATCTAGATGGGGTTCACACAATGCATAACTTTTTAAGAACATTTATAAATATAATAATATTATAATTTATATGGCTATTGATTGGTAAATAAACATTATACTATTTTGAAAAAATTATTATTCTTTTAATTATTAGAATATAACTGAAATAATCCAGAGCACCAATCATGAAGTAAGAAGTCAAATTCAAGAATTTGAAAGTGATTGGAAGTCAAACAATGCTTTTAGGGCCTAGTTTTTGCAAAATTACAATTTTGCTCCCAACCATAAACCAAGCTATATAAAATATGGAAATGAGTTAAGATAACTAAAATATAATTAATTAAATATCTAAAATAGTGAGGGTAATTGTCGTGAATGATGTTTGAATTTTGGTAAAATACATAATTAGATACCTGAACTTAGAAATTGATCAATTTAATATCTAAAAGAACTTTTCTTATATGCTAACCAATATTACGAAAGCAGTGTTGGCATGCACGAAAAGTTCTTTTAGCAATCAAATTAATCAATCTTAAAATTCATGTATTAAATTGATCAATTTTAAAGTTGAGATAGTTAATTGTATATTTTATCAAAGTTCAAATATCATTCGCGACATTAACCCTTTCATTAAATGTAAGCAAGATGAAAAAGTTAATATCGAAAAATGTACTACAACAAAAAATTCCAAAATCATATATTATAATATATAAGATAATAGATTATTATAATAAAGCATATATATTATAGTCAAGTAATGTATACATCGAATGGTTACTTATCAATTTTTCCTTTTGTTTGTTTCATAAGTATTAAAAGTAAAGGCTAAAGTGATATTACTTTTTTGAAACATAGGAAAGGTAATACCAAAAACTTACTAATACGACTATGTAATATTTTATGAAATGTGACAATATGAAAAAATAATATTAAAAACATGGTTATCAAATGAAATTAGTAAAATTATACAAAATCATATAGATTCGATAGAGCTATGAACTTATACAATCATATACCTAAATTATTAATTATATCTAAAATCTACACTTATTGATAGGAAATATTTGGACACAACATATTGAACCCAACACCAACCTAGTGAGCTAACAGGCTCATTAGAAGCCCCTTAATACTTTAGCCTAGAACCCCAAGAAGCCCTTTACCCATGAATGACCCTAATCTCAGTCTCGATTCCAGGCTCCCCTACAAGAGCCTCAACCATACGAGGACCTGAACCCAATTTGCAACCTCCATAAAGATCAAGGTATTGCACAACCCAAGTCGCAACTACCCATATGGAGGCACATGGCAACATGGTCTTGATGGTCCTGGCTTCACACTCAAAGGACCATAGCGATTTGTTCTGTGCTCTCATCTCCTTCGGGGAATGAACACTAGCCTAGCGACTTTCCATGCTTGATCTTATTCTTCACCTTGGGTCCAGGCCAACAAAAATATTTGGGGATACACCACATGGGATGAAATAATTTGTCGGCTCCCTATTCTATAATGTTCACCATCTATAAATAGACCCACACACAAAAAGTATGGGAAGAAGAAGAAGAAGAATTATCCAGTATTACTCAACGCTATCTTGATTTTTCCTCTCAAAATTCATAGCTAACTTAAGTATTAGAATGGTCGCGTTAGACAACCTCACAGTGCACCACTAAACTTGTTTCATGTTTATTGATAAATGTATATTTCCTACACATTTATCCTACATTTTTATCTCACTTTCATGCATTTATTGATACTTTCATAGCGATTTTCTGCTATAAATTGATAAAATGCATAAATTTTGATCAGTTGTATTAAAATATGTAAAAAATTGTGAAAAGAATCAAAATAGGAGGTAAAATGACAGCTATGTGCTTATGAGAGGAAAGTTAAGAGGCAGAAAGAAATTCATGGCAGCAGCTTATCAGTAATTTTCATTGGTGTAGCTGTAACTGCTTAAATTTGTGAACTTTTGTTACTTGAAGAGAGAATGAATTTTGTCATTGTAACACAAAGCAGGTAGAGACCATTTTCAGAGCTCTAAGCTGTCCTTGTAGCGATCCCATTTTCAGGGCCGATGTAAGGAGAGTATCAGATAAAGCAGCTAACACAACTAAGCATAACATTTTAGAACCTGCTACTTCCGAGCCAACCAGCAACTGCACGTTCCATGAAGACTCCGAGCAACTGCTATCAAGCACCCATGCACACTCACGTCGGCTTTAGCTAGATAGAACGGCAGCAGCTACCTACCTGATCACTAGAGCACTAAGCCGAACACAACTCCACTGATCTGACGTGACGATTCAAAGCGGCAAGCTTCACATCTAGATCATAATTGACCGTGCTTCAAGTAGCAACAGACTCCGAACGGCAAACGATCAGCCAAGCACCGAACTGAAGTGGTCGAGCTCAAAAGCTGGACGATCAAGCAATAGCTATCCAAGAGTTACCGAAACAACTTGTACTGATTTGTAGCTAAATGAACTGAGTTGGAGTTATAATATCCGAGTCATAGGACTACCAAGCATTTCAGTTCTGATATGAAATTGAAAAGCCAAACTGCCCTTGCCAAGCATACCTCTTAACCGAGCTGTTTAATTGAATTGGACGAACATGACCGAGCTGCTTCCACAGTTGCGACTGCAAAATGTCGATCTTCTGATCCGGTACAGATAACCAACCTGACCAAATGAAGTCAAGCACCGACCTCGCGAGCTAAACGTGCCGATCAATTTAAGCGGCAACGACCTGTCCAAAGCAGAATATTGAGCAATTAGATGCCACCGCTGCACATGCCTGAACAGATGCGCAACACAGTAGACCCTGCTTTAAGCAACAACCAAATCAATGCAAAGAGCTCCACCGACCAGCAAATCTGCTAAGAACCAAGTTGTCATGATAAAGAATGCCAAGAAGAAGTCAAACACCTTGTAGCCTCATGGGAGCATAGCTGGTCATGGATCTTGAAAGTAATATAACCTAAGTGCCAACCTACTCTTCAGTTGAAACGCAAGCCGAGGCTGAACTCCACGTGAACAGAACCGAGCTGCAATTGTCGAGCATCAAATTCCGACCTGACTTGGTAGGGAGCTCATACATCGAGCAGCCTGTTAGACGCATCGACATAAGACCATACCATACAAACTGAGCTGCTCAATCAGACAAACAGAAGCCACCGAGCTTCTTGACTTCCTACCAAGCAGAAACCGATCTAATCCGAGCAGCTACGGAACAAAACAACTTACGAGCTAACCACCACCTTGTGATCACCCAAATTTATACTACTTGAATATGAAAATCATTAAGGAAAAAATATAAAATTTTAAAAAATGATTTTAAAAAAATCACAAAAATCACTCCTAATTTTTTTTAATTTAAAAAAAAATACAATAAAGTACAAACAATCTAATTATTAATTTAGAATTTGAATAGTTATCAATAAAATTTTAAGATACAATATTCTATAACTTTCGATTATACCATGCAAAAATAAAATGATAAAATTTCAATATATATATAAAGCAAAAATGAGATATCTTGATTTCAAACTTATCAAGACAATTATGCTAATGAAAGTTATAAAACATAATATCTTCAATGACTAAAAGAATATGAGAATAGAAAAGAGAACCTACAACCTTTATTTGTTGAGTGTCATGTTGTGCGAGCTGGTGTACTATTGTTATATGTCATCTTAGGTCTAGAAACAAGTCGAGTTGAGTCTAGTTAAGTCGTTAGTTGTTTATTATCTTTATCGAGTCTGAGTCTTCTTCAAAAATTGAGTAAGTAAAAGTTGAAATCGATGAACTAATTCTTATTGATTATATTTGCTATATTGCATAGAATATCAATTGTGTAAAATTAAAGAAACATTTTTATCCCTAAAAGTATGAAATTAAAGAAATAAATAATGAGTAAATAGATAATTATAAAGAAGTGACATTAAACCTAAACAACAATAAATTTCAATATATTTTATAAAAATGAAAATAGTATGAAATATCAAATAAATATGATAAAATATCAAAACAATGTAACCATAATACATACAATTGATGAGCTTAATAAATATGAATACTGACAAATGAATCAAAAAAATTTTAAGAAATAAAACGTAATAGAAAAACATAAATTAGAGTTTAATTTAGAATTTGAACTTAGATAGTTTAATTAAATGAAGTAAATTAAACTATAGAATGTAATAAGATGGATCAATACAATCAAACTAATCAATAGATTTAGTTAGAATTTGAGAATTCAAATATTCATTTCGATTTATCCAACTGTCTGATTAACCATTTCATCAATCAAATTCCTTAATTTTCTTTAACTATCAAATTTGAATTTTATTCCTTTTCAATTAGTTTAGTTACTTTAATTACCTTTTTTCAACAAAACAAATTTCATCATCATCTCAACCAAATTTCTTAATTAGAAGTCCTTTTCTTTTAATTATCAAATAAACCAAAAATCCTAAAATTCAAACTACCTAAAATTTGTAAGAGACTCCATTCAATCATTTTAAACTAAGTCATTTTTCAATGAACCACAATATTAAAATTCTTTCTTACAATTCATCTAACTCCTTTTCATCTATTTTAATTCCGTAAACCTTTAAACATGTAATTTAAGTGTTTTGTAAATTTTTAAACCTTTGAACTTTAGTTTAACTTCCATTTCTTAAATCCCTATGATTTTTTAAATCAATTAATTATTTAAAAATATCAGTTTCTAAGCCTGAAATCAAACTAAATATCAAGTTTTTGCAAATTTAATTTCTACACTAGATTCTCAATTCAAGCTATTAATGTTATCTCTATATATTTTAAAATTTCTTCCTAATCATTTATAATACTTTATAACCATATGAAAGATTTAAACCGCCTCCCTTACTCATAAATATCTCCAAAAATGTTTTATATTTTTCTTTTACCTTTTCTTTTTCTTTTCTATTGCTACCCTCCTCCTTCTTCTTTTCTTTTTTCTTTCTTTCCTTTTCTTCTTACATTTCTTTACCTTCTTCTTCCTTCTTCTTTTGCTTTTCAACAAATCAACACCAAATTTCGTATTCAAGAAGATAAAAAGTAAGATAGAAGATGTAGACCATGCTTGGAGTAGCCACAAGACCAATAAGTAGTAGTAGTAAAGCTCAAGTAGTCCAAATTTACCAAACATGTAAGTTAACCATTTGCTTTGTTTTTTATTATTCTACATGTTGTATATGTTGAGTTGATGCTAGGTACAAGTTGGGTTTATGATAAAATTAATTAACAATATATATATATGGTTTATGCATGAATGTAGAAGGTGTTTGATTAAGTGAGTTGATGAAGTGATTGGAGATGTTTGATAAAGTAATATGAGTATAAAAGTGTTAAAAAGTTATGAAAATGAGTTATATGTTGCTTGTATGGTGTTTTGGTTGATATAAGATGAAAACAAATTGTTAAAATTAGGAAAAAGAAGTGAGGGGAGTTATAACTCAGGGTAAACTAAGAGTCACAGGTTTATTTCAGGCCTTGCTGGACTCTGGTCTTGCTTTTTTTTTTCTTTTTTTTTTTTTTTGTAGAACTATGGCTGTGACTAAGGTCCTATTAGCATCGGGTCCATAATCACCTACAGTGACATCATTTCGTATTTCAATCATAACTTTTTCATTCAAACTCAAATTGAGGTGATTCAAAATGTTTTGAAAGCTTAAAAAAAAAAAAGTTGTACAACTTATATGTTCTAAGTTTTTGGCAATTACAAAAGTATCAAGGCCCGAATTTTATTTGTTTCAAGCTTCAACATATAAGCATAAAAAAAAAACACAAAACAAGTCAAACATATTCAAATCTATTGAACACTTGTTTCACTAGTTAAATATATGTAGTTGAATATAACATTTTATAATTTCTTAAGGACTAATAGTCTAAGGAATTCATAACACAAGTTTAGAACACTTAGATATAAAATAAACTTAGTTAATCAACCTAAGTTCATTGGAGCCTAATGAATCTTTTTTAGCTAAAATGAGCTAAACTAATTAGAATCCTATAAAACATATGGTAATGACTTAGAGAGATAATTGAATATGGCTTAGTAATTAGGTTAAATGATTAATTCTATACAAATTGATTAAGTTAAGTTATGTTTATACTAAACATAGCAAGCTTAACACCTAACTAAATTTAATATAGATGTTAAATATAAAATGAACTTATGTAAAGAACTTAATTGATTAAGTGTATTCAACTTGGCTAAGATTAAGTTAACATAGACTTCATTTAATATGAATCTTAGATATAAAATGAGTTAGTGAACAAATTTGAGCTCAACTTGACCTAATGCGCTTTGATAAACTAAAACAATTTAGATAGGTTAAGTTTAACCATGTTGACTTAGTTAAGTTAAAATAGACTTAATAGCTTATAAATGGCTTAGAAATAATATAACTGTAACATGATGGATTAGAACATGTTTAGTAAAGAGAATATGTTGCTTCAAATGTATGTTTGCTAAAAAAAGTGAGTTTTTCAAATAAGTTAATAATTTATGAAAATACTTATATGAATGATAAGGGAATAATAATGTTGTTATAATAAATGATTTGTAAACAAAGGAAAAGAAATAATTTGACAAACAATTGAGAACTTTTCGTATTTTAGCAAGGCAATATTCGCAGTCATGGTGGGGTTTCTAATTAGTATCTAATCAAATAGGTTTAATATTATATATGGAGCAAAATCTTCTTTAGTGAAGTCTTTGAAAATAAGAAGATGTACTTAGAATGTAATTTATATGTTTGGTGTTGAAGTTAAAGATTTTGAAATGTAAAGATAAGCTTAGAATTAGATTGGTTGTATGTTTTTTAAAGCTTTCTAATATATAGTTATCTTTCATATTTTATTTTTTGGTGACGGATATCGATTCTCTGTGGTTCTGGTGAAATACAGGAATCCATATGTCCTTAGTTATCAAATTATTTTTATACAACTAAAACTTGTGTAGTAAATTATAAGTAGAGTTTTGCAAATCGCTGACTTACAAAACAGTTCTCATATCTTAAGCATACTTGACATGATAACTACATGTTAATCCTCCTCGGACCCCTTTAGAGTCGTGACACATTCCCCTTACATTCCTTTCACCAAATTCCATCAATTTTCACATCACTGTATCTCTACGTACCAACTCACTTTCTATAAGACCCTATATATACCTTTCTCATTTTCAATTTTACTTTGTCTTCCATCTTTGGATAGACTATACTTTAGTCTTAACAAACCATTCCACCATATTTCACCCCATCCACCTCATCTTACCAACATCAACCTTATCCCATTGACCTTAACCTCATATCACCCTATTGCCACGCATTATTCATTACATACTTTCACAATGGAGTAAGATCCCAACTCATTGGGAAGACATTCCTAACATTTTAGGTGTATTCTCTTCGTATCTTTTGTTATGAATTGTGTTCGGTTTATTCTTATGAATGAAATTCCATTTTTCAGTATGAGTTAGAATTAGTTAGTGGGATTATGTGATGCGTTAATGGATTTCCTAAGTAGTTGATTAGTAATTTATAACGAGTCTTGTTGATTTGGAATTTTGATTATTTCCATTTCAATGTTCACAAGGTTATAAATTTGTCTATGAATTTTCTTGTGAATTAGAGCTTAAGATACTCAAGAGGGATTCAATAACTCAATTGAAATAGAAAATACAGCTTCTAAACTGACACGAACACATGCGGTTTTGGTTCAAGTTGTAGAACTTACATTCTTAACATGATTGAAATTGTGGTTCATTGACACAAACACATGCTTGAACCATAATTTCAATTAAAATAAGATGGCTTGTGAAAGGAATGTGTTATTTAACTGATAATTATAAATGGGTTACTCGAGAGAGATATTTAGGTTATAATTAGAATCTTGCAACTCAAGAGGAATCAAATTCTTGTGAGTTTAATCAAAATCCAAATGGACAAACCCGATTAAAATTACAAAGCAATGTATGGAAATCCTAACCAAAACCCTTACATCATCCCACATCTATTTATTGAAGGAATTTCTAAAAGTAGTTTTAGTGTTAGTTTAGTCTTTAGTATTAAAATAGTTGTAATTTGAAATGGTAATTTTTAGAAGTAGTTTAATTAATTTAGGAATCTCAAACTCCATTTCGGTTTCCTAGATTAAAGTTAAATCACTATAGTCTAATACTTAGTCAGCTAGCTCCATGTGCATTCAACCTGGTACTCACCAATATTTACTATTGCATATGCACCTAGTACACTGACCAGTAGTTTTACGCTATAAAAAATAGTCTTTCAACAAAAAAGCTTATTGGTTTTTGGCGCCATTATTAGGGAGTTAAGCAACACTAATATTAGATTCATGGTTTGACTTTGAGACTAGGATTTTTCTGTGTTCTTCATGTGTTGAGAAACATATTCTTTGTGGTGTGTGAATATTGTGTTAATGTCATTGTATCTTTGTTATTCTTATGTCTCGTGTTTTTTTTTTTTTTTTTTGTGATTTTAGTATAGTGCATATTTTTGCTTTTCTTGTGAGTGTCCAAATTTGGAATTTCTAAGAAAAATCCAAAAAGAACGAAATCTTTTAATCGGTGGGAGCTTTAGAGTTTGTAGAGAAAGTTTGTTTTGATTATTGGTCGCTACATGTTTAAAGGTAGAATTGTTAGACCTATTCATTTGTTTTCTCTTAAGGATGATACAACCCCTCTTAAACATGTGCAGGAGCTTGAGAAGAAAGTTGAGATTTGAAGATGCCACGAATCTTGAGCAACTGAAAGGGCATGAATGTGCTAAAAGTGATAGTGGCATTGAGAAGGAACCAAGCAAGCCTAAAGTTTTATGGGAATACTATATACCTACTGTGGAGAACTTCACACCATGGATCAAAAGGCATGAAATACAAGTTTATGATTTTGAGTTGAAGCCAAAGTTGATAAGAATGGTGGAAAGGAATCAATTTGGAGGAGACCCACTAGAAGACCCACTTGAGCACATGCGAACATTTTTTTCAATTATGTGCTACAATCAAAATTAGTGGATTCCGTGAAGATGTGATTCACTTTAGGTTATTGCCATTCTCCTTGAGAGGAAAGGCATAGCTTTCGTTGCATTCACTTCCACCAAATTCTTTTAAGAGTTAGGAGTACTTTTCCAAGAAATTCTTTCAAAGATGCTTCCCTCCCTCCCACACCATGCAATGAAGGATTGAGATACCAACTTCTCATCACTATGAGGGACTTCATGGAGAGAAATTCTATGAAGTGTGGAAGAGATTTAGAGGCTTTCTCAGGTGTTGTCCTCATCATGGGATGTCTTCATCATTGCTAGCCCAAACATTTTACCAATCATTAGATAGCCAATTGAAAATGGTGACTGAGATGTCTTCTGGTGGTTGCTTGACGCAATCAAGCCCTAAGGATGCTTTTGAACTTTTTGAGGAATTGACTATGACATCTTTCAATTGGTATGCTGATGAAGTTGATCTTCAGCCAATGTTGCTATGCTTAAATCAAACTTGTTATTTAAACTTCAATAGCAGATGGCAAAAATTACAGCTCAAATAAGCAAGATACAATCAATGCAAGGACCAATCATGAGGCATGACATAGTTGACGATGAATATATCATACATTTGCAAAATGTGAGCTTGATGAGAAAGAAAGTCTAACACATGAGTATGCAACGGAAAGTGGATTCCTATATGATTTAGAATATATGAATTGGTTACAAATTCCACCAAAGATAATTTAGTGAAGAGTGTTTGGGAAGCAAAAAACAGAAACTCAAAAGATGTCTATGAATGAGGAAAGGCATCTAATGGTCATTGAAGAGAAAGATCAAGATGAGTCTTAAGAACTAAGTAGATATGAGAAGGTAGTGTTAGAATGGCCTAACGATGAAGAAGAGGACGAGCTGAATGAATCACTTGACATTGGTTTTGATGATGGAATTGAAGACCGAGTAAATGAAGAGGTCAGAAATAAAGGAGGTAGTGAGCTACAAAGCAAGATCGACCTAAAATTGAAGGAGAAGCATGAGTGGAAAGCTTTGAAAGGAGATAAACCAGGAAAGGTTGTATTGAGAACTGGAGATAAGGAGATCATTCGTATGCTAGGAAGTCAAAGGAAGAAGACAAGCCTTGCTTTTCTAGTGATATCTCTTTTGACCAACTATTGAAGTCACTGTATGGTGATATGGATGATGCTTCTCAACAAAATGTTTCAAGTGATGTTTCCTTTGACCAAATGTTAAGAACAATTGACAATGAGAAAGCTGGTGTCCCTCGAGGAAGAAAGCCAAGGAGCCATAGAAGATTGATGCTTAGAGGAGATCCTAGAGCTGGAATTTAGGCACCGCAGATTTTTGTGCCTCCTTAAGCAAAATTGGTGATTAGTCAAACTGAGGACTTTAAACCAAGAGCTATGTGAGAGGTAACCCATAGTTTTATACATGTTCATGTTTGTTTTATTTCTTTTTGTTTTGATTTGGTTGCTTTTGAGTATGTGTTTCATGTGCAAGGACCTTCTGGAGTTAGCTTTAGCAAAAAAAATTTGCGCTAGAGTGAAGATTTAGAAGTCTTAGAATTCATTCATACATTGAGAAGCTCAACAACTCAGCTTAAACACTCCAGAGAAGATCATTATAACCTGTACCCTCTCCTTTTCATTTATTTACTTTGTAAATATGCGATGAGGACATTGTACATTTTTACATTAGGGGTAAGGTGCTACGCTTATTGTAGTTTGGAGTTAGTAGGTATCTTGAGAATTTTGTAGCTATTCCTAAGGGATAAGCTAATTTGGAATTGCTTGTTGTATACCTATGTGCATTTGGTGGTTACATGAGCTTGATTTGTGTTTGTTGGACATTTTTGCATCTGCTAGTGTAAGTGATGAATTATGAGTTAACTTATTGTGTTGTAGTTATATTGATTGTTAGGTCATAATCCTTGGCTGGTCACACATGTTAGATATAATAAATGAGCTGATTTGAAGCATTTTGATCCTTGTGTGCTTAATGAGAATGCAAATGATCCATACCACTCTTGATACTTTTTCCATGTGCACCAATTTTTTGCAAAATGGAATTTTAGTTGCATTTTTCACATGAAGAGAAGAAGATGGTCTAAATTTTTCTATTTTGTGTTTCTTAGAACTTGATCATGAGTTAGAAATTCTTCACTTCATTAGAATTAAATCATGAAGTCATTGCTTTGTTTAGTTACTCTTCATTTAGGTTGAAATTTGAAGATTTAGAGTTGAGGCAATGTCATTGATTTTGGAATATATTTTTGCATTTTCAAGCTAATTGGCATGCATCTAAGTTTTTAGAAGTTCTTGAGCATAATAGGATTATGCAAATTATGCAAAATTTGAGCTGGCCTTGAAAGCTAACCTGGATAAAGCGTGTGTGTGTGTGTGTGTGTGTCTAAAACAAAACGAAAAGAGAGACACATGACCTATAGTCATGATGCTAAAAGGGAAGAAATAAAAATCTCAATAAGTGAGGATGCATGTGTGGTAAGAAAGAATAAAATGCTCCCCAAATGCAATGCAATTCAAATCAAAGCCAAAAAAGGGATGCAAGTTTGTCAAAAAGGGAGAAAGAAAATATATATATATATATATTATATATATAAAGAGCTCCTCTAATGTCATTATAAATATTACTCAAAATGAGGATGCTTTGAGCTCAAAAGAAAAGACGAAATATAAAAAGAAAAGCAAAAAAATTAGGAAAAGCCAAGAAATAATAAAGTAAAGGAAGACTTTAAAGTTTGGTATCATTTACTTGATGACATTATGCTTGTTTGCTTGAGATATGAATTAGGAGTGTATACATACTAATCTAGCATCCAAAGTGTGAAAATCTCTTTTTGAGTTATTAGATGTTAAACTTGATCTCAAGTAAAAAGATTTTCAATTAAATGAGGAGATAGAACTTTATTAAGCAATGATTAGTTATTTAAGTTTTTTTTTTTTTTTGTGATTTGTGTACGTATTGATTGGTTAGTAATGAGGGACATGAAAATCATATAAATTGTCATGTTGAAGCTATAAAAGAATGAATTTCTACTAAAAGTTGTAGCTGGTTCCATTTATGATTATAAGCTTTGATTTGGTACATATGTGAAAGATAAATGTTAAGAGTGGATTGCTTGATATGCTTGAGTAAGAATAGTGGATGTGATGTTTGAGCTCGTATAGGATAAATTTTGCAGAAAAGGCAGCTATGTGTCATCTATTTCTATAAGCTTTATATATTGTATACGATAGTTCATGTAAAGACTGATGATTTGAGTTTGCTAGTGTCCTCATGTGTATTTGTGCAAAATTATGAAATATGAATTTGCTTGAGGACAAGCAAGAAGCTAAGTTGGGGGTATTTACAAACCCACGATGCTTTAGTATCCAACTCTACTAGAGAATCAGTGCCTGCAATAGCACTTAAACAATTTTGCATGGATTTAGTTAAGGAAAAACTTATAAAATTACAACCTCATAGAATTATATAGTTAAGTTATGATTTTGACAAGATACCACTCTTAAAAATTACTATTTCAATGATTGTAATTATATGAAAAAATAATATAAAAAAGTTTCAAAACTATATATTATTATAGATTTGTGTTTGTGTAATTCATATGAATAGTTGCCCACTTTGCAAAATATTTATAATCATAAGTTATGATTTAAATTCACTGTCTAAGTAACATTAATTTCTATGATGGCTAAAAAGAAAAAAAAAAGTAACATTACTTTCTAAGTATAATAATCATGATTGTGATGGCATTGTTCAATTTGTAAAAATAATTAATTGAAATAAATAATATAACTATTTTTGTCAAAATAAATAACATATTTAGACATTTGTTGAGCACTTATACCATTTAGGAAAACTTAACTAATTCCCAAGTTTAGGCAAAAGACTCTACAACTAGGTGGGAAACCGTTCATGCATACATATTAAATTAGTAATTTACATTTAGATGTGATAGCAACATCAATGGCAATACATATTTAGTATTGGAAATTTTCTATACATATCTCCAAAATTTAAAGTATTTTACTATATTAGTATTGAAATCAATTGAACATTAAAAGAAACAACCTATTTGTGTCTAGTATTTAGCTTTATATTTCAATTCACTCAACCACTTATTTCTACATCTTAACATAATCTTATAATGTTTGGAAAATATTAATGCTACCAACAACTTTTAGATTTTATTTTCGGTATGTTAGTGAATTTGTTATTTTTCTTTGTTATTGTCATATGCAAGACTGGTAATACTATATTGTTTATGTTTTCACATATATGCATCTTGGCATAGTTGTCGAAATCTCGATTTAACCAATACGATTCTACGAGTTTATGATTTTATAAGGTTTTTCTGAGTTAACTCGTGTATAGAATCGTTTTTCGATAGAAACTTATTGAAATACCCCAACTCTTCACCTAAAATAGAAATTGGTTTTAGACAGATTTAAATGACTAAAATGAATTATAGGATTTAAATAGATAAGTTGATATAATTTAATTAGCTAATAATTAAGTTGGTTTGAGATTTGAGTTTCAAATTCCCTAAACATGTCATCAAAGTGTTTAGGGAATTCCTAAATCCTTGATTCTTAGTTTAAACACTAATTCTTATATCTCAGTAAAATTTGAGTTCATTTTCTTATCTTAAAATATCAGTTCTTAAACCCGAACTCAAATTAAATATCTTTTATCTAAAATAAATTATCAAATTAAGTTCTTATTGCAAGTTCTTAATTTCTAACTTATTGGTTCTGAAACAAATTTTTAAATACTCTTGAAACTATAGATATTTGATCTGATAATTCTAAACCTATTCCTATAATCCTTTATATTAATTTTAATCCCTATCCTTTTTTTTTTAAACTCTCTCTATCTTCTGCCTCTCTCTTCCCTCACTTTTCCCTTTCTTTCCTTCTATTTTCTCAAACGATGCTTTCTTCCCTTTCCCTTTCTTCTTCATTTTTCTTTCTTTCTCTTCAAATCTTCAACAAATCTCAAGATCAAAGCCAACTAGAGGATGAATTAAGATTAGGAGATGAACTACATAGAGAAAACCGAGCTAGAGGATGAAGCTTCAACTTCTTTTCTTCTGTAAAGCTAATTATACTTTGTAAATTGTTATTTTCTTTATGAATTAGAACTTAAATATTGTATTAATGTTATACATGAGTTGAGAAGTGTTGTTTAAGTTTGTATTTGTAAAGTTTATAGTTGATGAAGTTGGTTTATTGAGGAAGAAGATGAATAGTGAAATTGGGGTTTGAAGTTGTTTATGATTATTATAGTGATGTTTGATAGACTGAAGTAGGAGTTTGTGTTTATTAGATTGTATTGAGATCAAATAACAAGTTTTAAGAAGCTTGAAATGAATTTGGAGGAGTTTGAAACGTTTTGAACAAATGTTTTTCGCATAATGAGAATAGGGGAAAATTTGACAGCAGCATATTGCATGTACGCTGGCAATCAACGCTGCGGTGTTGAATTCTATGCTGCCGACGTACGTGTGAAATTTGACAGTGTTGGGGAGTCACACGGTGACCAGATTCTTGACCTTTAATGCTACCGATTTTGAACTCTACACCGCCAGCGTTAAACTCTGGCGTTGGTTTTATAAATTTTCCTAGTTTCACAGCCTCTTCGTATTTTAGCCATAACTTTTTCATCAGATCTCCGATTGAGGTGATTCAAGTTGCGTTGAAAAGATAAGAAAGAGATTTACAACTTTCATGTTTTAAGTTTTTACAAATTATAAAAGTATCAGTACTTAAATTTTAATTCTTTCCAACTAATATATTTTTCAAGCTAAGCTAAAAACTTGTTATAGATTGTTTTATGTGTGTTTACTTTGAAAAATGGATCTTTTTGACCTAAAATGAAATAGATTAATGATATTTAATGTGTAATGATGATTGAGGGATATAATGAAGCATAATTTAAGTATATTTGTAGATTCATCAAATAATTGAATTTCCATGAGTATTAAACTAGAAGTAGTTATGTTGTATATATGATTTCCATTGCTTGATTTATGATGTTGTGATGACTTAGTGAAACTAAATGATCTTGATAAGTATATAAATGATGAGTTATGTATCTATATGAATTTTATTTGAATTTCCTTCATGCTAAGTTTAAGATTTAGTATGTTTTAAGTGGTGTTTTTCTTCAATTGTTTTACCTTGTTTATTATTTGTTCTTATGATTAGCTATTGAACTTAAATGAACTTAGTTAATAAAGTTAAGTTCAACTTGATTAAATAGACTTGAATGAGTTAAAATGAATTAGATTGAGTTAGTTTAACCATATTTGACTTAGTTTTTGAACTAAATGATTAAGGTTAATTAATTTAGCTAAGTTTAAGTTAAGGTAAGTTCAAGTTGGCATAAATCCTACATGTATAATGAATTAGTAATGAATCTAAGTTCAACTTGACTAAATGAGCTTGAATTAGCTAAAAGGAATTAAATTACTTAAGTTAATCAACTTGAACTAGTTTTAGATTAAATGACTAATTCTAAATAATTTGGCTAAGGTTAAGCTACAATGGGTTAATAGCTAATAATTAGCTTAGATGAATGAATTATGATGATCTTTGATTAATATGGGGAATATGTTGTTTTCAAAGGTGTTTTACTTAAGAAATAGATGTTTTTGTGAATGAATGCCTTGATTAAGCTTTTGTTGATAAAAGACCATAAACAAAGTGAAAAGAAACACTTTGACAGACAAAGAAGAACTGTCCATATTTTGGCGGGGCGATTTTCGCAGCCATAGTGGGGTTCCTATTTAGTGTCTGATCAAATAGGGTTTAATAAAATGAGTTTGAGATGAATCGATAAATAGCTTAAGTTCTTATATGATTTTGATGAAGTGGATGTTTAGTTTAGTTTAGTTTAGTTTCTTATACGAGTTCTTTCCTTAATAGAAGTGGATATATGGTTTATCTTCTAGATTATCTTCTGAAATTCCTTCTGAGACTCGGTTTGGATTTCGTATATGTCACACCCCGAAGGGTACCCTAAACGTGGCAGTCCGCCACATATAATATCAAGGCTTAAGAATGGCTACCTTAATCATGCGAAAGCCTTAGTATTATATGTAAGGCGTCTAACATGGTAATAGGAGACGCTTTTGGGAAGCATAGTTTAAGCAAGTAAAGATAAACATACAAGAATCCAGAAATAAGTATATCATATCATTAATAACCAAGCTCTATTACATAATTTCTTAGGGGCATATCCCCGCTAATTCCAAGGATCGAGATAAACTTCATAACATCCAAAATACTACATTAAAGATTTCAAAGGAATTCTAATCTAAGTTTTCGAGTAGATTTCCTCCAAAAGCTTCAATATAAAACATGTACGGATAAGGGAAGACCTCGGGCTCAAAATAGGTGTTCCTGAGAATACAAATATCTATAGGGGTGTAAGCTTATGGGCTTAGTGAGTAAATCCCAAAATTCATACTCGAAGAAAATTATCAATCAAGTTTATTATTCAAACATATGAAATGCAACAACCACGTGAGCATACAAGACATATGACTTTCCGGGAATCATATGTTGAATGAATTACGCCCTTCATTCGGGTTGGGTATTCAGGCTAATTACAGCCACAACTTTTAAAAACACTTTTATAGATCTTACTGGCTCCTATACGCCATCAAAAACTTGTAGTTATTACAGGCTCGTACTAGCCATAAAAAACTTGTAGTTATTACAGGCTCCTACTAGCCATCAAATTAAGTAGTTCTTACTGGCTCCTACTCGCCACTGACATGATATACCGGTTATGTCTACCACCACTATTATGCACTTGTCCCACCAATTGTATAGTAGTGAATGCAATGTGACTTAACATATGATTGCATGAATAATTTCTTTAGTTAAAGTCTAATAGTTACATTTAACTTCTTTCGAGTGACCAATCAATTTCAAACATCTCAAGGTATTAATTCACATACTTTATTACAAACAAATCAAGTTTCGATATACTTAGTATTCTTTCAACATTTTATCATACACTTTCTTTTGATTTTTCTTAAATTCTAGTGCAACTAATTTTACAAACACAATCAAGAGTATGAAAAATAACAAGGAATAACTCACTCAGCCATGATGACACCTTTCTTGAAATGGATGAGTCGTTCGGAATTTCCACCTAATCGTAGTAATCCTCGGGATACGAACAATCCTCCTCGTGATTATCTAATCAAGAAGAATACCCAAAATGAGTATTTCATGAAATTCTATCCTTGAAGATTCTAATCTTTTCTTAAAATCGTGGTAAAATCGTATAAGGGGAATTTCCAACTTAAAATGGCCATAATTGCTCATTTTAACTCGGAATTTCGTGTATAATATATCGTTTTCTACCTACTCGAAAAGATCTACGCATTTCTAAGATTATTTTTATTAAACCAAGTCGTTTAGGTCCCGAAAAGGCAGTGACTAAATTTGCCACGAATTTTGCAAAAACTTGTTTTCCTTCTTGTAAACAAAGTTCATTTGAAAAGATGAATATTACAATTATTTTGTAAACTTTTGGAAGGTATATATTTATGTGTAATGACTCATAACAAATGTATGAAGTAAATGGAGTTGTCTCAACTTATAAAAATTAAGGTTTTAAAAGACTTTGAACTTGAGATTCTATTGAATATTTATTTTGCTTTTGAAAGATCTTGAGTTATTGAGATGAATATTCTTTTTCTAAATTTAATCTTTTGTAATTACTTTAATTTCCTAAAGTGTGGTTTTATTTTCTAAACTTGGATTTCAAAAGTAGCAAAATGACATTTTTATTTCTTGTAATGATTCCAAAAGAATTTCTACTTCTTGATAAAAGATAAGTTTTCATAAAATCTTTTGTTTATGTAAGAAAAATCATTCCCATACATGTTCATGGGTTTTTAAGAAATTCATTTTCCATATTTATTTCTTTTAGAAAGAATCTTTAATTCAAGAAAACACTTTCTCATTCATTTTGTTGAGACAAAAACATTATGTTCATGCATGATTATGAATCATAACTATAGAAATATAAAGGAACATAATAACTTGAAAGCTTAAATAAATAATAAAGTAAATCAAGTATTGGGACCTTAGCTTCATCAAGGTACCCCGGGACTAAGAAAAGACTAGTCCCGAAAAGAAAAGAAAGAGAAATTGTTTTGACTTGATGAGGACAAGTCTAAGACTAGAATGACTAGTCTTAAAATCAACTTGAAATAAATCGCAATAATAAATAAATTGCATGAAAGATAAATAGATTGCAAGATAATGAGCTTATATGCTCTAAATAGTATATATAGATATATAGATATAGATAGTAAAGAACATAAAAGAAACATAAATGAACATAGAGGAATTATGTTTATGGACAAAAACAAAGCATGAACCTAATGTTGCTTTCTTAACCTTCATGGTTTTAGAAAACACACACTAAGCTCATACTAAGTAGATGAACATGAAGAATTCTTGAGAAATTTCTTACCTAAAGGAAACTAAACTTAAGAAGACTTCTTGAAAGAACTCTTAAGAGGAATTGGAGAGAAATTTTTGTAGAGTAACTTTAGAGAAGAAGAGGTGCGAAAGAAGTGAAGGTATGAAGGGGTATTTATAGGAAAATATGGGAGATAATTTGTGTTAATTAAATAATTGAAAAACAAAACAAATTGATGCATGGAGAGGTGGCCGGCGCTATTTGTGTGTGGGGGAAGAGAAAAATTAATTTTTTTGTCTTTGATTAATTAAAGTAAGAAATAAAAGATGTGAAATTGTATTGGAAATGAAAATGTGTAAGAAGTAGGTGTATGGTTTGTAAGAATAGGTTGTAAGAAAAAGCAGAGATAGGTGAATAGTGTAGAATAGTAGAAAATAGTGTAATGTAAAAGTAGACATGACAATTAAATACCGGTAGTAAGAAAGTACGCGTATAAAAGCGATATCTGATATTTCTAGCTACCGAAAAATTTCGAAATTGATATTTTTGGAAATCTTATACTTTTACGAGTCTAACGGTATATTCGGAATAATTTTCCTATTCCGGGTTTTCCGGACACGTCTTTCAAGAATCATGTCCGATCGGGTTCAAAGGACACTCAAAATTCTTCAATCTGATATTTTTATAAAACCTATAGCTATTACGAACTATTACAACTAATTTTTCCAACTTCGTTTTCTAGGGCTTGAGAAAACGGCAATGCCGGACTTAAGCGGTTACGGTAAACTAGGGTTTGGTTGATTCTGGAAATCCGGTTGACTTCCGTTTAGGGTTTAAGCTATAATTCAGATCCAAAAATTTCAGGGATTTATAGTATATAAGGTATGTAGTAACTTACGTGTTGGATATTAGGATAGGCATCTAATATGGATTAAGAACTTAAACTCAGCTTAATAATTGATGAGTGTTGGTTGTGCTTTAAGTCGTTGAATTCGGATCCGGGGAGCGACAACCTTGTCATGATGCAATGGCACGGTAGTTTAGGCACTTAGCCCAATCCTTTGTCATGATGCAATGACCCAAATCCATGATGCAATGGTTCACCATGATGCAATGATGGTTTCTTTTATTGGCTAAGTGGGTAGCTAATAGGGTTAACTGTATCGGTATATTCTTTACTTAGACTCGGGAAATAATAATTTTAGTTCACAGGTATGGGACCGTTGAACTAATTGATGTTATAGACTGAGATATGTGGAGTGTATAAAGGAGGTGAACCCTAGATGATGCTATTAATATTCTTTATCGGTTAGATATAGGAGATATATATCCGGTCTATCTATGTCAACCCCCTGAGCAGCTGTTGTTACTCAGGACCCCCAGATTTCCATTGGCTTGTTTCGGAATGTAAGTGCTCCATTGTTGATTTGTTTATTTTAATGAAAAGATAATAACTTGTGGATTGATGCATTGCATTTAGTTAAGCACACGTGCCACTTCGTGTGTGATTGTATTACTGAGTACTAGGCTTCGGCTCATCCTTGTTGTTGTTATTCTTTTTACAAGTTTTGTTGTTGATAAAGATGATGTTGATGAAGTTGATAATGATGTTGTTGTTGTCGATGATGATGATGAGATGATAACTTGATGATGATGAGATATAACTTGATGTTGTTGTTCTTATTATTGTTGTTGATGTTGATGTTGATGAGGATGGTGATGGTGATGATAATTGATGTGATGATGTTTGTCTCGGGTTTCGGGCAAATTTGAAGATTTAGGAGATGAGTGAAATGTAATAGGACTGAGATATATTTATATTTTGTTTCTTCTTTGCTTTGTTTTATAAAGACTGGATTTATTTATAAATTTGTATTTTCATTAAGGGCTTGTTAGTGCCCATGTTTGGATAAATAAGCTTTTGTAAAAATTTGTTTAAGTGAAAACTTTTCCACTTGTAATAGTGGAAGTTTGAAAACTTTTATGTAGAAATGTTTTTATTAAAGTTTTTTTTTTTTTTTCTGCTACTAAATCCAGTTGTTGCCAGAATCTAACTAAACGATTTCATAACCTAAAATTAAATAGCAATGTTCAACATAAACACATTCTTTTAAGACAACCTTACGTATAATTCGTAAGAGTTATACGTGGTTGGGGACTTGGTGTGCTTAATTTGAGAATTGAGCATGTCGGGTCTTTACACTTATGATTTCAGCCACAAGTTTATATACTCAAGTCAAATAAGCTAAAATATAAAAAACACAACTATGTTTTACAAGCTCATCAACTATTGTGAATTAGAATGATGTATTTTTCTTGTTGTCATTTCTATTTGGTTTTCACACACTCTCTCTATCTTTTTCCCTCCCTCTCCCAAAAACCCATATTCTATATTTATAAAATTCATTCAAGTCAATTTATAGCTATAAACTATACAAGAAAACTTATTTGATTCATTTATATAATTAAAAATTTAATAAGTTGAAAATTTTTATTTCCCTTTAATTTATCACTTATTTCAAACAAAAAAATAAAAAATAAATTAATTTTGACTCTAAATCGCTCTTTTTTCATATATATTATATCATAGATTAAGAGTTATTATGAAAAAATGAACTTCATTTTTTATTTTTTTTTTCATCTATTATGTATTCTAATTTTTCAATGTCTTCTATATGCATATATATAGTTTTTCAAAACCATTTGCAACGGTTGTAGAAACTGATGTTTATACGTTTCGCTTTTACATCCAATTCTACTAATCCCCTGGTGATTCAACGTAAAACCATGAGTTCGACAACCTTGCATCTTATCGTAATGGAGTAATATCAAATATGGTTTTCCCCCAAACAATGAAAAAATTATCTATTATTATTCTTGAATAAGAGAATACCAACTAATCAATTATCAATTTGTAAAAATTGCAAAAAGGTTTTAAAAAATGATATATATAATTTAACAAGTCAGCACTAAACAAAACTCATTAGAATCGCTAGATCTAAGGGTCCGACATGAAACTGGCTTAGATGGGTTGGTCACGATTCATCATTTTGGAAATTGCAACCAACTATTAGTGATTAGGTTGGGATACACTATCTAGGTAGAAAGTTTAGAGAATTGTTTATATATATATGGATTAATGGCAAAAATGGTATCCAAACTTTTGTAAAAAGAACAATTAGATACATAAAGTTTGGTTTTGAATAATTTGGTGTCCGAATAAAGTTTTGTTGATTTTTTCATATATAAAGTTTTATTTGACAATTTTAGTACATGAACAAAACTTTCGTTAACTTTTTTCCTATCTAAAACAAGTGAAAATGAGATATGCAAAAAGCTCATGAAAAGTTTATTCATATATCAAAATTGTCAAAACCAAACTTCAGTTATGAAAAAAGTTAACGAAAACTTTGTTTGAGTATCAATTTGTTCAAAACAAACTTCATGTACCTAATTATTCTTTTTGCGAAAGTTTAGGTACTGCTTTATCATTATCTCCATACGTATTTGTCTTAGTTAATAGCATCAGATTTTTTTTTTTTTGGCTTGTCATAGCGTTGGAATTTAATATCCTTTTTCAATCTATAATATAATATAGAGAAGAGAATTAAATATCATATAAAAGATCTCAGCCGTCCAAATGCCATTCACTTGATGTCTGGCAGAAAGATAATCGTGTCCTCTCCAAGAACTCATGCTCCAGGAAAAAGGGGCGCCCTAGATTGGAGACTTGGGGAAGAAGCCGCTGTGATTGTACAAGACCCACGCCGGCAAATAAGGTCGGATTCGCTGTCACCGTAGCTTCGTAATGTATGGTAGATCTCCCCTTTTCCCAACTACCACACGTTTTGTCCGAGACAGCTATATGTGATTGCCAATTTGGCCACGATTACGACACAAATTGCAAGTCATTTTCATGGTATTTATGTTTTATTGGATACTTCACTTGGATTTACAACCTATGACATGGTGCTATAAACTAGAGCTGTGAAAAATAATTGGTCGATTCAAAAACTGAATAACGTCGAATTAAAAATTGACTTAATTACAAAAGTCTTATATATGTTTTAATTAATTTACGAATACATGACTTATATTATTCTTTTTTGATAAATAGGTAACTCGAATTTCATACAAAAGTATTAATATTATTTAATAATTTTAGAATAATACGTGTCAATATTTTATTTGTCACAAAAAATTAATTTTACTTTTTTAAAATTGTCTCATTTTTAAAAATAATTTTTTAATATTTTATTCATTTAATTTTATTTATTATTTAATTTTTTAGATTAATAAAACTCTAACACTTATCCCTCTAATAATAATTAATTATATTGATATTTTATATGAAACTCAAGTCACCTATTTATCAAAAAAATTAACACATGTTATGTGTTTGTAAATTGACAAAAACACAAGTCATGTTTTTATAATTAACTCTTAAAATTTTAGTTTTTTTTTAATAATTTGGTTTGGTGAAGAATAAATAGTCTAACTTGAACTAAACTAAACTTTTTTATGTATTTAAAAAATTAAACATATATTTCTTTTCTTTCAAATATTTTATTTAAAATTTTAATTTTCTTAATTTTCAATTTATGTATGTAACTTTTGTGAGATGGTAATGTTTACAAATAAATTAATTTTTAGATTTTCATCTCTAATATTTATAACATTCTTTTTTTTTTTTTATCTTACTAATTAATCCACTTCTTATAGTTTGTGTAATTATATTTCTTTTTTTTTCATTTTTCTATTTTTATTCTTTCTCTCTTTCCTCCCTTTTTTTTCCTTTCTTCTTCTTCTCTTTTGAATTCCCTCTTTTTACTTTTTCTATTATTATTATTATTGCAAATATTAAGGAAAAGCTAGCATGGACAATACTTTTAATTGAGATTGACTAAGGCACTTGGTCATTCATCATTAGGGTGGCAAAAAATCAATCAATCGAACCAAACCAATTCGTAATCGAACAAATCCAAATCGAAAATATGGTTTCTTTTTAATGGTTTGGTTTAAAAATTTGCAATCCGAACCAATCCATAAATTTATGTTTGGTTTGAAACGTAAATCAAACAAATCCGTAAAACCTAAACTGTTTTAGAAATATAATAATATTTTACTATATATTCATATGATTTCATTTGATATTTATTATTTGGTGAATATTGATTAAAATCAACTTGCTCATTCTAAATTTTTATGATATGTATTTTTTGTTAATGATGAACTATTATTTTTTTCAATAGCTCTTTAACTATATATAGTATGAAATTTATTTATTCAATTATAGACTCTTATTATGCATTAATTGTTTAATATATTTTATCAATGGGTCATTTTATTCATTGATTAATTTCGTCGGTAGATGAGATTTTATTTTAACTAAATTTGTTGGTAGATAATTGATTTGATGGTTTTATTAAAAATTAAAATTGTGACTTACTATGCACTCGTTGGTGAATGTATTTTATTGATGGATAACTAATTTAATAGAGAACTATAGATTAAAAATATGATGAATTCATAAAGTATTTTGTTATTTTAATATAAACTTTGTAAAATAATATAAATATTTAAGTATCAACACAAATGTAAAAAAACTAGAACAAAAAAAATTTTAGTTAAAATTTTGGTTCAATCCATAATCCAAACCGAACCAAACCGTTATTTATAATTAAAAAAAATTAATTTGAACCAAACCGTTACTTAAGGGTTTGGTTTAGGATGAAAAAAAACCAAACCGTAAATTGGGGTTTGGTTTGGTTTAGGAAAAACGGAACCAAACCAATCCATGCCCACCCCTATTCATCATCATACCCACCTAAGATTAAAAAAATTTTGGAGTCGACAAAGGACCTAAACTTTGGCAAAAAATTCAATTAGAGACCTAAAATTTAGTTTTGAGCAATTTGGTAACTGAAGTAAGTTTTCGTTGACATTTTTCCTACCTAAAATTTAGTTTTGACAATTTTGGTACTTAAAATAAGTTTTTGCATACATTTTCCTAACTGAAGTAAGTTTAATCAGGTAGAAAAAATGTATGTAAAAACTTTCTTCAGGTACAAAAAATATCAAAACTAATCTTTAGTTATTTAATTGAACTTTTTGCGAAAGTTAAGGTACCACATTGTTTAAAACCAAACTTCAGGTGCTAATTGAACTTTTTACAAAAATTTGAATACCACTTTTGACATTAACCCATGGAGGTAATAAAAAAGACAAAAAAAAATGGATTGATTAGTTGCTATATTGATCAAATATCAAAGTGGAGGTAGTTGCATATTTTGCAAAAGGTTCTATAATTGACTCATTAAGATTCATTTTAAAGTTTCAATTCTCCACGTAATAAGCTTAATTTGGTATCCTTAACATGTAAATTCTTTATATGTGCAATTATATCAATCACAAATTTACTCAGCATTAGTGCATGTGGTTAGTGAATGTGGAAGTCTACCAGTGAATGTGGAAGTCTACCAAATAGTAAATACTACCTTATCTAAACTCACTCTTTTATGTTCAGCGTCAGTGTAGTTTTTCTTCCTTCCGTTTTACCTTATTTGACCCCACCCTTTTCTTTTTCGCTTTTCTTCCTTCCCTTTTACAGCAATTGGACCATCCTTTATAACGATCTACAGAAATCTATTTTGATCAGTTAAGAAAATTCCCATCTTACATCTCCAATAGATAAGTATGATTACTATTAATTATTAGAGGTAGCCTATTATATACCTTGTCCTTTGAAAAGATCTTGTGCATTTACATTTATAATTTATATTATAATGTGTGGTTAAATAACTAATTATAGACCTAGTTTGATACAAAAAAAAAAAAAATACAATGAAGAATTGCAAATGTAAAAGAAAGAGGTACAAGAAGGTTACAATTTTGACATGGAATTCGAACAGCTTCTACTCTCCACAAACACTGATACCTCTAACTAAGAATTTTATTGTACTTTTATTTAATCACTAACTCAAATTCTTCCAAAGAGCTACACCAAATTTACAATCACATAATGAATTCAAGAGTGGTGCATTTTCACAGCATCATAATAGATACCGCTCAGTCTCTCTCAAAAATAAACTAGCAAATTTTAATTAGAAGATACGGAATCAATAATGGAAGCAAGGAAATTTGTATGATTGCAAGTTATGATTTCTCAAAAATTGTTGAAATCTCTCCCAAGTTTTCTATTTATAAATTCTTCATGGTTGGCCAATTTCTTCTAATGTTGCCCCATTGATAAATGCACTTTTTGCCTCTTGGCTCTAGTGTGTAGACTCCTTATATGCCAGCATCAGGATGCTAGTTAGTAATTGCTAGGCGTTCAGGTCCTAGCTCACAAGGGGCTCGAACTCCCTAGTTATTGAGAAATAACTTGTTTTAAGAAGTTTAAAAAGTGTTGATAATAGCAAATTAAGATTCATTTTTCATTAAACTTATCTGATTATCAAGGATTTTTTCTTATTAAAATTCAATATAAACCATTCGATTCAACAAATGCTTCATATGACAGGCGAGGGGATTTTTTTTTTTTTTTTTAAATTTCACGTATTGTATGAAATTAATAGTTTATACAATACTAAGGCATATATTACAATTTGAATTTCAAAATTCAAATCATGATTTATGAGCAATTATAAAATTTGTCATCTGCATTGTGAAAGTTTTATATACTTCGAGTAATTTGAACTTTCAAACCAAAATAATTTTTTAAATGATGAGAAATTAATTTTTTTTAATTATGCTCCATTTTTAAGCTATCTATATCGCAAGTATCGCTTCTAGTTAATTATTATCTTAATTTTCGTAAAAGCAAATAAAATATTTCTTTAAATGTGGACAATCCATTATTCTCCATTTTTTTGTTCCATGTTATTACTTGTAAGTGAGTAATGCTGATCAC
This sequence comes from Combretum micranthum, assembly GCA_024138025.1. Taxonomy (NCBI): domain Eukaryota; kingdom Viridiplantae; phylum Streptophyta; class Magnoliopsida; order Myrtales; family Combretaceae; genus Combretum; species Combretum micranthum. The sequence goes on from JAMXBD010001037.1 coordinate 479,434, forward strand.
TAAATTATAAATTTGGGTAATCTAAAAGAATAAAAATAAACAGATCATAAGTATACTTTTTTAATATCCTCCGTTGAAATCATAAACATAATAAAATGGGTGAATGCTATATTTAATACTTAAATTTTACTTTTTTGTGCAATTAATTTAAAAGTGTCAATTTACTAGATATGTTTTATTGAAATCATTTATAATATTTGATGAGATGTTGATTGAAAAATGAGTAGAATTTAGATAATAAATGTCACGTCCCGAATTTGGTTTAGGCGTGCCAGCCGTCACGTACAATACTTACGCATTATACGGTAAGGCTGACCTAATCTACAGTTTATTGTGATCGTTGCTAAACGAATTTTAGATTCTAAAATTGTTGAATTGGATTTTGAAAACAACTAGAGTTGCAATGGAAAAAAAAATACATGTCTTTAAAACGATTTTCGAATAGGCTACTTTCATGAATAGACCATTACTTATAATAAAGTAAATTTGTCAAAATGATTTCCAAATAGGCTACTCCAGTGAGTAGACAAACATCTATAGATAGGTATCGTACCATCAGGTATCTCAAAGCATACAGTGTTTAGTATCTCAAAAAAATACAACCATGGGCTCATAGATATGCCCTCATCAAATCATAAGTTTGAAAAGATGATCAATAACTTTTACCAATAGTATAAATAGTTTAACGCTCCTAGACACTCAACTTATTAACAAGCTCCTTTAGAGTCGTCCCATACCCGATAATCACAAGCATTCAGATCATCACCTGAAAAAGAAGAAATGAGCCGAAGCCCAGTACGACGGCAACACAAGCACACACGAGATGGGCACACACACCTATTCTATATGCAATGTAACAACCAATAGTTTATATCTTTAAATTAAAGTGCGACAAACAACAGTGGAACACTCACACTCCGGCAACATGCTAGAAACCTGGGAGTCTTGAGTAGCAGCAACTGCTCAGGGGGTTGATATAGGCAGCCCGAATACCTATATCTCCTATCTCTACAAGTAATAGCCTCATCTAGGGATCACAGCCGTTACGCATCTCTACCCATTACAGTCCATAATATAGTGTAACTCAACCAACCCCATAAATGTGAACCACACTACATTACTTCTATCCGATCTAGGTAGACGTTATCCCTCTACCGTTCCCCCCATCAGCTACCCACCGTACCACCATGCTTATGGTGGCTTAAGAGCCTAACTACTGTGCTGGCACCGCCTAGTAAGGTTGCTGCCCCTAGGGCCAGGTCTCAAAAACGGCCCCGCATAAGCAACAATCAATTATTAAGGCCATCTTTAAATATTAATTGATTTATGATGCCTATCCTAGCAAGCAACACACAAGTTACTTCGTACCTGGTATAAAATCTGTGCTCTGAACAATGAGAAGATAGATCAGAAGATAAAGCAGAATGTAGACTCTTAACAAATATCTGCTTCAAAGATTAATTCATATAAGCATTTAAATCAATTATCAACTTATATCAAACTCGTATTAACTACTTAGTTTTCTAGCAAATATACATTTGAAACAACATACTCCTCTTATTATTCATGACCTATCATATTTTAGAAATTACGTACTCCTTATCATTTAAGGTTTAACCTAACATATTAATCAAAGCCAATTTCAAGTTAATATGATCATAGGTTTTCATCAATTAATAGCTAAGTATAAATTGTTGGTTTCTGAAGAATTTACTAAGCTAATATTAGTTAATAAATCTATATTAATTTTATCTAATCAAGTTGAATATAATTAACTAGTCAAGTTTACTAAAAGGTAATTACGTTATTTAAAATAGTAAATTCTATAATATGTTCTATAATCAATCTATTAAACTATTATTAAGTAAAACAACTTATTAAAATATAATTATTCTATTTATGTCATTTATAATTTATTTTTACATGTAAATGGACTAAGGAATCTAAACTAGTTTCTTATTATGTTTGTACTATCTTGTGATGTTATATTTATACTTACTTCATTAAATAAATTCATAAAATAAAAATAATTATTTATTTATCTTAAAATTCATAATTTAACATGAAAACACATTATTTACATTTATTTTATATTCATTCGATTAGAATTAATTTACCTTAAATTTCTTCATTTCATTTCCTATAGAAAACTAATGTGCAGCCTAACTTTAATAAATTGGTTGTTATCTTAAACACGGGTTCTTAAGCTCAAATTTTTATATAACTTCGTAACACATATATTTATATGTTTATAAGGTCATTTGGCCTAGATTAATTAGTTAATTATAGTTTTAATTTTAATTGATTCAAAACTGTCCAGAGCAGGGCATAAGCAGGGACGACCGATCGGTTCGATCGAATTTGACCATCAACCCGACTGGTTCTTGTCCGGTTCTTTGCACCATGTTAAAGTAGACTTCTTGAGCTTTCAAACCGTTGTAGTTTCACCGAAAAAAATGGAGAAAAAGTCACCGGTTCAGCCATATGAATTCACGCTACCACTGCTGACCAAAACACTGTTTTGCCCTATTTTGCTATTTTAATTTAATTTTTTAAAAATAGTAAATATGTTTCAAAAATCACGAAAATTTACAGTTTGTATGTAGACATGTTAAGATGTCGTTTTTATAAATTTCATTCAAAAATAATTTTATTTGATATTTTAATTAAATTTCACAAAAGTATATACAATAATTAATTCTAGCAACTTATATTATCATAAATTAATTCATCAACATGTTTAACTTATCAAACCCACATTCCATAAGATGATATATCATGTTCGCATTCTTATATGCATATATTGATCATAATTTCAATAATTTAACTACATGACATGCCTTTTATATATAATATTAAGCTTATATGTCCATTTGGTTCATTTTCCAACATTATAACTTATTAAAAACTAAACCAAATACACACATATAATCAACATATTAGATCAATTATATAGCATACATTAGACACATCATACCTATATATTTATATATATGATAATTTTATCAAAACAACATTTATACATATATTTATGGTATTCAGTTTGTAAGAAAACATATATCTATATTTACCCAAAACCTTATTATTATTAAATCTATGTTGATATTACCATCTAACAATAATTTCAACAACAAAGATACAACAATCATACAAATTCACTAATCAAACTAACATTATTTACTTGAATTGTGATATAATTAGTTAAATCTTTACTACCCTACTCCTTAAGTTGATGTAGCTTCTTCAAGCTAATTTCCCTAGCTTTAACCTTTCTTTTAGCCTTCAAAATCACCTAGAAAATTGGTTGAAATAGAGATTAGATTTGGGGGAAAAATTGAGTGATTGGATGGTAGAGAAATCATGAATTTCATTGCCTATTGGATGCTAGATTTAAAGAGGAATTGTTGTAGAATTCTTGTAGGATTTTTGTGGGTTTTTAGAGTGATTTCTTGAGAGATTTTAGGGGTTGGGGATTGCTAGAAGTAGGGGATTAAGGTTTTCTAAATGGGTATATTTATAGTATTTTAGGTCCTATAATTTCAATTAGGTTTAGGGGCTTTTTGGTCATTTTGCTTGATTAATTGAGCACATTTTAGTCCTTTCCTAGTGTAGAAAACTTCTTGAAGTAGTTAAGGTTACTTTGGTCTTTTCACACATTTGATATTTTTTGTGTTCACATTGTAGATATTTAAGGGGCAATTTGGTCTTTTCATAGATGAAGAAAGAAGTGGCTAAGGTTATTTTTGTCTTTTCATAAGTTTAGATTTTTCTAGACATTGAGATTTTATATAATGTGTGAGGGTGCATGATAAGAACATGGTCTAATGAGCTTTATGAGCTTTGATGCATGGGCTTTTGGTCTTGATTTTTGAATAATTGGGCTTGATCTTATGCTAATGGGCTTAGGGTTTTAGATGATGAATTAAGATTTTAGGTTATGGATTCTTGAAAATTAGAAATGGATTTAGTAAGAAAAGAAAGTTTGCTAATTACATTAGAAATTGAGTCTAGGAAATCTAATTAAGGAAAATTTAATATCTTACTTGGATTTAGGGTTTTAAGGGTTTAGATTTGAATGAAAATATTTAGTTTTAAATTTCTAAGATTTAAGGAGTTAGAATTTAGGCTAAAATGTCTAAATTAGATATTTAGGATTTTAGATGATTAAACTTGATTAATAAAGTTCATTTGATAATTGGAAAGTTGATTAATTTGAATTTGTTGAAATGGCCAATTGATGTAACTTAATAGGTTAAACTGCATTAAGGTATTAGAATCTCTACTTCAATTAAATTCATTTATTATTCCTAATTATGTTAAATTATCAAATTTTTCACTTGCGCAATTAAGGTTTCTAGTCCCGATAGATCAAATTAGGTATTATGCTCAAAAGACTTAGAAAATTCTAAATTTAATGATTATGTATTCATAATTTTTATTCGAGTTCTAGTTTGGTAGATATTGATCAATTTCTATTTCTATTGCGTATTTTTCAACCTAGCATTTCATCCTTGAACTATCGTTTACTATCTAATAGACTCTAAGAATTAATCGGGTCATACTACACTTGATATTTATAACCTTAGGTATATAGTTAGTGGGTTATTGACTCGAGTCTAATCTAAATTTAGATTAAGGTTTAATTTTAGTGAATTAGGAATTTAGATAATTCAATTTCAGAAATCGGTTTCAAGTTGATAATTAAAGGAATTGAATAGCTTGGTATGTTGGAAAAAGGAAATTGAAGTAATTTGATAAGTTGAAGTGGGTATTTGTGGTATTGGAATTCCTAATTTCAATTAAGTCCATTTACTAATTAAATTATCTAATTATATTCTATAGTTTATGAAAATCAATTGACTAAACTATCTAAATTTAATTAATAAGTTAAATTTAAAATAAGATTAAAAATTACCTACATTTTCATAGTATTTAATTATCACATTTTTAATTTAGGTTGGTAAAATTTAGGGTATTTCAATAAATGGATATGTTTAAATTTCAAGTGGTTAATTATAAAAATTAGTAAAATTTATACATATATTTTTTTGGCCATTAGTAAAATTTATATATTAAGTACAACAAATACCGTAATATCAAATTTGGTACACAAAAGTCATCTGAAATGGAATGATTGAATGGAATTGAAAAAATTGAATGCAATGAGTAAATTTCATTACTATGTTTAAATATATTGTATTCAGGCTAACTAGTTTCAACCACTTCAGCCTCGAAGATATATGTGCCAACCCTCTTTAGCCCATATAACAATAAGGGTTAGAATTTTTTATCCCACTTGCTTAGTAAGAGTTGTTAGGTTAAGTGAATTGGCCCAGAACCCAATTATATTTTCCTTTCATTCTGTTTTTGTAAAAATTTAATATTATTACATAATGATACTAAAAAAATATGCTAATTTTTGCTTAAAAATAAAAAAAAATTATAATTTGCATTTTTATTTCATAGTTTCTTTAAAATATTTATCTAAATTTTACATAAATAATTGTCTCTATCACTACTAAAGTATTTGTGGTGGAGGAAGAGAGACGACAAACGAGAGACAAAGATCAAGCGAAAAGAAGAAGATAGCATAACCATAAACGAATGAAAAAAATTGAAAGATGAAAGGGAATTTAATTATATTATTATATACTTCCTATAGAAATTATTATGATGCCATGAAACTATTGAGGAAGTTTGTCAAAAAATTAAGAAGTAAATTTTATATATATCATTTCATTTTCAAATATGACAGACGTCTAAACATAGAAGAATGGCCTCCACATCCACTTTGAATTTTATAACAAATTTGTTTCTTTTCTTTCTTTTTTTTTTTTTAGTATCCATTTATTTATATACGTATTTTCAGTTTTTGAAATATTTTAAGAGTTTTTATTTACTCGATTCCATTCTTTTTGTGTTCTTAATTTATTTTTGTTTACACTTTTTATTTTAAGTTAGTTACTTTTATTTATTATTGTAAGTTTGTAATTGATATTTTAATACGAGTTAGTGATCTAACCTAACGAGCAGGAACCATCTTACTTTAACTAATGGTTTATGCAAGTTATTTTTCCTACACATTAAACAAGTAAACTTATATAGCTCATCTCGCTATTTTACGTGGGTTAAACCGACATAACTTATCTTGCAAGAACTGACTATATAATGAAATGAAATAAAATATCAATTTATAAAAAAAATCCCAATCTTAATAAATATGTGATTAGATAAAAGAAAGTAATTCGAATATTATCAATAAAGAGAACCGAAGGAAATGATAATTATACTGGCTTAAAAGCAAAATCAAATTCATTTTAAAAGTAAAATCAGCTTTCCTAAGGAATCTTGGTCGTAACTTTGAAAAACCCACTAAATATAGAAAAGGGCATGGAAGACTTCTTTCCACTCGATTCAACATGACATCGGCATCCTTAAATTCGTGTGCAATTTCTTTTAATATTAAAAAAAAAAAAAAAGAAAAGAAATGGTCCACCTACCACTGCTTTGTTTGTTTTTTTTTTTTTTTTTTTTGGCCGTACACCTACCGCTGCTCAGTCTAGGAGAATTTAAAAAGAAAAGAAAAAAGGAAAAAAGAAAAAGAAAACAGTATAAAATGCTAAACGGAGGGAAAGAGGCCAACTTCCAACTGAAAACTACCTACCAACCTTCCCTCTTTGAATTTATCAGTTCAATTCAAATGGCCTCTTTCTGTTTAATTACTCTTCCCCAAATCGGCAAATATCTCATGTAGAAGAAAGCCCCAAAATTAAAGTACACTGTAAAATGGAACCTGCCAGATTTAAATTTTCAACCACCAAACCCATATACAAGAAATAGCTTTTGAACCACTCCGTCACGTTTTGTTCTGTTTTGTTACCTTCCCTTCTTCCTCCTTACTTCTCTCTCTCATCTAACACCACAAAAATCGAACCTGAAAAATAACTTAAAATAGGGTTTCGACTTTCAAATAATTCTACTTTTGATCGGATCGGCTTGGTCTATATCTCCATCTTAAAGGTCTTTTCTGATGCTATTCATGACTGATTTGATTGGTTGGTTTTAGTGTTTGTGTAATGAAAACAAGCGGCTTTTGACCTGTCGGTATAGAGAGTTCTGAACTTTCGAGGATTGAGTTTTGTTTTGTTTTGTTTAATTTAGTGTAATGAGAGAGATGATGAAGCTGATCAAAAGGTATTTTCTTGAATATGGAATTGAATGCAATGCCACAAAGCATTGAGCAGTGTCAAATGCATCATATATGCTATGCAGTATTTGAAGTTCGAATCTTTATTCATAAACTTTACTCATGGTAGGGGTGACAATTCAAGCAGTGCTGTTGTTTTTCGTGTGAACACCCAAATACGGTGAATAAGGTTGCTTCTTTAATTTCACTGGATGAGTTTGCGCTTTAGTACAAGCACTGCATTATTGGCCTATGATTCTACACTTTCCCTTGTCGTTCCGATGTCCATGTCGTTGCTTTCCCCAGCTAGGTATTTGCTATATGAAAATTAGTGGCTTGATATAGGACAAATTATGTCTAGTTTTTCCTATCATTGTACATATCTTGAATGCCTGATGAGCATCAAGACCAACCGGAACCATGAAACCAGAAAATGTGCATGCTATACCGGAAATTCTTATACTGTGCCTGAGTGCCAATAGCTGATTCGTAGATGAATGTGAGCTTACATAGTGATAAAACGTGGTGAACACAGAATCTATTTCTTTGCAGCATTTTCATCTTTCTCGGTGGATCTTCCTCTGTTTCCACAATGTCGAGTTTGGAAGAGCCACTTGGTTTTGACAAGTTACCCAGCATGAGTACCATTGATAGGATCCAGAGGATCTCCTCGACAGCATGCCGTCCAACAATGGATGATATGGGAATGGGACATCGCTGGATTGAAGGACGGAGTTGTAGCACGTCCAACAGTTGCAAGTGAGTTTACATGCTATACTACAAAATACCCGCACTCAACTGTATCATAAATCCTTAAAATATGCTGTTTTTCCCAATGGTGTTTCGTAAAGTTGGTTTGCTTTTTCTTTACCATATTGCTGGAATCCAGCCCCCTGGTATTAAGTTTTGTGTGAATGACTATGAGATGTTGACTCCAAAATAAGAGGTTGTTGTAACTGTTGTAAGGATGAATATTGTGAGTTTCAATAGAATTAGGTGGTGTTTGCACTATGATGTAAGAGGGCATAACTGTGAAATGAACTTACATGATAAAACTATTCATTCTGCATCTTATAGTGTACTCAGAAAATACAGTGAAATTGTCCTCACAATAAGTTTAGACCAGTTTTATTTTCGACAAGCTGTGTCTTTCAGGTCCTAATAAATCTACTTCTATGGATTAAAATCCCTTGATATCCCACATTTCAACTTTATATGGTCTTGAAGCTCTTCTAGGATACTTTGTGACATAATCTGATGTTTCTCATACTCTAGTGATGATTATGAAGACTATGATGGTGAATCCTTTCCATGGGAAAGACACACGGGCATTGGATTGCGTGGTAAGTACTTCAGCAGGAATATTTTGAGCCATGGGAGGAATCGCATCATGTGTGGGAGTATTTTGGATTCACACTATCTTACTGATCAGCGCAAGTCTACATGCACAGACATGGACATACATAATGAACCCAATAAGGTGATTAGCTGCCTGTATTTTCCTTACTTGTAATCATAATTTTTCAATTTGAGTGAGCTCCTTTCTTTTCTTCTCTTAAGTAGGTGAGGCTTGTTGATTAGTTATCTTAAGGTTAAGCTCATGCAGTTCTTTATTCTTAAGCTACTGTCTTGTATCTCCAAAGTTTAATTCCTTTCGCACATGGCTCTTCGGTTCTAATCAATTCATGCGGATGTATTAGTTTCTCAAGGGTATACCAAACTTTGTGAAGATAGTGGAAGTTGGTCCAAGGGATGGATTACAAAATGAAAAGAACATTGTGCCTACCAATGTAAAGGTTGAACTAATTCATAGATTGGTATCTTCTGGGTTATCTGTCGTTGAGGCCACAAGTTTTGTATCCCCTAAATGGGTTCCTCAGGTAACTTCGATTCTAGTTTAATTTGTTAGAACCTTTATGGCAGCATTTCTCTTTGTTAATATGATGAACTTTACTCTATTTCATATGCATAGAATATGTAAATTCATTCTTACAGTTCATTATATTTCTCACTGAAGTGTAACACACTTTTCTTTGAAATGCTGACTGTCAAGAAATCTTGTGGATTTCCTTTTTCTTATTTTATTTATTTATTTTGTTAAACAGCTAGCAGATGCCAAAGATGTAATGGAAGCAATCCATGATCTTCAGGGTGTAAAATTGCCTGTTCTCACACCCAATATGAAGGTGAGAAATCTTTGTATGATCTATGGACAAGATTGACATTTGATGCAAGCTTGCATCTGATAGAAATTGGATCTAACATCTTAAAGTTTATTTCAGGGCTTTGAAGCAGCTATTGCTGCTGGTGCTAAGGAAGTAGCAGTTTTTGCATCAGCTTCTGAATCCTTTTCCAAATCGAATATAAATTGCAGCATTGAAGAGAGTCTTGCACGTTACCATGCTGTTACTCAAGCTGCTAAAAAGCACTCAATCCCTGTACGTGGGTAAGTCCTCTGTCTCTTGTATCCATGTCAGCATGCTTATATAAAATCTAGATCCATGCTCCTTTTGAAATATTTGTGCATACTGATGCTTCCAAGATGGATATCCCACACCAATTCAGGAATATAATATTATTTTTTTCCCATCTCTTTTGATGCCGCAATCACGTGTACAAAAAATCACACATCTTGTGTTCAAACAAAGGAGATTGGGTTTCTTTATTTTGTTCTTCAATTGATATTAGTGGCTGTCTCTTTGATTTATAGTGCATCTATTTATTTCCTCATGTACTATTGTGTGTGGATCATGTAGGATGGTACTATGTAATTGGGTAAATATGATCAAAGTTTTGGGTCTAGCTCGACAATATATTTTGGTGAAATATTCTTATTTGTGATGTAAAATGAATTAAGAAAAAGAAAAAAGAAAAGAAGGTACTTACCTAGGCAGCCCATCATTGTCAGTGAAAGAAAACCTATCAAGAGGGTTATATTGGCTGTTCAATATATAGCCATTTGTCGTGCCATATTGGAGAAAATGATGGATTGAAATAATTTTGAAAAGAGATTAAGAGAAAGAAAGAAGAGGAAGAAAGGGAACGATGAGTGTGGAAAACTAATAAGGATTATTTTTTAAAGTGCATTCTCTGTCTTTTGAATTAATAATCTAAGATTGAATGTCTATATGAGGGTTATGTATAGGTGAATGTTTTATGAAGGTTTGCAACTTAACTGTTCAAAGTTTTAGTTATTCTTATTCTTTAGTAAATTGTTGTGTATTAGGGTTGAGGATGTAGGTTTGTTGAGAAATCCGACCAAGTTAAAATTCTTATGTGTCTTGATTGGTTATATAAATCTTTATAGTGGTATCAAAATATATTACTAATTATGTGGTAATAACCACAATCTTAACAAGCAATATCAAAGTTAGATGTTGAGTTCAAGGGAAGCAACATTGATTCATAAGTGTGGTTTTTCATAATATGTATGACATGCTCTTTCGTCTTTGCATCATGGTTGTGAATTTTATGAGATTTGGTGTTCAACGCAAATGGCGATTTTACTCTACAACAGTTGATGATACAAGACTATTAGTACAAGGCTTAAATCAAGCTTTAGAAGATGAAAAACAATAATAGATGAATGGTGAAAAAAGGGAAGATGATTTAATTATAGGTTGTCAGTACAATTAGGTTAGTGCTTGGTTCCATGAATTGAAAGTGTGATGCGGACCAAGCTAAAGAGCATATGACTTACCAAGTAGTTAAAAAACTAGTGCATGAAGATGGAGCTCTACTCCTTAAAGATGAAAGAAGAAGGTAGATTGCATGATTGCCTTGACCATCTCAATGAGTTATTACATAAATTGTTGAGCTTATGAGAGACCATTAAAGATGATGAGCAAGCATTGTTGTTATTAGTCACTGTTGAGGTTGTATAGATCACTTGTGAAAAATTTGCTTGTTGAGGGATGATGTTGCCTTGCATGATGTGACCCCTATTCTTAGAGAATGAGTGGATGTTTAAAAATGAGGTCATGATTAATGAATAGAAGGTATTTGTTAGGAAGATGATGATCATGGTAAAGTCACTCGAAGAGATGAGATGGCTTACATGGAAGATTGAAATCTTGGCTTGAGGTATTTGGTTAATATGGAGTACTTCTACTATACAAAGAAGGATCATATTTGGATTCATAGCCCAACATTGAAGGAAAAATGTAGATGATGATGAAGATGACTATTCTCACATGATTATTGATGATGGCATAGTTTTGTAAGGATAAAGCTACATTTGCTTTTGTAGAGGGCTAAATTCAATTCATGACCAACCAATTCTAATCTTTCTCAATACGCGTCATGCACTTAAGAAGCCCTTCATTGAGCCAAAATCCAAAGGAGCCTATTAAAGGTTCTATATATGAAGAGACTTATCTTAGCCATTGATTGTTAATGTAATTCCATGGTGACATTGACGGCTAAACGCTATAAATAGCTCTAGTCTCCCTTCATTTGGACCCATGTATCAATTAGGATGATCAACCAAAAAGTTGTTAGTGCGCTTCTTGGAACTAGTAGGAATTGGCCCGCAATTCTAATTTTTTTTAATACCTCATGCACTAAAGCCCTTCAATGGACCTAGATCTAAAGGAGCCCCTTAAAGGGCCTATAAATGAAAAGACCTATCTTGGCTGTTGATCGTTAATGTAATTCCATGATGACATCGGCGTCTAAACGTTATAAATACCCTCAATCTCTCTTCATTGGGATCATCATGAATTCTAGGCAAACATTGTTGCAACTTTTCATTCTTAAATGTTCAAACACTGAGTGTAGTCAAGAAGCATCTGTCCGTTGTTACCAATGGTGTTTGATACTTGATAGTTGTTTAATCCAATTAAGACTGCCTAATCCTTCTCCCTATCCTCTCTTTGTTAATTATTATTTATTTGCTACTTCACGTCTCTCCTCTCAAGCTACATGTTGCATAATACGTATGCACTACACACGTGACCACCCATCCTAATCCATTCCTACAACTACTTTGTGCATAGATAATGAGATTGGTCATATTATTGTGGTAACCTAAGGTAAAGGTTAAAGGTGTTGGAACTATCCTCAAACTCCACCATGATAAAATGGGAATTCTTCACTTGAAAAAAACTTAGGTTTAACTATTTTGTCAACAGAGATTGGTTCAATGAGTACAAAAGAGAGAAGCTGATCCTATTGGTGAAGAAGAGTAAAAGGACTGATTGCTCTGGGGCCAAGAAAGATGCAAGGAAGCATCAAAATAGATAGAAGAGTTAGATTCATTGACATTGTGGAGGTTGGAGAAAATCACCAAAACCAAGGGGTCTAGTTGAGGCCTCCTGTGATGGACTGATGTGCAGTTGAGGGTCCTCATCCTTGTATGAATAAGAGGGCAGATCATTTGGTCTGGCTAAAAATGACTTCAAAGTGTCTTAATGGTGAAGTAAATTAAATGTGTGTGTGTGTATATGTATGGTATAAGTTAACATTGAGGAGAAAGCAATTTCATTAGAAGGGTTTTATTAGTTGTAAATAGATGGCTGTATGTTGTGGCATGTGGAGAGAACAACAGATTGAAAGGGTTTACAGGGGAAAGAGAGAGAGAGGGAGGGAGGAGGGAGGGAGAGGGGGAGAGAGGAAGGGAAAGGGAGATAGGGAGGGAAAAGCCAGTGTCTTCTCTTTTTCTTTTTGCGTCAACTTTGTAATTTAGGATCGATGAATACATGGTTGTAATAATGTAAGTGCTTTGTGAGAGTTTGCAACTTAACTGTTTAGAGCTGTACCCTTTCTCCTTATTTAGTGGATCATTCTGCATCAGAGTTGTGGATATGGGTTTATCAAGAAACCCAACAACATTCAAATTACTGTCTATTTAAAATGGTATTTGACCATGAATACTGCAGAAGTATGAACTTCCTAAAGTGGTTTCAGACCATAATTTTTTAACAAGTGGTATTTGGGTACAATTTCCTAACAATAACTAAAAGACAATGGCGTTGGGCAGGTTTTAAGAGGGTAAGATTATGATTTTTTAGGTGTTGATTACTACTTTTATGTCATAGCTTTATTCACTTGTGAATCATTATAGCTAAATATTTCCCTAATAACCATCCAGCTCTAAGATGAAACTTTGTGTGACCATTAGGTATGTCTCATGTGCCATTGGATGTCCAGTCGAAGGGTCAATTCCTCCTTCGAAAGTTGCATATGTGGCAAAAGCTTTGCATGACATGGGTTGCTTTGAAATTTCACTTGGCGATACTATTGGGGTTGGAACACCAGGTAATCCTTCAAGTTGAGCCATGCTTGGTCTTTCCCCTATGCTTCTTATACTTCAAAAGAATTTGCTTCTTGAATAGGGAAAGCTGTTGCATTGCGCATTGGCATTTCTATAAATTTACAATCACTTTCTGGAAAATAGAAGGAAAAAAAAATTTCAAAAGAGGAGATTACTACTTATTTGGTTGCTGCACCTTGTTGTTGTGCTAAATGATTATTACTACTATTTCTATATCCTCGTTAGTATTTTTTTTGGCCTTTATCCCTCAGCTTTAGTTATGAATATCGCCAGATAATAAAGCAAAATGGATTGTCAGTCTTGTTTCCCTGATGTAATCTCCGTTTTTCACCACTATATTAGAATGACTTTCCCTTTTTTTTTTTCGTTCGAGCTTTACTCCTTGGCTAAAAAAAAAGGAAGAATGACGTTTAGTTCATGAATTATGTTTATATAAACAATAAGTGGAAAATAGCAAGGTACACCCTAGCTGGTTTTTCTTCTCTTCTCCTTTTCCATTTCCATGTTCCTTTCTTTTGGCAAGTCTATGCAAGATTACTCTGACGGACATGCTATCATCTTGTAATTCTAATTTGTTTTGCAGGCACTGTCGTTCCCATGCTTGGAGCTGTGATGGCTGTTGTCCCTGCTGAGAAACTTGCTGTCCATTTCCATGACACCTATGGGCAATCTCTTCCAAATATTTTGATATCCCTCCAGGTAAGACATGGGACTTCTTGAATTATTCTTACTTTGCAAGATTAAATGTATCTACAGTGTTGTTGGATAAATGTTGACCAGCATCTTACTCGATATGGAATAATTTTCTACTTGTCACTAAAAATTTCTTTCATACGGTGATTGGACACTCTAATTTGCTTCATATGTTACTTTTGAAGTACGTGAATTAATTTCACATTGCTTTTATTGATTTTAAGCAGATGGGTATAAGCACGGTGGATTCCTCTGTAGCAGGATTAGGTGGCTGTCCTTATGCCAAGGGAGCTTCCGGAAATGTTGCCACTGAAGATGTGGTGTACATGCTCAATGGACTCGGTGTCAAAACCAATGTGGATCTGGTGAAGCTTATGATGGCGGGGGATTTCATAAGCAAGCATTTGGGTCGGCCATCTGGCTCAAAGACTGCATTGCATTGGGCCGTGCCACTTGTGATGCATCTAAGATATAGACAGATGCTGGTGAAGCTTTTGTTTCCTTCCTTTTTATCTTGTTGAGCAAGATAGAAAGGGGGCGTGATATCTATGCAATGTGTTCCTTGTTTTGCATGATTAGTGTACGCTTTGAAATGGAAGAGACTAATTTTAGTCAAAGATGCCTATTGAAGAATACCCAACCTCAATTGTAGCTTTCCGTTTGTTCTCCCAAAGTTAAATATAAGAGAAGCATCTTGTAGGTTCTAGCTTTTAGTGGAAGCAACTTTTCTTAAATGACACATCTAGCATAATGGCCAAATAAGCTAAGGTGAGTTTGTTATGAGCCTTAGCATAGGATCTGGTCACAGGTCTATATACGAAAAAATCCTTTTTGCAACCTATACACTCTTCTTTGGCCGAGCCCCCTATAGAAACAACTAATGGAGAGAATAATTAATTGTCCTTTATTCAATACTCCTAGCATTATTAAAGTTTGCCAATAACAAAGGAAAGAGATCCTAGACAATAGGATCTTAACTAAAAAGGAAACAAAATAAAATAAACAAAAAAGAAACAGAGTAAAACAAATAAAGGAAACATGATAAAACTAATAAGCTAGGCTATTGCTACTATTTTTCTTCTTTGATATTGCTTTTCCAAAAGCATACATATCATCACTTCCCTTCTCAACTTTGAGCTTGTCCTCAAGCTCAAATTTTGGATAAGCTTCTTAGAAGTGGTCAATTGTTTCCCATGTGGCATCTTCTGAAGGACATCTTGCCTATTGCACTAATAGTACTCATCCGCTTTGGTTGAGTCGAGTATGAAGAATAGCTTAAGGAGTTGCTAACACTTTGCCATCATATATTAGTAGTAAATCCCCCACAGCAAGTGGATGGGGCCTTCTATATTCTTTGGGGAGAGAAACATGGAACATATCATGTATTCTACTTCTAAGTAGCAACTCAAGCTTGTAGGCAACAGTAACTACTTTAGCCATGACCTTGAAGAGGCCAAAATACTTTAGGAGAAGTTTGTGATGCTTCTATCTAGCTATTGTTAATTGACAGTATGGTTGAAGTTGCAACCACACCACTTCTCAACTACAAAACTCAACTCTTTGTGCTCTGAATGATAAGTATTTTTCATCCTTTCTTATGCTTGCAAAAGCCTATCACGAGCATCTTAAAGTCTTCATCTCTTTCCTGGAGAGCTTTGTCAACAACATCAATTTGTGTTGAACCTACTAAATAGGAGAGAAGTCAAGGAGGCTCTTTCCAATAGACTAACTAGAAAGGGATGGTACCAAGAGGAGTGTGAAAAGAGGTGTTGTAGCAGTGTTCAGCTTAGGGTATCTAATCAACCCACTGTCATAGACGATCCTAATGAGACATCGTAAGTATATCTTTATTGTACAGTTGAGAACCTCTGTCTAACCATCAAAATAAGAATGGTAAGATGAAGAGAAGGCTAGCTTGGTTCCACTAAGGCGGAATAACTCCTTCCGAAATAAACTAAGAAAACCTTGTCTCGATCTGAACTATTGATTCAGGTAAGCCATGAAGTGAAACACTTCTGTAAAGGAAATAATAGCAACAGATATAGCAGTAAATGGGTGAGCTAAAGGTAAAAAGCAGACTACTTTGAAAGTCTGTCACCTAGATCTGCCTCAAACCTTAGGTAATCCCTTCACAAAATCCATAGAGATATCAATCTAAACCTACTGTGGAATAGTAGTCTTGCAGGCTGCAAATTTTGTCATTTGTGGCATTGACATACTAAACAATTTTGTACAAACTCTAATGTCCCCAGTTTCATACCCTTCTAGTAGAAATCCCTTCAAAGACGTTGTAAGGTCATCAGCACACCTTGATGTGCCTTATCATGCATAGCTAAGATAATGGTAGACATAAGTGAAGATGTAAGGAGGAGGTATACCTTTCCTTTAAAGAAGATCATCCAATCTTATACAACCCAATATGAATCTAACTCACAAAGTTCAATGCGCTACTATAGTTGTAGTAATTCCTCACAAGTTTTTGTTTCTTGACAAATGGCCTCAAGGATTTCAACTTGCAGGAAAGTGATTGTCATGAGTTGTGGGGAATCCTTATCTCTTCTAGATAAGGCATTTATAAGCTTTTATTCGATTGTCCAACTTTATACTCAACCTAAAAATTGAAACCCATTAGTTTACTAATCCAATGCTGCTTTAGGCATGTGGTGAGACATTTTTCAAGCAAGTATTTGAGGCTAAAATGATTGGTGTAGATGAGGAAATGCCTACCCCCAAAGATAGGGTCGCCAATAAATCATTGCCTCAGCCAATCCAATTAGTTCTTGCTCGTATGCACCAATTAAAGTTGTTTTAGCAATCTTATGGCTGAAAGAGCTATAGGGTGCCCTTTTTGCTATAATACAACTCCAAATCCACTACCAAAAGCATCACATTCTATCACAAATTCTTCATCAAAGTTAGGCAATTTCATAATCGGGGTTACTGAAAGAGAGGTTTTTAATTTATTGAAAGCAGCATTAGCATCTACACTTCATTAAGAGACGTTTTTAATTAAAAGACTAGTTAAAGCACTTGTCACTGGCCTATAATCTTTGATGAATTTCCTATAGTACCTCACTAAACCAAGGAAGCCTCATAGAGCCTTAGCAATCGAGGAATTGGCTAATCAGTGATGGCCTTAATTTTTGTTGCATCCACTTCCACTCTAGCACCACGAATGACATGTCTAAGATAACCTACTAGTGACTCGCCAAAAAAACACTCGAACTTCTTTAAAAACAACATGTTAGCTTGCAACTGTTCAAAAACTATTCTCCTATAATGCATATGTTCCACGCATGTATTGAAACAAATTAATATGTCGTTGAAAAGACAAAAAAAAAAAAAAAACCTATGCAAATAAGGTTAAAAAACTTCATTCATCAAACTCTAAAAGGTTAAGAAGGCATTGGTAAGCCCAAAGGGCAAGCCAAGAAATTCAAAGTGTCCATAGTGGGTGTGAATAGTTGTTTTTTCCACATCTGATGGTGAAATACCCTAAACCTTCACCTAGCTGGAAATTAAAACTAGATGGTTTAAATGATGCAAGTGAAATAAATAATAAATTATGATTAGATAGATTAATATAATTAAAGTAGTAAATAGGATTACATTGAAATTTGAGATTTTGAATTTCTAAATCCTTAAATCTATTGTTTAAATGTTTAATGAATTCCTAAATGTTTAGTGGATTCCTAAATCCCTAAACTTTAGTTTAAAATTTCCTATCCTTAACTCCTATCAATTTTGAAATCATTCACCTATATAAAAATATTAGTTTTTAAGCTGAACCCAAATTAATATTAATTTGATCTAAATTAAGTTTTTATTTTATGTTCCTAATTTCTATCCTATAGATTCTCAAATTATTCCTAAACACATTCAGAACTAAAGATATTGATATGAAGGTTTTAAACCTAAAACCCCTACCTCTAAATATCTTTTAATTATCTTTTTCCCTTCTTTTTTCCTTTTTCTTCTATGCTTTCCCTTTTCTTTCTTTCCTTTTACATTTGCTTCTCTTCTTCTTTCTTGTTCTTCTTTTTCTTATCATCTTCTCCTTTTTTTTCATTAAATCATCTCAAGTCTGAATTTCAAGAGGATTAAAAGAAAAATCAAAGCTAGAAAAAAAAAATAGGAAATGGAAAAAAAGTTTATGATAGCTTCAACAAGAAGAAAGGAAGATCAAATTCCATGTATTTTCAAAAGATAAGTATAGCTGTTTTACTTTGTTTTGATTTTTGTTTTTATATATATATGATGAATTGATGCTAATTACACATAGAATTTGTAATAAAGTTGATGAACAATGAATATATAAACATATAAGTTAGAATCTAGGTTAGATGATTCATGACATTATTTGAAATTAGATGAAGTAAAAATATCAAAATAGATGTTATAAATGACAATTCTATGTCTATATGTTATTATAAGATGTTAGATATTGAAAAATGATGTAAATCAAGTAGCAAAGTAAGTGAAGTTTTTGAAATGTAGAACAGAGCAGAGAGCATGAGGGAAATATGGGAAGTTATATTAAGTCGTGCTCCTTGTTTTTAATTGAAAACTTTTGAATTTAACACATTAACGAAGAAATACGATTGGAACACAGTGCATCTCAATGTGCTTTCTCTTATTAGTTTATGCAAATATTCTAGAATAGCACGGTTGAAACACGCCTCATCTATCACTTCGTGTTCCTTTCTATTCCTCGCTTATACAACATATTAAGTAGAACACGATTAGAACACGACTACTTATATTGCATTGTGCTTCTCTCTTATTCTTTTTAAAAGCGTTTAACATATGTGACAAACACAACTTAGTGTGTTTCTCATTTGATGTGTCGTGTTTCTCATTTGGTTCCACTCAAAGAGAAGCATGACCAAAACACGATTTGTTATATCATGTTGTGCTTTACACTAAGTTAAAATTTGAATGAAACATGGTAAGATACATGTTGAATTGTTTGGGCGTGTTTCTTTTGTATGAGAAACACGAGGAAGTGCACGGTCGTGCACTTGCCCGTGTTCTTCGTAAAATTAAATAAAATAAAAAAGTGAAAAGGATAAATGATAAATGATAGTTGATATGTTATATTAGTTAAATGATATAATTAAAATTGAGTTAAGTGAACTAATAGATTTAATAACAAATTAAACTTAACATAGATTTAAGCTTAAAAATGAATCTTATGTATAAAATGAACTTAGTTGATAAATCTAAGATTAACTTAACTAAATAGACTTTAATGAGTTAAAATGAATTAGATTGATTAAGTTTTATCACCTTGGCTTATTAATTGAATTAAATGATTAAGTCTACATAATTTGGTTAAGATTCAGTTAATATAAGCTTAATAACTTGTAATTGGCTTATAATGAAATGTGTAGGCTTAAACCATAAATAATATGGGGAATATCCTGTTTCAAATGTTCGTTTATTAGAAAATATGAGTATTTTGAATATGAGTGATATGATGATGTTTTTATAATGAATAAATGGCTATAAACAAAGAGAAAAGAAAAAATTTGACAGGCAATGAAGAACTGTTCGTATCTTGGCAGAGCAATCTTTGCAGCCATAGTCGGGTTTCTACTTAGTGTCTAATCAAATAGGATTTTAAAATGAGTTTGATATAAGTGGAAAATTAATTTAATTGCTTATACAGTTTAATTTTATGAAACAAATACTTGCTTATCTCTAAGCCTATCTTCTTATCAACCCCCTAAGAATTCTTCTAAACTATCTTCTGATTATCTAAACTTTAAATAAGATACATAGTAACTTGCGTGTTGTTTGTTAGGATAGGCATTCCTAATGAATTAAAAACTTAAAGACGGCTTAATAATTAATGAGTATTGCTGTGATTTTGTCATTTCATCCAATCTGGAGAGCAACAACCTTGTATGGAGCCAAGCATGGTAATTAGGTGCTTAGGCTACCTCCTACCATGATGCAATGGTATACCATGATGCAATGGCAATTCATAAGTGGCTCAGCAGGTAGCTAATAAGGTAAATAGTATCGGCGTAACATTTGTTTAGGCTTAAGGTAAAGCAACATGGTTTAATTCATGTTTTATGGGACCAGTTGAACTAAACGATGTTATGGACTAAGATAAATAAAGTTATGTAACGGCTGTGAACCCTATAGAGGAAATTTTTCTCTTTTTTGGTTAGATACAGGAGATATAAGTATTCGAGCTGCTTATATCAATCCCTTAAGCAACTGTTGTTACTCAAGACCTCTAAGCTCCTGAAGCTTATCCGGAGTGTGAGTGCCCTTATGTTGTTTGTTTCACTTTAATTTAAAGATATAAACTGTTAATTAATGCATTGCATTAGTTT
Source organism: Combretum micranthum (assembly GCA_024138025.1). Lineage (NCBI taxonomy): Eukaryota > Viridiplantae > Streptophyta > Magnoliopsida > Myrtales > Combretaceae > Combretum > Combretum micranthum. Next base: position 499,937 of record JAMXBD010001037.1, read on the forward strand.
AAGCATGTATGACATATCGTGTGTGCTTATTATCACGGGATGGGAGTTTCAACCCTCAAAGAGTTCCCACATGGCGCTCGACCATTGCTCTTATCATCGTTTGTTGCTAATCTAGATGTTAAGCTAACATTATCTTTATTGTTTCACCCAAGTCTATTTTGAGCCCTACATTCTCAAAAGCAAGTGCCTTCTTAACTTTGCCACGATCCCCCATATGTTGGAAGGTTAAGCTAGTACAATTGGTTTCAACCTGTCTTAGCCACATCAGAAGAGCGGTATTAACTCTTAACAAGTTTGTTCACGGGAGGCTAGACCCATCTTTAGAGTTAAACTAATCCATGAACAAGCTCTCTACTGATGTTATTCACAACACTTTACGCCCAACTTGAGTATCCCCACAAGATCCTCAACTCTCAGGCCATGATGTTCTCCCCCACTTAAATTCATCACGTCCTCATCATGAGGCAAATCTATTGCCGCTGCTACCACTACCCACTCTCAAGCTCTCAACTCCTTCTCCATACCCATTGTTAACACACCTAAGATCATCTCGCTAGGACTTCGAGCTTCCATAGGCTTCCTTTCGCCCTCACCCATTCTTCTATCCTTCAAGATCACTTCTTGTTGAGTTGCCCAATGATAGGGTTTGAGCATAAGATCTTACTTCTACCTCAACTCGCGACATAACCACTCTCAAGTAATGATGTCCTCACTCCAGTGGCCGCTCCACTTGAACTTCTTCCACACGAGTTGAATTGACAACGAGATTAGGGTAAAATCTTGTCTCCATGACTCGTGACACAGTTTCCTTCTAGTAACGATGTCTTTTCTCCGGTAGCCACTGTACTTGAGCTTCACTCGCACAAACCACATTGAGAACAAGAACTACCCACTCGTTAAGCACTTCGACTAGCATCTAAGAGGTCTAATAGAGTTAGAACTTCTGCTCTAATACTAATTATCACAAGACAGGAGTTTCATCCCTCAAAGAGTTTCCATGTAGTGCTCAATCATCCATCATATCATCATTTGTTGCTAATCCAGATAATGAGACAGCTTTATTTCCCTGTTTCACCAAGTTTGTTCCGAGCCCCACATTCTCAAAAGGAGCACCCTCTTGGTTTTGCCACAATCCCTTATATGTTGGGAGGTTCAACTATTCCAACTAGTTTCAGCTTACCTTGGCCTCATTAGGAAAGTAGCAGCATCTTCTAACCAATTTGTTCACGAGATGTTAGACCTGCCTTCAGAGTTAACCCAATTCACAAATAAACTCTCTGCTGATGCCACTCACAATGTTATGCACTTAAGTTGAGCACCCCTACGAGATCCTCAACTCTCAGATTGTGACACTTGTGTTACTGTGTTTTGGGTTTCTACTCATCGTTGTCTTCTTTCTAATTATTGATTAGTGATGATGATGATGATGATTTGATGAAGATGATGGTGTTGATGATGCTTGTCTTAAGTATGGATGAAACGAAAGGAGATTATTGAAGAGTGAAGTAAGTTAGGATCGGATTTTTTTATTTTTTTTTTTGTTTTATTAAGGAGCTGGATTATCTTTTTTGGAACTATATTTTCCTTAAGGGTTAGGTAGATCCCACATGTTTTGTAAATGAATTTTAAGCTGTGTTACACCATCAAGAAAGTTATATGAGATACCTAATGGTTTTGTTTTGTTTTATGGAAGTTGATCTACTCTTGTAAGAGTGGAAGCTATAAATGTTTTTATAAAGTTAGTTTTCCTGTTATAAATCCAATTGTCTCCAGAATCTAACTAAACAATTTCAAAATTTAAAATTGACTAGCAATTTTCAACATAAATATATCTTTTTAAGGGAGCCTATGCATGTAATACATAAGGTATTATATATAGCGATCGTACATGCCTTGATTGAATTTAGGGAGTTACAGATGGTCCCATCCTAATTTGGAGGTAGCCTGATGTCACGTCTCAAAAGGTATCCTAAACGTGGCAGTCCGCCACACTCAATATTAAAACTTAGGAATGACTACCTTAGTCATGCAAAAGCTTCGACATCGGGTGTAAGGCGTACTTCATGACAATAGAGGACCATTCTTTGAAATTAGTAGTTCAAGGAGATATAAATAATAGCATTCAAGAATGGAAATCATAACTTTACAACTTAATTAAAAATAGGAGTCTCACAAACCAAAGGGGGAATACCTCTATCAAAATAGTTACAAAAGTCCCATAGTCTTTCTATAAAAGTAAATTACATAGGATATTTCTACGGAAGTCTATGTCTAATACTACTCCATGGACTTTTCCAAAAGCTCCTTGAGTCAAAATTTTGGTACCTAAGAGAAGTAACCTCCTGGCTTCAACCAAGGAAGGGAAATGCGGCAAATATCTAAGGGGGTATAAGCTTAAATTGCTTAGTGAGAAGTATTTCCGAATCAACATACCCATACAAAAATAATTCAAACAAGTTACTTAAACAAGCGTATAAAATGCAAAAAAAAAACGTGGCAACCAATACATATAATTATTTAAAAACCATTGTTTGAATGAATTTAAGCCCTTTCATTCGGGATTAGGTGTTACCGGCCAATTACAACCAAATTTTCGCAAATAATTTCTTGTGGATTTTACCGGCTACTACTCTCCACTAAAACATATAAGTGATATTAGTTACTACTCATCACTTGTAGATCATATGACTACTACTCGCCACATATAGATACTATCGATTATACCAACCATCGCTATTATGCACTTGTCCCACTAAGTGTATAATAGCGAATGCAATGTGACTCACTTCGTGATATACATGAATCCATTAATTTATTTTTTGTCATGTAATTAGGGTACCTTAAAGGTTATCATAGAATTAGCAAATACTCCAACATAAAAATAAAATAATGACTTGGTTAACAATGATTCAAGCCTCGATATCCTTGGTATAATTTCAACAAGTATTATAAATCATATGCACATTCCATTTTTATCTTTTCCTATTTATAATGCCTCTAAACTACTAGCACAAACATAAGTATAGAAATTAAGGAAATAAACTCATTCAACCATATCTCGGGGCAAGTCTTCTAGTCAACATAGTCTTCGTTTAAGAGACTTTGCCTTCCTCGTCACCTAAATAAAAGAAAAATCCAGAATGAGTATTTCATAAAATTTTACTTAAACTTTATAATTCTATCTTATTATTCTCATCATAATTCGGATTAAGAGAGATTTTAACTTGAAACGGTCATATCTTGCTCATTTTAACTCGGAATTTTGCATATTAGCAGTCATTTTCTACCTACTCAAAAAGATCTATCTATTTATAAGGTTATTTTTAACATTTAAGGTCATTTGGTTCTTGAAAAATTCCATTACATATCTGACCTATAAGTTCTAACCATCAAATTTCGTATTTTTCCAAAGTTTTACATCATCTAAAAATCCTATAACAAGCACAAAGATATTTATGTAGTTGAAAATCATTTGATATTGATATAAACTCATATTATATACATGATTCTACTAATGTTGTCCCAAAAGTGATTTTTCATAAAACAATTTATTTTAGAGGTTTAAAAAGTTAAGTTTACAAAAATCTCTTTTTGAGTTGTTGGAAGAAAGCTAAAATTTCTAGTTTGTTGTGGGTGAGTATTTAATTATTATAATTATTATTTTTATATTTTCCTAATTTTAAAAATAAATTTACCTTTTTATAACTTGATTCCTTATATGGTATACCAATTTTATTTCTAAGGGGTTTTAACTAGTGAGTTGATTTCAAGCTTATCTTGGAAACGTTATCTTGTTCTTGATGCTTTTCAAAATATTGGCTTAGCACATAGAGAATTTTTAAGAAAAACTTGCATAACAAAGAATTATCAACATTGAAAATTTATGGTGAATTTGTTTTAACATTTTGAAAACAGTGTAGTTGAATAATTATCCTTAGTTTTAATGGAAATTTTTCTTAAGTGCGAAAATTATTTTTCTTGGAAGTTTAGCCTCATTTTTATATCGAAGAAAATAATCCGTATTTTAATTTTGAAAATCTTACTAAGATAACAACATCACTTTATGCATGCATGCATATGAATTTAATAGTTGTGTTATGAGATAAATTATAAGCTCATGTAGAAAACAGAAAGAATAGAAAATCAAATGAGTAAATACATGAATAAGAATATGAAAGTCTTAGCTTGTTATTAAGACTTCCCAGATCTTAAATGGACAAGTTCCATGAATATAAGAAAAGAAAAATCAAAGAAAATTATAGAAGTCTTAGATTTAATTCAAAGCTTCCCATAACTTAGAGGTAGACAAGTCCCATAAAAAAAATAAGAAAAGCAAGAAAATAATTGTGGGAGTCTTAGGCTTCATCAACACTCCCCAAGACTTGAATATTTCCAGTCTCATAAATAAATCAAAAGAAGAAAACATGGAATCTTAGATTATTTTCAAGGCTATCGGGACTTAGAATTGACAAGTCCCATAATATGTTTTGACTTAATAGAGAGAAGTCTAAGACTAGAAGTTGACTAGTATTATTTATTTGCATAAAATAAGTAATAAGCAATGAAATAAAAGCATTAATAAGATATTAGATTAGTGAGAATCAAGCTCTAAAAATATATACATACTTATACATAATAACATATATAGAGTTATATTAGAAGTATGACTATAACATGATCATAATTTTAAACATAGAGTTAAACAAAACATAAACAAGATATTGTTTCTATGATTTCATTCCCTAGCATAAGCTCATGGGGATTTATTTGAAATCATAACATACATGGCATTCATGTTATGTTAACATAAGCTAAAGAAAAGTTTAAGTATTTACCTAGGATGAAGAATGGAAGATAGATGAAGAGAAAATTTGAGAAAATCACAAGGAACTAGGGGGGTAGGAATGAAGTTTCATGGTTAAGGGAAAAGAAGAGAGAGGATTTATGGAGAAATTTTGTAAGAGTTTTGTTAGTGTTTGAGAAGTGTGTAAAGAATGAAGGAGAAAAGGGGTATTTATAAAGTTTTGCAGTGGAAATTAGTGTGAATTAAATTAAATGAAAATGAAAAAAATTAGATAGAGAGAGAGTGTGTGCGTCGGGCATGGGAGAAGAGAAAGAGAGAAATTGATTAAAAATGGATTTGTGTAATTACAAATAAGTAAAGTGTAAGATAAGTTATGAATAAAATAGTATTGGAAAATAAAATGTAAGAATATATGTGTAAGAGTTGTAAGAATAGGTAGTAAGAAAAAATAAAGATAGAGGAATAGTAGTGAATAGTAAACAAGACAAATTAATTACTACTAGTAAGGTAATTACGTGTAAACGAGCTACATTTGATATTTTTAGAAGCCGAAAAATTTTGTAACTGATATTTTACGATTTCTCATCTTATTAACATTCTAAATATATTGTCAAAATATTTTTACCGTTTTGTATGCCGAGACCCTGATTTAAGAAACTGATCTCGTTCGAGTTCAAAACAAGCAAATTTTTGGCGAATCTAATCTTCTTAGGTTATAAGACATTGTTTCGAACTATAATCTAAGCTTATCTCATTTTTACTATTTTAAGGTTTCGAGCACTAGTTTGCCGGATCTACATCCACTAAGACTTGTTGTTGACCTATTCGAGGTTCTGGTTTGACTTCTAATTCTAGGGTTTATGTATAAGACTTAATCATAAAATTTACGGGTTTACAACTAATTGTGATCTAACTTTGTGAACATTGCGCTCCATGTAGTTCATCTAGTAGCTCATCCACCATCAGAATTGGAAACTTATCTTTGATAGTGCAAGCATTAAACTCATGGTAATCCACACACAAAAGCCATGAACCATCATGCTTCTTGACTAAGAGGACTATGGAAGAAAATGGGGATCTGCTAGGCTGAATGATCCCTTGTTTATAGCATATGGGCACACTACTTCTCAACCTCATCCTTCTAAAAACATGGTACCAATAAGGTTATACGACAACTAGTCCTGACCTCAGCTTAAGTGGTATGCAATGGTCATACCCGCAAATAGGAGGTAAACCTAGATAGTTATAGGAACAATTTTGCAAACTCAGCCAGTAATTTATCCAAGATTAATGTGGTTGAATTTAGACCTTGCATCAAACTAAGTTATGGTTCTACCTTTGAGGTTATCTTCGCCACAACACATCCTTCCCATTTAGAGTAAATTGCATGGTTAAGGGATTGAAATCCAACAAAATTAGACCTAAAATGTTCAACATTTTACTCCTAAATCATATCAAACACTTGGGATAGTGTAAAAATTAGCCTAAAATATGCCATTTGCAAACAAAAATCGTACTAACTTATAGATGCCCATGATAGGTACGTTTCCCATTTGCCACACAAAATTGCAATTCTTGACTCTTCCACACTTCTAGTCCTAAGCTAGCTATTAATCCTTCACATAGGAAGTTATGTTGTTTGGATCTACAAGCACCAAAACAGTAATGCCTTACACATCTGCTAGCAATTGCATGGTAGATGAATTTCGGATCCCACTGATAGCATGTAGATAAATCTTAAGATCTCATGTCATGTCTTCCTCTAATTCACTTTCCTCATTCGAAACTTTAGTTCGAAATAACCTTTTTTTCATTTATGTCCTATTGAATAAGATTCATCACAACTAAAACACAAGCCTATTACCCTCCTTTCTACCACATCTACTTGTGTTAATCTTTTGATAAATGGTGCAGAAGAGCTTACACTGCTCCTAATTTCTTTTAACATTGGTCCTCCTTTCTTTGTATTATTCTTGTTGGGGCAGCGGTTTGGGAAGTAGGGTAACTCCTATTGGTTTACAAGGTTAGAAATCCTAGTGAAATCCTTTACTTGCATTCTAATGCTCAAGCTAGATTCATAGCAATTTCAAGGTTCCCTAGTTGTTTCATCTCAATGCCAATCCTGAGTTCTTCTATCAACCTTGCAGTAAAGAGACTCACTTGCTAATGAAGGTTAAGATCAGAAATCCTAGCTAATAACGACTAAATTTGGCATTGATATTCTTTGACATACCCAATTTGTTTAAGGTTGGCGAGTTCTCTCAAGTAATTATTACTCTTTGGAGGTCTAAATTTCACATGACAGCATTCCTTAAAATGCCCCCATCCAAATCAGTCTTTTCCTACCTCATTTTATCAAACCATAGCTATGCTTCTCCTAAGAGATGAAAGGTAGCTAAGTTCAATTTGTCTCCTTTAGCAGTCCTTTGATTGACAAAGAATTTTTCACATCATTTTAGCCATCTGAAGAATCGTTAGTGCCATTATAAGTTAGAAATTCCATCTTAGAGTATCGTGGCACCATGAATCCCCCTAATTGCACTTCAGATTTAACCTTCGAACTTTCAATTCACCTTCAGGTACCGCTATTTGTTGTTTTGTGTTATTCTTGATAAATCCCTTTCTTGCCCCCGAGATTGCGATGGAAAGTTCTAACATCTACTCCTCTAACACACCTTATTATGTAGCCATTTGTTCCATGAAAGCATCCGACTTTGCAGTCAAAATTTTCTGCATTACCCATGAAAGTAGGCTCTGATACCACAATGTTATGAGCCTTAGCATAGGATCTAGTCACAGGTCTAGATTCGAAAAAATCCTTTTTGCAACCTATAGTGAAAAACAAAAAGTTAGGCTCTTCCTTAATAGAGTTCCCTATAGAAACACTAATTGAGAGAATAATTGATTATCCTTTATTCAATAGTCATATCCTTTTAAAAGTTTACCAATAACAAAGGAAAGAGATCCTAAACAATAGGATCTTAACCCTAAAGGAAACATAATAAAACTAGTAAGCTAGGTTAGATATGCTATTTTCCTTCTTTGATATTGCTTTCCCACGAAAGCATCCATATCAAAGTTTAAGAGGTCGAGTTTGATTTTGGCATTTCAAAAAACTATATGTGAATAATTAAAATGCATGTATTCCCCTTTCTCCATGATGAGACCTTCTAAAACAAGTGTGAAAGTTTTCTTTTTTGTTGAATGATGGGAACTTCTAGAATAGGTGTGAAAGTTTTTATTTTTGTTGAATGGTACAGCCTCTCTTGGCTCTTCCTTTGTTCTGGGTTAGCTTCCTTTTCTCCCTATAGTATACATGGTCTGCAACTGTGCTTTTACTGATTTTGCTGGATAATCTTTGCCAATAGTACTATCTTGTTGCTGGTTGTATTATTAGATTGTTCCTATGGATTAGAGTAGTCCTTGGTTCTAAGCAACCTAGCCCAACATGTTAAGTCGTAGGTTAAGCTGCCTTGACCTAAGATCGGCCCATGAGTCTAGTGGTCCAAGCTGGGCCTGGTAGCATGCCAATTCATAAGCCAAATTATGTCCTGTTGAACCATCAAATGCATTTTTTTTTTTCATATAACCTCAATTATTCTATTGCGTAATTACTTGATCAATCTAAAATCAAGTGGCATAATTTCAACTTTAAATCTATTCTTTAGTTTTTCTTCTCTCTCACCTTCTATCTTGTTTCAATATCCATCCACACTTGGCATCCCATTAATTTCTCCCAGGAGTTCTCACTATTTCCTATTTCTCTTTCCATCTTACTCATACTTTTCTATTCAAATGTTTGAAGCATGTTTCTTTTTTTCTTTTTCAAATATACTAACCCGCTTAACCTAATGCATTGATGAGTTAGTGGTCTTGAATTGTATACAACCCAATTACCATCAGTACGGCCAAACCTGATCTATGCTATCATGCCTCAAAAGGTGGCCTAGAAGAAACAACCTGTAGTGATCATATCAAGTATACATCCAAGATATGATAACCATTTTACAAGTCAAAGTTTTGCAAAACTCTACTTAATGTTTACTAAACAACTTCTAATTTCATGAAAACATTTTAATAGCTAAAGAAATACATATTCTCACAGTACACCAGAACCACAGAGAGTCGGTATCTCCTACCAAACAGTAAAATAGAATAGATTATATACATTTTTCGAAAAGTCTCAGACCAATATACAAAAGCTCTACATCTTTTTTTCTAAGCTTACACATCTATTACAAAAATTTCTAACTTAAAAACAATCAAATAAATTCTATTCTAAGCTCCTCTTCTTATCTTCAAAAGCTTCACTAAAGGTGAGCTCTCTGCCTTCATGTAATCTTAACCCATCCCAATCTTGAGCTATCCCTACACAGAAACTATAGGGGTATGAGCTTAACCATAGCTCAATGAATAACATGATCAAATCACACAACAAACAAATACTAAACAAATTTTATTAACATACATATGCAATGTCACACTCAAACATATGATATGCACAGTTTGGATGACAGAAATCCAAACCAATGGAGATTTACGCCCTCTCTTGAGGATTGAAAAACTAATTCAAGTCATTCACACCTAGGAGAACTATGAACTAAGGAATGGGGTGCTTTCTTAATTTAGAGCATTCAACTCGTTGCTTTCTTTGCTCATAGCATTCAGCTCATTGCTTTCTCAACACAAAATCATTTTATATAAAAAAACGTAACCTCAAACTTTTTGTTAATAATAACTAAGGAAGGAGAATTTCATTTTGAAATCGGTATTATTAAACATAGCCTCTAGCTTCTCCTCAGATATAACTAAGGAGGGAAGATTTCATCTTGAAACTCACTTTATTGAAAAGTAACCTCTAATTTTTCCTTAGATATAACAAAGGAAGGAGGATTTCATTTGAAATATATGTTATTGAAAAACAACCTCTTACTTCTCCTCAAACATAGCCAAGGAGGGAGGATTTCCTCTAAAACTCGTTTTATCGAACATGGCCTCTAACTTCTCCTTAGAAAGGGCTAAGGAGGGAGGACTTCATCTTCAACTCATTTTGTGCATAGATTGAAACATTTATACACATATGCTGCCAATATAACCTCCACTTCCCTTAGAACCACAGAACCTCCCTAAGTATTAATCCCTAAAGTCGACTCCAACACAGGCGACATCCTTTAGTACCTGCTTAGTTTCCGTGAAGCCAACAACCTTATAATATCCCTAACCAAATTCATTGGACTCTTGAAGGCACTACTATAGAATCGAAATATTAATACATAACGTGAACACCATGCTAATGCAAGTATGACGTCATGCAATGTATGTTCATTTAATTAAATGGCCAAATAGTATTAGGTTCTTTTATTAAGGTGACCAATCAATTTACAAACACTCATCAACAATAACCATTTAATTATTATAAACAATGGGTGATCACTTTTATGTTAGTAATTTATTAATAAAACAATCACCAAACAACAATCGAATACCCAATCCCCAAGCACATTCAATTATATTTATCTTAACTTTAGACGCAACTACATTACAGACACAAGCAAAGCGATAGGGTCAATATTACCCACCTGACATCCAAGATAGGTCTTAACAAGCCTTTAGGAAACCTAAAACACCATCCCCATCAAGACCATCATCAACCACATCAAATCATCATCATTAATTTTCATATAGAAAACCAAACAGAAATAGAAGATTGGCTAAATCCATGTTAAAATATCTACCAAAGCAAATAGCTATTCAAGAAATTAAACTCATTCTTAAGCAATCAAGCATTTAAAGTAACATACTCCTTTTATTGAATTAGGTTCAATATGCTATAATTACATCTAAGCCATTCATTCATTAATTCTAAACTAATTTAACTTAACCATTTAATCTACTTATTAAGTAATATTTATTAATCTCTTCAATTTCCTATTTCAAGTCAATTTAATTTTAGCTTCTTTTTTTCCTTCAAATTAAACTAAACTTAAGTCTATGCTAAACTTAATCTTAGCTAAGTTAAATGCACTTAATTAATTTAATTTGTTTTAGATCATTAAAATGCATTAAACCAAGTTAGATTTAAGTTCTTTACAGAAGCTCCATTTATGCTTGAAAATCATCTCAATTCAATTCAATTCAATCCATTTATTTATTTTTAAAACCGGTCAAAACAGGGTGCCTAGCTTCTGCACGGCCATGCTAGCCTGCATGGGCATGACCACGACCCATGCACACTAGAATAAAAATGACCAGAGGCTACCATGGCCTCTGACATGCCCTTGTATTGACCTACACAGGCATGAGCACGGCCTGTGCTACCCCTGTTTCACTGTCACAAATTTGCTTTGTTTCTTTTTATCAATTTTTACACATTTTACTTCCATCAAAATGTCATCTAAACATCATACAAGCTAGTTTTCATTACTTCTAACACTTCTATACATATTCAACAACATCAAGCACCTTCAAACCCGTCCAACAAACTTCATATCTACTATTCATCATCTTCATCACGAACCTAACATGTATCAAGAATCAAACCAACGCATACAAACATAAACAACAACTAAAACAAAGTAAGTAACAACTTATCTCTTTAGATAACTTAAACTTCTTGATTTTTCTTTGTCTCTACTCCCCTTAAGTTGTTAAAGCTTCCAAGTTCATAATCTTCATCTTTTTCCATGTTTCTATCTTCCTTTTCTTCTTTAATTTCCTTTAAACTTGAGATTTTCAGTGAGATTTAAGAGAAAAAGAGGACAGGAAAGGAGGAGGAAGAGGAAACATAAAAAGAAAAAGAAGAGGAAGGGAAAGGAGAAGGAAAATGGCAGCCAAGAGGAGAGATAAAAAATAAATAGGATAAGGCCAAGATACTTACGGATAATTATAAGTAAAAGGGTTCGGTTTAAACTATTTAGATGATTTTCTTAAGTACCGAAAAGAATTGAAAGATAATTTCAAGATATATAACATATAAATTAATAGTTTGAATTGAAACTAAAGTTTAGAAATTTAGTTTAGTAAAAATTTGGTATTTCGTTACATGCATTTGTACTCAAAATTTGCGGGGATTAAGAAAATAGAATTTTAGGCTCAAATAGCTAATTTATAACATGTTATAATTTTAGTAAAAGAATTTGGGAAATTTGGGGTCATTTGTAAATTAAAAGACAAAAGGTCTAGTTTGTGAATTGTAAGAAATTGAATAAATTAATTTATGAAATGAAATAAGATTTGGAGTTTATAAATTTACTAAACATTAAAATTAACTTTTTCCAAGAGTTCATATATTAAAAATTAAAAGAAAGGAAATTCACTTTAAATTTATGAAAGATAAAAGATTTTGATTTGTTGAAAAAGATAGTTAGAGTAAATTGGCTAAATAAGGAATCATTTGAAATCTCAATCCAAGTAAATTTATTTATAAATTTGTTTAAGTCAAGTTATTTAATTTTTATCTTATTAATCTTGTTACTTGGCTTATTTGATTATCCAAGTTCAATTTTTAACTTAAGTTTTAATTTCAAGTTTTGCTATCATATTTCATTTCTTAAAGAAATTTTGATTCCTTTGCTAAACATTCATATTTATTAAGTTTATATATCACAAGTAGTATGATTATGTCCATACGTTGTTTTTGTCTTTTATCACATTTATTTAAATTTCTTGTTATTTTCGTTTTAAGGAAAGGTATTGAAGATTTATTATTGTTTAATTTTATATCATTTCCTTGTAATTGTCTATTTACTCATCATTTATTTGTTTAATTCCAAACTTTTAGGGTTTTAACTGTTTATTTAACTTTACACAACCGATATTCTATGCAATATAGTTTGTTTAGCAACTTCAACCTTCACTTACCCAATTTTTGAAAAGACTCGGACTCAACAAAGATGACAATCAATTAGCCTCACAACTGGACTTGACTCGACTCAACTTATCTCTTGAATTGAGACGACACATGATGACACGAACCTAACTCACACGATGGGGCAAACTCAATAATGGAAGGTCTTAGACTCACTTTTCCATTCTTATCTGAATATATATAATAGTGTGCATATAATATATACAGTGGTCATATTTTTTAATCATTGGAGGTATTAGGTTCTACAATTTTCGTTAACATGATCATCTGAAAGAGATTAAAATCAAGATGTTTCATTTTTGCTTTTTATATATGAGTCGAAATTTTACCATTTTATTTTTGTAGGATATTAATGAAAGTTTTGAAAAATTGTATCTCAAAATTTTGTTAATGAAGATTCAATTTCTTAAACAACAATTAGATTATTTGTAATTTAATATTTTTAAAACGTGAAACATTTTGGAGTGATTCTTGTAATTCCTTTTTAAAACATTTCCAAAAAATTCACATTATTTACTTAATGATTTTTATATTTGAGTTGTACTATTTTGAGTTATTACACATGCTAAGGTCTTAATTTGATAAGCAAATAGGGTTAAATAATTATTAAATGGATACCATATCAATTTATTGAAGTTACACATAGTAACAATTAAATCTGTAAACCTTGGAAAATTTCAGTAAATAATTCCAAAATAAACATAAAAAATAAACTCTAAAAATGACTCCAAATTAAAACCGAACTTCGACTAATCCTAAATCACGAACGAATCTAGAAATTTCTTAATCTTGAGAAAATGAAAATCCTTAAAATTAAAATAAGAACTCAACAGTCTATAAATCTAAAATCACTACGTATGACAAATTCTATACTTAACTCTGACTTGTAAAATTGGGTGATATAGAACTCAAAAATAAATTATTAAAAAGTAAATAACGATAAACCTTCGGAAATAAAACCTAATTTAAAAATTCTGAAAACGTTAAGAGATATTAAATACTTACAAAAATAAAATTTGAAATAAATTTCTCAAACAAAATATTATATAAACATAAACCCGTAGTTTCTAAATTGGCAAAGATCTAAACCGGAAAATCACACAGGAACCCTAAGTGGAAAACAGTAGTTTTAGATCCGGCAATCCCATATTCCTAAACCAAGGAGTCGAAATATGAGTAAAGGTGTAGTTTGGTTCGTAATAATACTAGGATGCTTTAAAAGAAAAGATTAACGAATTTTCTATCTATTTCGAACCCGATCGGGGTATAGACTTCAAAAAGCGTGTCTCGGGACTCGAAATATTAAATATATGATATTAGTTTCGTTAGACTCGTAATTTCATAAGATTTCCAAATATATTAATTATATAATTTTTCGGTTACAAAAGTTACAGTTATAACCTTTTTATCATATTTATTACTACCGATACTTTAAATGTCTAATCTACTTTTTGATTTCTTCTACATTATTCACAAGTACAATTACCTATAACCTATTTCTTACATCTTACATCCTACTCTTACAATTTCATCATTTTCCTTACAATTTACTTTTTCAATATAACTTTTACTACTTAAATTATTTTAATTAATTTCAAAACTTAGACTGCACACTATTCTCTCTCTCACCCTCCAAACTGGCACACCTCTTCCTCTTTCCCTCTCTCCAATTTTTTTTTATTTTT